>OZ038401.1:12209841-12359475 GCA_964036045.1 Eutreptiella sp. 'Long Island Sound 2002' | reverse complement strand
GCGTGTGCAGAGCTGCGGATATCAGAGCACCGGCCGTTGGGGGGGGGGGGGGCGTGTGCAGAGCTGCGGATATCAGAGCACCGGCCGTTGGGGGGGGGGGGGGGGGGGCGTGTGCAGAGCTGCGGATATCAGAGCACCGGCCGTTGGGGGGGGGGGGGGGGCGTGTGCAGAGCTGCGGATATCAGAGCACCGGCCGTTGGGGGGGGGGGGGGGGGCGTGTGCAGAGCTGCGGATATCAGAGCACCGGCCGTTGGGGGGGGGGGGGGGCGTGTGCAGAGCTGCGGATATCAGAGCACCGGCGTTGGGGGGGGGGGGCGGACCGATTGGCGGTTGGCGGTCCTGACGGGCGGTGCTAACGGGCGGTCGTAACGGGCGGTGCCTTAAGGACCGCCCTCAGCGGACGGCAAAGGCAAATGGACCGGAGCCCGGGCACCGCCGCGTGCGAAGTGGGAACTGTGACACAGGCCCCCCCCCCCCCCCCGCCTGACCTCCGTCAGGGGCCCATTGCACACCACCGCCCCTGGCCCACGGGTGTGCCCGTGCGTGGGCTACGGTTTTGTGGGGGGGTACCATCCGAGTGGCTTGTGGGCGGTGGGGGGGGGGGGGGGGCAGAGGCCTCCTCCAGGGCACCAATGGTCCGGTGGCAACGTCCGCGTTGGGCTCCGGCCGCGGCCGCGCCACGGCGTTCATCGCCCCCTGTCCTCAACACGTCAGGTCCACCGATGTTCTGGCCTCTTCCTCCCCCCGTTCCGCTGGGTAGGGGGGGGATGGGGCTGGGGTAAGGGGGGGGGGGGGGGGGGGGGGGGGGGGGGGGGGGGGGGGGGGGGGGGGGGGCTGGGGTAGGGGGGGGGGGGGGGTGTGGGGGGTGGGGTAGGGGGGGGGATGGGGCTGGGGTAAGGGGGGGGGGGGGTGGGGCTGGGGTAGGGGGGGGGTGGGGGGTAGGGGGGGGGGTGGGGCTGGAACCCAAAAAAGTCCACAGGTTTGTGCACCAACAACAGCCCACATCAACATTCCCTTTTGTAAAGGTCCGTGTTCTCCCGCTCTGAAATCCGGGTCCGTGGGGGCGGGGGGGGGGCGTTTGCCCCGGCGGCTGTGGGAAACAGATGCGCACGACTGCGACGCGCTGTGAAGCAAAGAACGTTGTGACACAACAAATGCCAAGAAGAGAAAAGATCTTCAGTGACATGTCATGGGCGCCTTTCAGCGAAAGAGACAAGAGTACATTCAGTGCCGGTCCGCTACACCGATGGCCCTACGACTGTGATCCGGTCGGTATTGGGCAGCATCCAGCCCCATGAGGCATGACTTCAGTACATCACAACGCATTGGCAGCCCCCCCCCCCCGCCTCCGGTGGACGCCCCAGTCCCCCCGCGGCGTTGATGAGAGGACGGAAAGCAGGTCCTGAAGGACCAAAATATCTGTGGACCAGTCGACACAAAGTTAGCCCCCTGCCCCAGCCCCAGCCCCACGAGACGGTGAGTCGCTGAGTCGCGGGGTGTGTGTGTGTGTGAGGGTCAGCACGTGGGCCGTCGGGTGTACGGTGGTCTTGGGTCTTCAGGAACGACGTGGGGGTGGGCGGGGGGGGGGGGTCGTTTGCCATCGGAGAACACTTGGGGGCCTTCTGGGCTAAGGGGAGGCTGTGGTAGGGGGGGGGGGCGGGTCCCCTGGGGGGGTCGCGCGCGCACTGCACACCCTCGCGGTCTGCGGCGCGGGCGGTGGCGTGGAACCCGAGGAAATGCGCCACCACCGCCGCCGCGGCGCGATGGGCGGCCGCCGGCGTGATCTCGGGGGCCAGATCGTGGGCCTTGACGTTCGGCGGGGGATCGCCGCTGGCGAACTGCATGTGGGTCATCCCTGCGACACGGCGGCACCGGAGGACACGGGAGTGCGGGGGAGGGGGGGGGGGGGGCAATGGGGGGAATGGCACCGGCAAAAACGGCCAAAAAACGGGGGGGGTGTGTGGCAAAGGGGGCCCACGCCCACGAAACCGGGACACACGCACACGGGGTGTCACCCGATGTCCACACGTCCCCCCTCCAGGGCGCCCAGCCTATGCCCAGCCACTGTCCCCCTAACGCCAAGTGCCAGCCTCAACGGCATTTGTAACCGACAGCAACCGACCCCAACCGCCTGTCTGACCGCCTGTTGGGCCGCCTCTGAGGTCCCTTCCCTTCCCAATGCATCGAGCCTGCTACGCATGCAGCATCTGCCGCTGATGCTACTCCGGGCTTTGCGGATGGCGGCTCAGCTTCATGGCAAACAATCAACGAAGCATTGCGCTGATGGGGGCAACATGGCAGCCGTGAAACGGCGGTGACAGAGGTCACCGGGGGTCAAGAGAGCGGCAGGCGATGCCACGAAACACTGCAGCCCCGCGTCCTCCCGTGCCCATCCGCACGTCAACGCGCACCGTCCGTCCGCATACCACACGTGCCATCGGACGTTCGTGGCGGTCATCATCGGACGTCCCACGCACACACCGACGCGGGTTGCCATTCGTCACCGCATGTCCACAAAGGCACAGCCCGCGCCCCCACCACCGTCTCGTCCCCCACTGAACCGGCCCCCAAAACCGCTACCCACCGGCCCCCCACACGTCGCCCCAGCCTCGGCCCTGAGCTCCGGGGGCAATGGGGGCGGGTATTACTGAGTGGCGGGGGCCGTGGGGATGCGGCCGGAAAACAAGGCTCAGCTCCGCTGCCGGACGGTCGTAGGCCTGTTTGGACCCCCGGCCTCGTGACAATGCGCGAAGGGGGGGGGGTCTGGAGGGGGGGGGGGGTGGGGGGGGCAAAGCATTGGCTTGCGGTGTTTTGGGGGGGGCACTGTGTGTGCCCCCCACGTCATTCTGAATCGAGGCACGTCGGGGGGCACCCCCCCCCCCCCTCCCTTGCCTTGCCTTGCCCCCGGACGGCCTCGGGCAGACTGGGAGGCCATTCGTTTTGTATGGCGCGATGCCCGGCAGGCGTGCCCTGTCTCGAGGCACAGCCCCCCCCTCAATCTTCACACACACCCTCCTCCCCACCTCAACCCAATCTCCATCAATCAAAGCAGCACCTGCCAGGGCCCTCCGTCAGGGAAAAAAAAGTTCCCCCATCGGACTGCCAGACGAAATGGAATGCTTTCGGTTAGCCCCCAACCGCCGGTGGTTACCCTCCGCAACCGCCGGTGGTTACCCTCCCCAACCGCCGCCGGCTAAACCCCCCCACACCCGTCAGTTACCCCCCACCACAGCACGCCGTCCATCATCCCTGTCCCTGAGGGGGGGGCAGGGGGGGGGGGGGTCAAAAACCTGGACCCTCCAGAACGGCCCCGGCACCCGCCGTCCTCCCCGCCCCTTGGGAGTCCCGTTCCCTCACACAGCCGCCCCCCCGGCGGGAGAGGGGACAGGGCCGGCGGACCTGGCACCACAACGACCGGGAACGCGGTGGCTGCGTCGGGGCGCGTCGCGTGCGCCACCCGGTGGTAGTACTCCTCCGCCGCGCGGGTGACCCGGAACAGGCCGTCCAGCTCCCCATTGACCATCGCCGTGGGCACGGGGTACGACTCATTCCGGTACAGCCGGAGCAGACTCGCCCTGCGCAGTCCACATGCGGACGTAGGGCCACGGGGCAGGGCACGGCACCGCCCTTGACAAACCCACACCCGCGGGCCGCCCCGTACACAGGCCACGGCGTACCATTACCGGCGGGTGGGGGGGGGTATGGCTACCTCTGCTCCTCCGCCTGACCCCCCCCCCCCCCGGGGCCACATCAGAAAACGTGACCCGGGAAAGAAAATCATCAAAGGGACCCGGCATTGGGGGTCGATTTGAGGTACACAAACGTTTTTATCGGGCCTCTGCCCCCCCACCCCCCAATCTGGATGCCCCTGGTCAAAAGCACGGGCAACAGCCCGTCTCCGGGATGGCCGACCCCGGAGTAGTCAAACAGGACAAGTCATCCGGGGGCTCCGTTGACACAACCAAAACACATTCAGGCCCACAGAGGGTCAGAATGAGCAGTGGCGAGAGGCCAATGGGCACCGCCAAAGGCGCACAATCAGATACCGAGGCCTTGTGCCAAACACCCCCCCCCACCCGCCCTCCGGCATAGGACACGGTCGCCACTACGCCGTGGCCGCCCCCATGCCACGGCTAAATTGCAGTAAGGCACCCGAAGTATTGAACGGCGGTCAGTCAGCCCCGAGCAACGGTTGAGACGTAGGCGTTGAGTGGCTGGCGCTTGACCGGTGGCGGTGGGAGGTCACTTGAGAGCAACACACGGGGGTGTGGCCGTTGTAGTGCTGACACCCCATGACACCCCCCGCCGCACGCTCACCAGCGGAGGGCACTCCGGGGGGGTACACTTACGGTCACGGTGTCGGAGGCCGGGTTCGAACCCAGGGCTTGGCGCCTGGTGCCCGGGGGCGCTGACCACTGGGCTACCGGCTGCACTGGGGAAGCCCCCGTTTGGGCAGCTGCTCCGGAGTCGAATGGGACCCATCTCAGGACCTGATCCGCGCGTCACTCAGTGGGGCCGGTCGGATTTGATTTGGACTTGGGGCCTGTGACCAATGACCTACGGGAGTGCCCTCTGGCGGTTTGGGGGCATCAAGTGGTATTGAGCAGTTGCTGAGGGTCAGAACTGAGCCCACACGCAGGACCCCAACCCCCGCGGTGTGGGCAGGGGGCGGGGTCCAGAGGGGCTGGGGGGGGGGGGTTGTTCAAAACTGTTCTGGGGCATTTCTTGAACCCCCTGGGCCATTCCGAGCATTTTGAATACACACGACGATGCTTGGCTTCGACCCCGGCCAATGACACTGGAACTCAAACCGTACCCTCCGCCCCACTTGAATCACTGGTTTCCATTTCCATTCGATTGTTGGCGAGCACTCGTTCCACCACCCGTTCATCCCTCCATCTACGTCTCTGACATGTACCGAGAAACAGCTTTACAACGCCGGGTAACACGAGGGCCCATAGCACATTCACAGCCGCACAATTTTCCGGCGTTTTGAGCCATTTTTCGAACACCCTGTTTCAGTCTGAGGCAGGTGGTCCCCTAGCGGGAAAACACCAACCAAACTGGGAGTGCCTGATATGGCCTACTTCGCCAAAGCCCATCATGCCGTGCCCCATGCGCACCCTCCAACGGCCCTTACCCTCCAACCGCCGTCGGCCAACTTCCAACCGCCGTCGGTTACCCTCCAACCGCCAAAAAAAATAGTGGCCCCCTTAGCGAAAAAAAACAACAACTGTGAGCGTCCTTATGGGACCCCTGTTCTGAGCAATCTGAAGATTCATAAATGAGGTACAATCTCCTTTTTCAACTCACCACAAAAACAGTAGCAAAGCATCTGGAGGAGGTGCCCAAACCCACACCATAGAGCTCCACAGTACAAGCGGTGGCTCAGTGGTCAATACCCCAGACACCCGGCAAACCCGGCCAATGACACTGTGACTGAAACCGCCCCCTTCGCTCCACTTGAATCACTGTCTTCCATTCCATTTTGGGCAAGGAATCGTTCCACCCCCCGTTCATCCACCGACGTATCCGACATTTTTGGAGAAACAGCTTTATAGCGCCGGGTAATGCGGCCATGGCACACTCACAGCCGCACGTGGGCTGAGGATAACCACAATCCTTGCAGTAGGTTACGGAGTGGAATCGTGTGCCTCCATAACCCCGTGCCAAGGAGTGTCCCTGGTGCAGAGAAATGAACATGGCTCCATAACCCCAAAGCATCAGGGTCCCCGTCGGTGAAATCACTCCGGCTCCATAAAGCCAGGCCAAACGGTCCCGATGGTGGAGAGAAGTCTGTATGGCCCCACAATCCAAGGCCCAGGGGTCATGGTGGGGGTGCAAGAAGTATTTGAACTCTCCGGTCAAATGTGGGCATTTTGGGCATGAACACACTTAGTGAAACCAATGTCCCCACCTTTCCCCAACGGTCATGAATGTCCGAGGCGCCAAATGGGTTGTTCCCCTTTGCCACCAATCGGCGTCTGGTGGGGGCTCTAGATGGGTGAGCCGGTGGGTGGGCACCCGACACCTGAGCGCCCAACGTGCGAGGGTTCAACAGCATCTGCCTGCGGTGGGGTGATGACTGCCGGTGGCGGGTTGCGCAACCGCTGCTAGGGCTTGCGGCTCACCCGTTTACCGACAGCAGTCGTAAGCAGTTATCAATCAACAGGGGTCACGGGTCGTGGGATTGATGGCGGCCGCCGTCCATTAGACGAGAACCGCCGGCGAGTGCTGTCAGTCCATCAACTACGGACCGGTGCTCAGGGTCAACTGCAACTTGGGTTCACCAAATCATGTCTCTACATCGACAGGAACACCACCACCACCAACACACACACGATTGACGTAACAAACGGGCAACAGCCAAGACAGCTTGAGGCCTGATGACTGAATGTGGCACTGCACTGCCACGTAGGCAGACCAGCCTCATGCGGGTTCAGACAGGGAAAAAGAACGTGGGTCAGGCGGCTCCTGCGGACCTGACCCTGTATGCACCACGCCATATTCACGTGTGACAGCGTTGCTTCACACCGCTCACGGTGATGGAGTGCGGGCCCTACGGTCTGTATCCTACCCCAGCACTCTCTGCGAGTTCATGGTCCCTACGTATCTCTGCAATGGTGAAGCTGACAGGGGGGGGGGGGGGGCAAACATACAGAAAGCAGGCATCAACTTGAAGCACACCGTAACCGGTGAGCTACACACACATACACACACACACACACACACCCCATCAATATCTGTCCGTTCAGGACGTCGCTGTTCTGCGCTGCCCACCGCTGCAGCGACACGGCCCCCAAGGAATGGCCGGCGATGAACACGGTCTTACAACCGCAGCCGGCGGCGCGCAAGTCACTGAGGGCCCCTGCAAATGCCCAACAGAGGGAACGGGGAGAGGGCGTGAGGCTTTGCAGGAGCGCACCCGATGAAGTCCACAGCCAAAAGGGGGCTTTGTGGTTTGAGGTGAGGGGGCAGTGGCGCGCGTTGTATGTGAGGACGGGGAGGGGGGCTGCGATTCCGGTGCTTCCGATGCCACACCGGGCCCCCCAAAACGTTGCCCCCCGTATGGGGCCGTGTGGGCTGTCACGTGTGTGGCGTTGGTTGGCGGGTAGGCAGCACATGCAGGCCACAAGAGGAGAAGAAAAGCTTGTTAAGAGCCGAAAAACGGCCCCGGGCGCCTTTCGCAAAAAAGGTCTGTAAATGAAGGCGCAAATGAAAAGGTACCTTTTGAGAGTGGGAAAGGAGGCAACATCGTCATGGCCGTACACCTACAAAGCACACTGCGACTCGCTGCTACGGGTCGCACTAATATAGACGTGCACCCCCCGTGCGGTGACACGTGAATGTGTCAACTGCAGATTGCGCCCAAGAGAATTGTGCAAGCAGCAGCATTGCACCGCCAAAAAGAGATCAAGGCTGATCACGAACCAGAATGACCGGTCCTACGCGCCTTTCGCTAGAGTCGAACAAAAATAGACACCCAGACTGCACCCCCCCCCCCCCCTCCCAAAGCAGTACAGTCGTGGATGCACGCCGCCCCCCCCCCCCCCCGCACCCACCCACCCACACGTTTTGCATGACCTCAACAAAGAACCCGAGTTCATCAGCCAAGCGGCCTCGCTGGCAGACCAATGCACGCCCACACCGAGACACAGGCTCGGGGTACGGGGCGCGCCGGGAGCGGCCAGACAAGCGGGCCCCCCGGCACCACTCGTCCGCCCACCCCCCGCTATACCACGTCCAGTGCACGGGGCTGCGGGCGCGTCGGAAAAGCTCCGCTCATGTGGGGCTGTTGAGTCCCGCGGCCACCGGGCGGATGCCGCTGGACGGCGCAGCCCCCACTCGCGCGACCGCTGCTGCCGCCCAATCCGGACGCACATACCACCGGTCGCACTGGCGGCGCCGGACTGAGAGGCCGTGCTCCTCGGGAATCGACTGCTGAGGCCGGGCTGGGGGCTAGAGACCGTGCGTGCGTGTGTGTGCGCGCGCGCCCTTCCTCCCTCTCAGCACGACGTGTGTGCGTGTGTGTGTGTGTGTGTGTGTGATCTGTACTTTTAGAGGTGGATCCTTGTGCAGCGTTGGGCTGGACGCCTCATTTGGCTCAGGTCTGCTGAGGCCTCTTTGTGACGTTGTTTCCCTCCCTTCTGCGGAATCAGAACCTCTGTATTTTGCTGGCTAGGTATCCAGAGTGTTTGCTCTCCCGTGCCTCGTCACGAAAAGCGGGCGGGCGACATCCTCGGCCACGGTCTCCTCCAGCCCCCGTGGAACTGGGGCTGGTGGGGACGGAGGGGGGGGTGTTCTCGGCCTCCTGCGTTTGGGGGCTGGAGGGGTGGGGGGTTGGTGTGGGGACCTCAGCAGACCCGTAGAGATACGTGCAGGCCCCTGCAGGCGTGGTCGTTTGTGGGGCAGTTGTGCATGTGCAGCAAGTGGGCGCTTCCGGCGTGCAGGCACTGGGGTGCACACTTTATGGTGTCCCCGCTGACAGCAGTGGCGCACTCCCCTTTGCTTGAGTGTGCACCTCGGGCACGGTGGCAGGCCATGCAGTGGGCACAGTTGCAGTTGCGGTCTGCGTGCTATGTGGTCATCAGCGTGATGCCCCAGCGCACAGCATGCTTTAGCTGTGCGCCGAAGTCTCTTGCAGGTCGTGCATGCGTCAGCAGAGTGCTGGGCACACTTTGACGGATCAGCCGGCGGCGCCGGTGGTGGCGCCCTGTGTGTGTTTGCGCGCCTGCGTGTCCCGGTGTAGGGGCGCTGTGGGAGCTTCCCATCCCCTATCACAGGGAAAAAATCAGCTGCAAAGGAGGAGCAGCCCCCCCCCCCTTTGGCAAAAGTGGTCTGCTCCGAGGACGGAGCCAGCCCCAACTGCAGATTCCCCTGGAGTGCACGCTGTAGTCGATGCTCCTCCACTTCCTGCGCTGTTCTGCGTGGCCTATGTGTGTACGGGCGCAGTTTGTGTATTCTGTTGAGACCAACCTTGGTGGCCCACGTGCGCTCACAGTATGCCGCTAACTGCTGAACGTGCATGTTCATGGCACTGCGGCAGGTGAAATAGGGGTGGCAGTTCAGGCCGCAGAGTGCCGCCCCCCCCAAAGGAACTAAAGAGCTGCAGCTGTGACCACACACGCTGGATGCAAATGGCCTTTGGTGACCAGGCGCTGCGCATTTGCCATTGCCAGTCGTAAGACCCGGCCTCTCTCTTGCAGTGAAAGGGTGGTGCCCTTAAATTTTGCCTGTGGAGCGTGTGGGAGGGTGCGTTGTGCAAATTCCTCAAAGTCCAGTGCGAGTTCCAAGAACGTCACTGTGCCTGGTTCAGGGGCCCAGTGCAGTTCCCTCAGCCAGCATAGCAGGTCCGCCAAAAAGGGCATTTCCCACTGCCATTCCACCTTCTTAGGGGTACGCAAAAGAAGTAACCCTTTGTCTTCCGGTCTGGGGAGGGGTCCCACCAGTTGGTGGTACGGGTATTGCCGAAGCTGCTGTGAGAGGCTCGACCCCATGAAAAGCATGGGGGATTGTGTGTCTCGTAACTTGCGGGCCTGCAAAACGGCTACTAACATATTGTGCAGAGCTGTCATGAATGCGAGCGCTGTCCCTGACTTGACGCTGTCTGTGTCTAACTCCGGGGCTAATCCACAAAGTCGTAAACATGGGGGCCACTGGTCCATGAGGGGAAGGCCTGTGATCTGTGCTGCCGCCGTCCTGATGCCCGGCAGGTGGGTGTCCCGCACCGTACTCCAGGCTGAACACTGCCAAAAAATGTGCTCCTCGTTTTCCGGAGCATTGCCACAGTACGGGCACGTGGATGTGGCTCTCATGCCACGTTGATAGGCCCGGAGGGCTGTCCAGGTTGCTCCTGATAGGATGCCCCGCAGGATAGAGCGCTGTAACTCTGTGGCAAATGACGCTATGCTGGGCTGGACCAGGCGCCGGCATGTGGTGTAATGGGCCCCCGCGAAAAGGTGGGGACGCCTCTGAACCAGGCTGTCCAACATTTGCGAGCGCAGCTGTTCACGCACCTCGTGCTTGATAGTGTTTTTTATCCCCGTATAGGAGGAGGGGTTCCTGGCGCCCAGGCACTTTCCATCCCCACCATCCCTGCGTAGCGACCCAGCCACAAGCCTGTGCTGTGGACATGGCTCGGCCGTATGGGCCGGAGCCTTTGTGAAATGTTGTCATCTCCCAAATGGCTTGGGCTGTGATCTGTCTAGCACCCCTGGTGCGACACAGCCGGGATAACCACAGGATGCGATGATACTTAAGTACCAAGGTAGGTGCAATCCGGTGTCCTTTGCACAGCAAGGTGAAAAAGATTTCTTTGGCCCTTCCGGGCCGTGACCGTCCCCAAATGGTCTGCATGACCTTAGTCTCGAAGGGCAGGAGGTCTTTGGGCTGAAGTGGCACTATTTCTGCTGCGTGCAGGCCAGTGGCCGTGATCATTGTGGAGATGATGTCGCATCTCCTTTCAAAATTGCCCTGAGCACCATGCACCCTATCCAGGAGGCTGCAGGCTCTGGAAATCCTTTTCTTGATGAGCGGTCCCGAACAAGTCGCGTCCGTGGTGCGGACCCCCGCGCCCAGGGACTTAAACTCAGAAGAGATAGGGAAGGGCACCCCCTGTAGTGCTGCCTTCACTGGCTGACGGGCGTCAGACGAAAAGCCGACAGATTTCTTCGCGTTCACCCCTTGACCCGTGTCCTCAAGCCAGTCAGTGGTGCAGTCTAGCAGGGGGGTGAGGGTATTGCTTCCGGCTGCAAACCCATAAGTATCATCCGCATACCCAAGGGCAGTTAGGATGAATTGCAGGGCCTGCGCTGGCTGATCGCTGGGGGGGAGGGCCTGTACCGCGACTTTGATGCCCTGTTGCTGTGCATCCAGCACCCGTTTCCAGACCGAGGCCAGGAGGTTGATGAGTATCACACTCAATGGGCAGCCCTGGAGGAAGCCATTGGTGGCATCGAAAAAACTGGCCAAACATCCCATTATTTTAAAGCACCTTGTGAGGGTGCGATACATGCCAGAAAGGGCCCTGTGTGTGCCCAAATCCATCCCCTGCGTCAGTGCAATATGCAGTACAATGGACTGTGGGATCAAATCAAAGCATTTTATGTAGTCTAATCCAAAACCGTGCAAAACTGTTTTCATCAGTTTGTGTAGCTCAATGAGCATGGAGATAAAGGCGGCCGCATCAGTGGCGCCGCGCTTCTTGCGAAAACCGTAAGCGTGCGGGTGGATCCACAGTTCCTGCCACACCATGCACTCCTCTAACCTGATCCCCGCCCAGACCCTATAGATCTGGGACAGTACGGACAGTGGGCGCTGCTGCATCGGCATCATCCCTTCCCCTTTCGGGACCAGCGAGACGTATCCCCTCGCCAGGACCCTGGGCCAGGTTCCTGTTGCCTCAACTAGAAACAGAATTTCTGACAGCATGTCCAGCAGACAGGTGGGCAGCAGTAAAAGGTCCGAAACACACCAGCCATCCAGGCCAGTGGCTGTGTGAACACCCATCTTTCTAAGGCGTTTCGCGAGCCGGGACCCTGTGATAGGGGTGGACTGCATCTGCACTCCCTTTATCAGAAACTTATCATACTTCTGTGCAAAAGCGTGCACGTCTGGCTCTGGGGTGTCTGCATATTTTCGCATAACCTGGTCCCAAGAGGCATGAAGAATTTCATCCATGCGGGGGATGTTCGCCGTTGGTTGGCTTGTGTCTGGGTCCAGGAGCATAACCAGAGGAGGTTGGTACTCGTTCTGTATCCAGTGATAAACCTCCTTTGGCCTGTCCAGCCAGGCTTGGTCCATTTTGGATTTCCATTTATCAATGCGCGTCAATGCGTGTGTGTGTGTGTGTGTGCGTCCCTCTCTCTCTCTCTCTCCATCCCCCCCCCCCCCCTCTCTCTCTGTGAGCCATGGAGCAAGCCTACAAACACACAAAGACTGTGACACATGACCACCGGTCCTCAACGCACATAGACTTGCACAGCCCCGCAAACACGTGGGACGATGTTGGGGTCCCGACCGTCAGTGGCTGCGGCCGAACGGTGCCCGATGGTGTACCCTGACCACAGGCCCCAACCCGCCCCCGCTCGTCACCGACCGCTGGCCCACCGCTTTGTACAACTGCCCCGCGTTTTGTCCCCCGCAGCCAAGCCAATCGCCGGTCGGGCCCGTGCGCGTGCGACCCCCTTCGGGCGGCCGGGGCGTCAGGCACAGGACTGGGTCAGCGCAGGCACGGCGGCGACCTTTGATCAGACCATCGATGTGCAGCGGGTCCGCCACATTGAAAGGGGCCCTGGGGATGCTGCCCCAGACCTGCAGCGCATGCGACGCGTTCTGGATCGCCGTCACCAACGGGACGTACGCCTCCGCGGCGATCTCGGCGCCCTGCACGACCACGAGCGCCACCTCGGCGCCCGCCGGGGAGGGGGGCCTCAGGATGATGGAGGGGCTGCTCTCATCGACTTCGGTGAGGGTCGGGCGCACGGAGGGCAGCAGCAGCACCACCACAACCAGTGGCCAAAGCGCCGGTCCCATGTTGTTGATGTGAAGCAACAGAAGACTGCGGAACAGATGCAGCACGATGGGCAGGAGGCCAACAAGCACCGGGGCAGCAGAGCAACGATGGCCATGACGGAGGAGAAGGCGAGGAGCTGAACTGAGAACACCGTAGGTGCTTAGGCTGCCCTGGCGGGCAAATGGTTGCATTGCAGGCACTGTGCTCAGGGCGCCCCCGCAGCATCCCCCGATGTAGACACACGATACAGAGCACCCTCCCATTCAACACTGCACAAGCCGCATGGCAACGCCCCAAGCCACCAACGATACATCGCGTGTCGCGTGCACAAATGCATGCGTTTGCACAAACGAGATGTGGCACGCTCCCATGCAACACCGATTGCACTGCAGCCGCCAAACGCGGACACAATATACAATCCTTTGTGCTGCACAAACGATGCACTGCCTACCGTGCCCAAACCATGTGCCCCCCCGTATGGTGACGTGTGAGCTGTCACGTGTGTGTTGGTTGAGACGAAATCAGCACAACAGGCAGCACATGCAGATCACAAGAAGGAGAGAAAAAGCTTGTCAAGAGCCGAAACGGCCCTAGGCGCCTTTCGCAAAAAGTCTGTGAGGAGAATGTGCAGGTGACTTTTTGCGTGGGAAAGAGGGCAACATCAGCCAGTGATCAAATTGCAGCACATACATACAATACTATATCATGAGGTAGACAAAAGCAGACCCTCCCCTCCCTCTGTGCCCCAATGACAGACAGGCCCCTCCTTCGCAAAAACGATATACTGCACCCACCCATGCACAAACCATGCTTAGTACTCTCTGCCGATACCCTTCCGTGCCCAGACCCGTATATAGCACTCACCCAATCGAACAATACATCGCGCCATGCCATTCATAAGCGATGAGCGCCCTCCCATGCACACACGATACATGACAGCCTGCAATGCACAAACAATGTGCACGTTGCATGCCAACAAACATGGGGGGGGTCCTTCAATCCAACGCAGGGATGGCTGGCCTTGGACCCTCTGTGTAGCATTCGGGTTGTTTGCAGGCAGAAGCCTACCATGGAAGAACCATGGAAGGGTCGAGATGTGGTCTACCGAATTGTGAAGTATCAAGAGAAGTTGGCCCCCCCGGACTTACGAGCATAGATCAACTAGGTTTCACAGGTTCAGTGCTATGACCCTGCAGGGCAAGTGCAGACAGGTAGGGGGCGCAGCTCGTACCTGGCCCTGCATGGGTACACGGTCAGGCATCAGGCTTTGCCACTCGTCCGGGTCCCAATATGCCTACAGTGAAGTGGCTACAGTGGGATTTCCCCAGCAGTGGGATGCCTGGGCCGCTTTCGTATCATGTCTAGTGCCTTTCGTGTTCGGTTTATGACCCCGGACTTACTCGCATATTGGCCCTGGTACATGATTGCCGGGCAGCCCCCACACCCTGCTACCAGTTCAGTCCATGCAGTGTCACCCCCCCCCCCCCCCCGAAGGAATGCTGGGCTATGCCGCGTGAGCACAAGACGCGATCAGCACAAAGCGCAGAAAGAAATGTGGCTCGTCAGTGGCCTACAAGACCATAGGTACCTTTCTGTCAACCCCCCCCCCCCCCCCCACCCGAGTCAGCAAAGCCCAGGGCGGCGGAACCCAAAAAACCAGACTGTTGTTCAGAGCCTTGCCACATGTGACCCCCTTGCTCACCCCCTTGCCAACTCTAACCAATCCGCTACATCCTCATTGCCTATAGAAGACATACTACAGTATGTGGGACAGTACATGGGACAGTGACGAAATTCCTTGCCCAATCAGGAATTCTGTGGCAAATCTCACCATTAGTCATCGTAAACAAATAACCAATGATTGTGTCTTACTGGAGGTACAGTCGATCAGGTGTCAACAGCCCCTTGAGAGCAGGGAAGGAGCCCTCAGCGACACGCGTCGGGCACCGCGGCATGGGTACACGACGCCTGCGCCCGCGCTTGATGTAACAACCTCCCTTCGAGGTGATTTGATTGAACTTGTGTGAACCTGAATAGACCACAATGGACCCTACCTAGACCTACTTGGACTTGAATGAACCTGATTGACGCCAAATGAGCATGATGCCTCTTGCATTGTATCACGGACTTGGTGTGCTTTGCACAAAGAAAAAGGACATTTCCCCATCTACAAAATAAAAAGGTATGTTTTCCCCCTTTTGTTCAGACCTCCCCCCCTTCTAATACATCCCCGCCCGCCCCCACCCCCCTCCGGACAATGCATACTATGTAGCGAATGCAAAACCCCGAACCAAGAGCAGCCACAAAACTATTTTTAGCCTCTCAGTGCATGGTGAACGAAGATTTTAGCCAAATTTTGCCACTGGGCCTGCTGCAGTCCCCTTCCAAGACAAAGTGGGGGCTGACAATGGTACCCACGGAGGGTGCTTCCTCGCACCGCGCGCCGTGCTGTGTGCATTAGTAGGCATGTCACTTACGAATGTACTACACCCATTTTCAGGCCGGGGTGGTGGCCCAAGGGGCCAGCACGCAAGAATGGTCCACTCCACTCCACTGGCCTCACCCCTAGGGAATTGATGGTTGCAGTAGGTATATGGTGGGAAGGCACATCGGTCTGATGCAGGCCAAACCGCACAGGGGATGGGAAACGTGAGACGCTCCACTAGGCAATCTCGGTAGAGCTGGGTATGGCGTGAGCACTTATGGGGAAAAGTTTGCCCGGCGCGCACCCGGCACATGCCCGGCGCGGTACCTTTGTATTATGTATCCTATCTCTAGCCCCAAATTTATCCCCACCTAGGGAAGTGCCCCAAGTAGGCTGCACAAGACTGCAAACCTTCGATGCAAAGCACGTTGCATAAGCCGAAATATGAGAATTCAACGACACAAAATGTCACTCCCACCACTTCCACCCACCACCCTTGCCATGGCGAGACATGGCGAGAAGGTTCTCCATATTGTTTGGTGAGGGGGGGGGGGGGGGCAAAAACAGGCAAAGGTGGCGAATGGGTAAAAAAAAATGCCCAGCGCGTGCCGGGCATGCTAATACTCCCTCTATGGCTGATGGTCAGGCACCGGGCAAAGGACGAGAGGCCCACCACAGGGGCAGGCATGTGCTCCCCTGTGGTGCCTCGCAGATAAAAGACATCACTGCCTGGCTTCAATATGTCAGCATTCATTGCCACAGGTCCTGTGGAATACAAAGGAGGCAAAACATAATAACACCAATATTTTCCAATGCACAATGTCCCCTGCAGCCCACAAGTGCACCACACACAATTCCTCACAGAGCATGACATTGGTATTTCTACCCAAATACAACAATTGGCCACCCATTCCCGATGCTCAGTGCCCTATGACCAGTTTTGGATAACATTCATTGTTACTATCGTTTTACACCACTCGGGCTTACATCGCACCATGCACCCGCACTGCGCACACTGCACACACTGGCGAGGAGACACACCGCAGAGGAGACACTCAAGGCAAAACACCATTGCTAAGATACATGCAACTGCAGCATGTCAGGTTCAGAGGTACACAATACGACAGTCGCGACAAATTGGGGATGGCAGGTACACAGACAACCATCTTGTGCCACTCTCAGAACGTAGTGAACGGGGTCATCGTGTACTGTTTACCCAATAACTCAAGCCATTAGCCAACGGGCATAAACTGACCAGCGCCGTCTCTCTCTCTCTCTCTCTCTCTCTCTCTCTCTCTCTCTCTGTCTGTCTCTCTCTCTCTCTCTCTCTCTCTCTCTGTCTCTCTCTCTCTCTCTCTCTCTCCAGATGCTGTTCAAGAAGCAGCAGAAAATGCGTACCCTCCCCCCCCTTGTCGTTCCCCACCCCAGGGAAGACGGCCCCCCACCACCCCCTGGGGGACGGTCACCAAGCGACGGTCCCCCACCACCCCCTGGGGGACGGTCACCAAGCGACGGTCCCCCACCACCCCCTGGGGGACGGTCACCAAGCGACGGTCCCCCACCCCCCCCTGGGGGACCGCACCACCACCGTGCACGCACATTTGCAGGCAAAAAAATCCTGGCATAAAACGAAAGAATTCAGCATAGGATGGGCCCAAAGGGCTGCCAATGTACGGAGACCTACTCGGTGTAAAACATCACACTTGTCCCAGGGGGAAACATGGTTGCGCTATCAAGTTCCATTTCAGCGAAAGTGAGCAAAATGTCCTGCCATGAGTGCAAGGGATACAAGTGGCAGTGCCCCACAACACAGTCACCTACACAACAACACAATGAGCCGCAACGAAAATTTTTGGGTTGACCAAGTGACGGTCCCCCCCCCGGGGAACGACAAGGGGTGGGGAACGACACGGGGGGGGGGGGGTATTGGTCAGGCTGCTGCCCCTTCATCGCTATGCGTGGGTCGTGAACCACTGACTTTTCTCCGCAGTCCATAACCCCCCCACCACCACCACGATCCCTCCCGTTGCATAGTACTCGTACGTGCGCGACGGCCTGCTGAGCACCCTTGAGGGAACTGTCACGCGCGTGCAAAGGGAGGGGGGGCGGTTAAATGCTCATCATCAAAGCGGATGCATGCGCACTGTCACAGTGGTCAAACACTTGTTGGCGACAGCAGCACAACATAGTACCAACCAAAAGACCAAGCAGAAGAGGCATGAGCGGCACTTCCCTCAACACACACACACACACGTGTTGATATTCAGGAGACAGACCACATACGCGGGCCCTGCCACTGGAGACACGAGTCAGGCAGCAGCAGAACCAGAACACACACCTACACACACACACACACACACAAGCACTCACGTCCACAATGCATGCCTCTGTGTGTGCTTGTATCAAAAATGCTGAAAAACATGAAAATTTGGACACAAATGCATAGAATGTCGGCTGGGTCGATGAATAGTGGTATGTCTGGGGGTTGACTGAGCTCTTGTGAAGGCCAAAGGCTGTGGCAGCTTATATACACCAACCGACCTTTGGACAAAGCCATCAGCAGCCTCCAGTACACATCCAAGTCATACACCCAGGTCGCTAGACGTGACACTCCACATGACCCTCTGAAAAAGGGGCAGCGGATATGACCTGCGAAGAGGCACTGAAAGAAGGCTTGTGTCTCCAGGGCTTTGTACGGCACTTGCTGCTGAAAGGAAAGACCGACCCCTTTAACAGCATAGCCCACGAAGGTATGTGTTTATAGGGACATCGATGTGCGTTTGCAGGGCTTGGGCTTGGGCTTGATCCCGAGGGAAGGGCGTGTCTGCCCGGCGCCCGCCCCACATGGCCTCACCATAACGCGCGCAGTGTACTGTGCGGCTGGCCCTCAGGAGAGAGCAGCCGCACTGCCCGCACCGCCAATAGGGCTGTGGGTCAAGACACAGGTCAACGGTCTGCGTTCAGAGCTTCTCAAACTTCGTGGGCTCGGAGGCCTCCGGAGCATGCTGTTCCTGTCTCAGAAAACTTTGTAATGCACCAGGCCTCGTGGGAGACTATGCACCGATTGGCCAAAGAAAGTCAAACAGGAGGTTTATGCACCAAAACTCTGAACCACACACTCCACACAAATGTGTTCAGATGTGCACACACCACTACTGTGCTTGGGGTAAACTTCGTGCCGCGGGCACCCCAGGGAAAGTGTCTTTACAACACACGGACACCAACATTATGCAGTGCAAACGAAGTGTGTGTGGGCGTGTGTTTGTGTGTGTGTGTGTGTGTGTGTGTGGGTACTCCCGTTTTTACCAGGTCTTCCCGGTTGGACCTGTATGGCCACACTGGCGTCCTCGGGTTGGGTCGCTCCCCAATATAGCAGGCCTTCGGTGCAGGCCAGGGGTGCATCCCTGTATTGCCCCTCGACCAGTGCGATATGCACTTAGGCCAGAACCTGGCTCGCTGCCCCAGGACCACCCTGGAAGTGGGGTGGTAGCTCCGTGGCTTCCGCCGGGCCAGCTCCACGGGAATAGTTCAACGAGCCCGTCATCGCCATGTCACCCCGTGTGTTGTGTGTGTATTGGGGTTTTCACAGCTGGTGGTGCTCGCGGCAGCGAGGCGGCCTCCATGGCCGACTCAATTTGGCGATTTCCCCAGAAAGGATGCCCTGAACGCACGGCTGCCACCGCCCGCCTCCAGACATGCCCGATCCGGGGATCGATCCCACAACCTTTCGGTTGCGAGACCTACGCTTAGCCCGGTTGAGTGAGCCGGGGATCCTATGTGTGTCTGTGTGGGTGTGTGTGACGCCCAATCATTTCAACGATATCCAAAGCGTTTGCTATCATACATCACCTCTCTACAGCATTGTTTGCACTGCAGCAATGTTTGGTTTCTCCCGGTTAGGGTGTGTGTGTGCCAAGGTAACAATTCCATTCATGCTCAAACTGCAAGGTTCAAAAATCGTACGGTCCTAGCACTACTGCAAACTGGTTAGGGTGTGTCTCTGTGTGTGTGTGTGTGTGTGTGTGCGTGCGTGTGCGCTGTGCTATTAATGAGGGTTGATGGCTTTTAATGTCCTGGCCGCTCTTGCGACGGGAGGGTTAGGGGTTAGCGAGTTAGAGCCTGCCTGAAGCCTGCCCTATCCCACCCCCGGCCCCCCGGTATGTCGCGGCGCGGCGGAAGGACGTCCGCCCTTGACTTAGGTCACCTCACTTGAGGCTCTCCCGTGCACCATCACCGGCACCCTGCTGCCCCCCTGATGCGCCGGAGCCGGCGCCTCCTTGCCTCCTGTGCTATTAATTGTGCTATTAATTGTTTACTTGTGCTATTAATGAGGATTGAAGGCTATTAATGTCCTGGCCGCTCTTGCGACGGGGTAAGCGAGGGGGTTATGGGTCAGGGACTGGCTGCGCCAGCCCCCCCCGCCCCCCGCCCCCCGCCCCACCCCTGGTGTTGCGGCGCGACAGAAGGACTGAGCGGTGTCTGCCCCTCCGCCGTCCCATGGCCCCGTTGCGGGCTCCCCGAGCGCCCTATGGGCGCCAGCGCAGCCCCTGTGAGGCCCCCTCCCCATTGTCGTCGTCCCTGCCAGCCCCCCCCCCCCCATGGGGGGGGCAGGGCGCGCACAGGCCCCCGTTCCGGTCGTCCCCCCCCCCCCCTACCGGGGTGCCCGTTAGATCGGGTCGGCGTTCCCCAACCAGGGCAGAGTACTCTGTACCCGGCCGCGCCGTGCCGGTGGGCTGGGCGAGCAGTACTCCGGCCGGTGGCGGCGGCCCGCCGCCGCCAGTACCGGCGCCATGCAGGGGCGCTTGGCTGGGGGCTCCGGTGGTGGCTGCGGGGGCGCCAGCCACACCTGCAGGACCCGTGACGAGGGCGCTACCCCCGCCACTGAAACTGGGTGTCCCGCGTGACCCGTGCGCAGCAGTGCGCCACGCCCCGCCGTGCCAGCCGACATTGCTCGCATTGCGGCTTCAGGTGGACGGGGCAAAAGCGGCACGGTGCCGGCCTGACGTCCACCGCCGGCGGCGGGTGCGGCCGGGCTACCCCCACTGCCCTTAGGCGCTACGCGCGCACAATCTCGTACGGGCGCGCCGCCCCCCCCCCCCCCCTAGGCGGCGCGGCAAGTACCCTGCCAAGAAATAGTCCTTGCGGCCGGGCCTCGGGGTCGACAGCCGGGGCGTCTAGAGCTCCAGGCAGTGCTGCTGGAGCTGCTACAAACACCGGCCGCTTCGTTTGCCCTGTGCTGCGAAAGCCCCCCCAGGGGCACCAGAAAAGCGCACATCCACCGGAAGTTTCCCTCCGAGCAGGGGCTGCAGCGGGTCGACCGCCTCCCGCAGCACGCGTGCCCGCTCCCTCAGTGACAGCACTTGCCGGGGCGTGGCGATGGCCCGGCCTGGCCGGGAGCGCCCGGTTGCTATGAGACTCAAAGTCCAGGGCCAGCTCGGCGTAGGTTACCCGGCCTAAGCCTAGTACCCACTGTAGCGCCGAGGCCCAGCGCACCGGGGTCTCCGCAAAGCTGCGCTCCCACGGCCACCACACCAGCGGGCCCGGCGGCAGCTGCAGGGGGTCCCCCGCTGGGGCGGAGTGCAGCGCCATCCGCCAGCTGCTCCAACCCGTACCCCTGTCGCGAATCCGGGCCCCGACCCCGTGCCGGGCCAAACACCGTGGAGGCCGCGTCTCCCCGCAGCCTAGCCGCCTCCTCTGCCGGGGGCGGGCCGACAACACTGCGAGGTACATGCCGTATAGCCTGTACAGCAACCACCCTACCTGGGCGTCCTCGCCCTCTCCCACCAGTGCGAGCGGCAGCAGGCCTATGGCCCTAAGGCATACCGGCCAGGCCGCTAGCAGTGCCTGCGCTGGCAGCGCCATGGCCTCCTGCAACACCCACGGCATCCATGCCCGGCGCGCTGACTCCCAGCGCGGGCAGTCCCACAGAATGTGCGGCTCCATTTGTGGCGCCCCGCAGCAGAAGGGGCGCCTGTCCGACCGCAGAATGGCGTGCCCCGCCGCCCTGCCCGCCGTCCACGTGGCCCCGGCCAACAGCCCCCGGAGGATGCTGCGATCTCCCTCCGTGGTGGCCACCTGCAGGCCGTCCCAGCATGCCTGCCGGTGCACGGCTCCGTTCAGCCCCCCGAAGGTGCCCGGTCGCCGCCGCTCCAACTCCCGGAACGCCCAATAGCGTTGGCTCTTGCGCACGCGGTGGCGCAGGTCGCCTTCGTCCGCCTGCACTAGGTGCAGGGGGGTCGGCTGTCCCGGCACGTCCCATTACCACCAGCCTTCGCATCGCTGCCAGCCCAGTTGGCGGGCGGCTTGCAGGGCGCCACCCACGGGTCCCATGGAGGACGGCGGGTCCCGACACTCGAGCACCGCTTGCACCAGGGTCTGTGTGGTGCCTGGCGTTCGTTCCTGGCGGGCGAGCCAGAGCAGGCGATGGTACTGCACGCACCACAGGGGCGATACATAGAAGCCCCTGGCCAAGAGGCCCCAGAGGACATCCTTGGCCCGCGAGCACCGCGTTGGGCCCCGGACCGCCTTGGCCGCCGCGGTGTCCACAGCCGAGAGGGTGCGCCCCTCGACCTCCGCCATCTCTACCCCATACAGTGCCACGGGGTTGGCCAGGGCGCCCAGCGCCGCCTCCCGCATGAGGAAGGTGGGTAGACACCCCACCCGGCGCGTGATGGCCAGGCCCTTGTCCAAGCGGCCACGTAGGACCGGGCCCGTGCCTTTCTCCGCCGCCAGGCACTGCCCAACGCCCAACTGCTTGAACTCCCGAGAGAGCGGGATGGCCACCCCGCCAAGCGTGAGCGGCGCCACCCCGCCAAGCGGCTCCCGCTGGAGCCACGAGGTGGACTTGGCTGCGTTGCCCGACTGACCGGTTTCGGCCATCCACACGGCCGTGCGGTCCGTTGCCGCCTGGGGCCTCCACCATCGGGGCCGCCGCCAGGGCCAAGGTGATGGCGTGTGTGTCGTCCGCATACCCCGTGGGGCACACGGCTGCCACCCACGCAGGGGCTCCAGAGCCGACGGCATCCCTGGCAAGGGTGGCCCGATGTTGCACGGCGGTAGCCCGCGGGTGGCCACCACCACATGCTTGCGCATGTCATCAATCTGCATCTTCTAGATGGAGGTCAGGAGATTGATGCGGAGCACGCTGAGGGGGCACCCCTCATCATGCCATTGGTGGCCCGCCACCACTCCCCCAGCCTGTCCGCCAGCCGGAAGGCGCACCATAGCTGCCGGTACATGGCTGCTAGGGCCTGCAGCGTGCCCGGGTCCATGCCCAGCTCCCGGGCCACCCGCAGGACCACAGCCTGCGGGATTATGTCTACTGCCACATTCCACCCCTTGAGTTGTGCTAGCTCCAAGAGGACGGCAGTGACCCCTGCCCCGTCGATGGCCCCACGGCAGGGGCGGAAGCCGTAGGCCTCGGAGTGGGCCCACGCCTCCTGCCAGAGCAGGACATCCCGCAGCCGGGTCCCTATCAAGAGCCAGTAGACCATGGACAGGACCGTCATCGGGCGGGTGCCCAGGGGGCCGTCCTGCCCAGGTTTTGGGATGAGGGACGTCTACCCCTCTGCGAGGACCCAGCCACTTGCCCTCGTCCTCCATCAGCTGCAGCAGCTGGGCCAACCAGTCCAGTGCGTAGTCAGGCAGCGACCGCAAGTCCTGCGAGCTCCAGCCATCCAACGAGGGAGACCCATGTGTGGCGGTAGTGCAATCGGTATACTCAGCCCAACAACAAGGCGGGGCTGTGCATATGCTCGTTGTCGCGTTTGTCCACGGAGTCAGAACCTCTCCGGTATAGCGGGATCATGTGACTTCCGAAGATGCGCGCAGTGGCCCTTGGAAACCGGGGCCCTCACCACCGCTGTGTCTTCATCAGCCATCTGCATCCCCTGCGATCGCGGGGCTAGAGGGGAGGGGGGGATCGGGGATTTGGGTCTCTGTCGCTTGGGGGTTGGCGGTGCAGGGGGCATGTGCAGTGAGCGTGGATGCATCCGTGAGTGAGCTGGGGCTATAGACTGCAGCCGGCATCCTTTTGCCCAAACATTTATGCCGTGTGGTGTCCTCGTTGGCGCCTTACCCCCCGTTGCATAAGGGTACAGTGCGGGCACGGTGGCAGCCCGTTCGCCTGGCAGACCTTGGACAGTGGTCTGCGGTCCACATACCCTGGTGCGTGGTGGCCTTTGGCGCAGCAAGTTGCTGCCGACAGGCGGAGCCGTTTACACGTGACGCATGCCGGTAGCCTGTGGGCTGGGCATGCATGCACTGAAGTTATGGGGGAGGGGACCGTGATGCACGTGGCTGTGGCTGTCGGCCCCGGTGGGCGTCTGCGCGTGACTGTGTAGGGTGCCTGGGCGACTTTGCGCCCCCCCCCCTCATGATGGGGTAGAAATCCCCTGCGAAATTTGCCGTACCCGCCCCCCCTTAGCGCAAAGGGAGGATGAGGGCATAAGTCCGGTGTGTGTGGGTGTCTGTGTGTGTGTGTGTGTGTGTGTGTGTGTAGAGGGTGGCGACAGGAGCAGGGCACCGCGGACAGTCTCAACGGGCAACAATGCCCGGCCCCAGCCACACGATCTGCCACAACGGCAAATACACACACACTGAGACTGGAAACGCGGAAATCCACAGCCCCATAATGTGCAGCCCCAACGCCTACGAACTGCTGTTTGAACAGGGCGTTGCTTTTGGCGGGCTCTGTAAATTGGCATGAGAAATTAGTTTTGGGGAAGGGTCAGGCTCTTGCATAAGAAGGCGGTTTGTGTGCACTGTTTAGGGGGCGAGGGGATGGGGGGGCACACGCGACACAGCAGTGGAACAGGTCCCGCAGGCATCGTCATGGATGAGACCTCTGGAAAGGTCTGGGATCTCAGAACATGAAGCCGCTGGCCCTCCACTTAATGAAATAGAGAAGGGGGAGAACAAGAACAGGGTGCACTGCATTTGCAGCCTCTGAACATTCTGAGAATTGGGGTGAGGCACGACGTTTCTGGGGCACTGAAGACTACAATGAGCAAACACAGAGGGCTCCTGCTGCGAGTGATCCCAGAGCACTGCGCTGGAGATGGGGGCCAGTCCGGACTGCCACCTTGAGGGACGCTTCAGCGGCACTTCGATTTGTGTTGGACACGTCCGCACTTTGGATGGCAAAGCGGGCGAGAAGTGCTGCACCACAAAAATAGAGCTATACATGCAAAATGCTGTTGGATACTTCGATACGAAAGAGTCCAGCCACGTGGGAACAGCCATTGCTTTGGAGACGTCCGAAGTACACAACACGAAGGACAAAGGCAAGAGAGTACGGGCCAAACAAACATGACAGAAGGAAAAAGAACGGGCACAAACACAGGGAACCAGAGCGTGTGTAACAGCGACCCGCGCACTAGCAGCGACGTGGCGATGTAGCTGTGAACACAGTGCTCATGGCCATTGGCGTGAGGCTTAACATGTGGGTTGATTTTCAGCGCTGAAGCAACCAGGTCTGCTGTACACCCCACCAGTTCGCAATGCACCCCACGGACTGTACCGTGCCCCCCCCCGAAGGAACTCTGGGCTATGTCACGTGTGCACTGGCGGCAACAGCACAAAGCGCAGAAAGAAAATGGGCTCGTCAGTGGCCTATAAGACCATAGGTACCTTTCTGTCGCAAGACAAGAGACACGAAGATGCCTGTGGGTGGGCCACAGAGATGCGAAACAGTGGGTGTGCAGCGGTACGCCATCGGCCGACGCTATGCTTTACCCACCGGACCTGTAAATTCGACCTATTTCTGAGTTCATAAGACAGGGAAAGGTGATGGGCCCTCCCCCCGGGGGCATAGCCCCAACGGGATGCGTTTCGAGGGATTCAATAGTGGCGTTAGCGCAGATAAAATAGGAAAATCGTGGCACCAGTCGGCGCAGTGCGCGTGGCAGAGCCCTGCATGTGGCATGTGCCATGAGGCATACGCCTGTGTTGACCAAATAGCATGGCTGTTTAGCCAGCGATGGAGGTGGAAAAAGACTGTCTCCCTGGTGGAAGGCAGTTTATAGGTAATGTGTTCGCACCATATAAGTGTCTGATCTACGTCCCATGTCGTTCGGGCGATGATGCGAGGCACTGCGGAGTGCAACGCGCGCAAGACAGTGGGTCGTGAATAGCCAGACAAGAGGGCAACTTGCGCCCAGGATGTGATACTCAATAAACAGGATGCCCATGTGTGGAGAAAGGGCTGTACATTGAGTACTGCACTGACCAGTATGTTGGATATGTGTTTGTGGGCCTGTGCAGGTGGTGGTGACTGGAGGGTGACTGTGTATTTCAGGTGCCAGCTCGCTGTCAAACCCGACGGCTGGGCATATATCAATGGAGGGCTGTCGTCCCCAAGGTGTATGGTAAAACCCATGCCCCCCCCCCCCCCCGCTCCCTTCTCAGCAGTGGTTTGGTCGGATCAAATTTTCCTTGTTCTCCAGATGTTCACGGGATCAAGGGTACGCTGCAGTCAGGCTGCATGAGCACGAGCCCTTGGACGTCCCGTTGCAAACACCTCGGTCCCCATGAAAAGCATCCCGCAAACGGCACGCATACAACAGGATACAGGAAGGTGAAAAGGACTCTGGCCGTCGGTGACAGGAGCAGACCCGATGGCACAGTGTGCAAAGGACTGGTCAACCGTTGCTAACTGGCGGCGGTTGGCAGGTGGCAGTCGAGGCACAGCTGACAGCGGTTGGCTGAGCCTTGACACTTAACCGATAACAGTGGCACTGAACCAGCCACAGCATGCAACGTTTAAAAGAATCGTCGTTGTGCGGTAACTGTCGGCGCCTGTTGGACAGTCACCGCCGGTTGACAGCCATGGGCCTGCCACGAAATACTTTTAGGATGGCCGAAGAAGAGGGGGGAAGAAAGGCAGTTCCCTCTTTAAACGGCCCTCGTGTGAGCACCGGCCGTGGCAGCGCAACACAACAGTTGCAAACGTGGGCAGTGATCATCCGCATTGGTGGCCCCGTTGCAGGTCAATACATGTGTGTCAATGTGGGTGTGTGGGAAAACCGCGTTTTGTATGTGACAAGGGAAGGGAGAACTCCGGCGCGGACCGCGTGCACAGACCGCTGTGCAGGCGGCTGACGGGGCTCCACAAAGGTTCCCCTCCGGATGGAAAGGCCGCTGATCTTGTGCCAATTCACCTCCGATACAACGCCTCGAATAAACTGCATTGCCTCCAGCACCCGACCGTTGGGCAGTGATATTGAGATACCTCGCCCACAGTACTGCGTGGTGCTGGTGCTGCAGCGCGGACATGGGACGTCATGTGCTCGGACGTGCACTGTGTGCCCCCGCGCGGTCATAGCTCTGAGAACGCCTTGCACTCTGCCTTCCGATCCCTCTGCAAGTGTGCAGTTGGCTGATCTCGATGACCTCAGTCGAAGGCAGTGAGAGAGACACGTCATTGTGGATCAGCGGAGTGTCCTGGCTGTCCGTCGCCCAACATCACACTTCGGAACTAGGGGTTGGGGAGGGGGGGGCCGGCGTGGCTCGGCTGCTGTGGAGAACGGTGCACATGACGGGGCAGCACGTAACTGGACACGGGCCCTGTGGTCGGCGCTCTGGAGAGGGGGACAGGAATGCCACGCATGACCGTCATCGTGTGGAATTCCCCACAGCACTGAGGCACCCCCGCTGGACACGACCACAAGGTCTGTGTGCATACGGTGTGTACCCCCGGCACAATGCATCATATCACAACCCCGCACGTGGCGATGCCTGACATACATCTGTGTCGGCAGTAGTGGGTGGGGGAGATGGCACACGACTGCTCGTTGTCCAGCACCGCGTGGGTGTTGCCTCTCACAGTCCCATCACTCTTTGGGCTCCTGGATATCCTCCGCGGGCCCGATCACGATGCCACTGCTGATCTGACGGCACACCAGCCTCACGTGGATTCTCTTCATTTGGATTTCCTGCAGATCCGCAGGTTCCAGACTGTACAAGTGGGCCACGGCATCAACCCCCATCTCCGCCAGGGCCGCTGCGTACTTAGTGGCATCCTCCTCTTTGATGTCGAGGGCCCTGAGCCACTGCTTGACAGTTTGCTGCGCCTCCTCTGCCTCGTCTTCCATTACCTCGTGCTCGGCCCCATCGTCATCGCCGAGGCCTTCGTCGGGCTTCTGCCCGTCAGTCCGCTCGCCCTGGGTCTGTTCATCGTCAACGCCCTTCGCCTCAGGCTCTTCGCAACTCTGCGCCTGTTTCCCTTTCTCGCCCCCAGTCTTGGACTTCTTCTTCTTCTTCTTCTTCGGCTTCCTCTGCTGCTCCTGCTCCTGGTCCTTCAGCAGCCTCTGCTCCTGCTCTCGCCCCTCATCCAGTCGGCTCGCGCTCAAGAACTCGTCCGGAAACGGCCGCACGCCCTTCGCCCTCAACTCCCTCTCCAGAGCGTCCACGCCCGCCCTCAGCTCCTCGTCTTTCATGTCGGGCACGATGGCCGTCCACAACAGCCCCGCAACGATGAGCCCCACCTCCCCCGAAGGCTCGTAGCCCCGCTGGGCCACGATGGGCACCAACGGCTTGCGCTTGGCGTCCGCATAATTGATCTCCTTTTTGCAGTCGTGAGAGCCCTCGTACTCCGCCGTCAGCACCGGCATCACCACCGCCGCCCCATGCACAGCCTCGCTCATCGCCGCATTGGTGTTCGCGATCATGCCGCCCATGATGTCCATCCACACGGGGATGCACCGCCGCACCAGCTCCTTGTACACGCGGACCACCATCTCCTGCATCGGGAATGCGCCCGCCTCGTCGGGCGTGCCCCAGCATTAGGTCAGCATCACCCATTTGATGCCGTGTCGACGCAGCAGCTCCGTCAGCCGGCGGTACATCTCGTCCTCCGCTGCACCAGTGGACTCTGCAACGCCAGGCGTCACGTCGTCACAGCCATCGGCCACCAGATGACGGCCCAGCGAAACAGATCCCTGCGCATGCGAAAACGGTGGCGCTGGCCAACTGTCGCTCTCCGCAGTGCTCTGCTGCGCGTTCACCTCCGCAGCACTCAGCTGCGGGCCAAGCAACTCATCCAGTGGCACCTCCTCCTGCTGCTCCTGCACCCCCAACTCGGCGTTATCACCGCGGTACAGATCGGCATCGTCGTCTCCTTCCACAGTTCCCATGGAAGGCACGGTGGCCTCGCCGCGCTGCCGCAACTCCTCAAGCTCCGACACACGCCACCGCGCCACGTTGCCCGACGGCATCGCCCACTGCGCGTACTCCGTCACCGCTATCCCGGGCCATTGCGCCATCAGCGCCCGCACCACCGCCACCGCCCGCCGCATCACCGACCACAGCTTCGCCACACCGTCACCGTCACCACCGCCTTTGCCCCGACCCACCACCACCAGCCCTTCTCCGCCGGCCCATTCGCGCAGCTTGAACAGCACTCGGCACCTGCACAACGCGAGCACGGCCCCCTCCTTCGCCAGCACCTGCGTCACGCCGATCTCCGCCGCCCACTGCGACTGCAGGTCCACCTGCAGCCGCTGCATCAGCCCCGCGGGGCTCATCTCGGAGAGGGCGAACAGGCGCTGCACCTCCACGTGCTCCTTAGGGCACTGGGGGGCCCAGCTCCGGACCGGGAGGTAGTCAGGGAAGAAGGCAGGCACGAGGAGGCATGGCCCCTGCTGCCGGTCCGGCGCCGGCATCGCCACGCCGAACTGCTGGAGCATGGCCACCAGCCGCCCGAACATTGCGTCGTTGTCGTCCTTCGGGAGCTGCAGCCCCCACCAGAGCCGCCTCAGGAGCGGCAGGCTCAGCCACCCCTTCTTCACAAAGTTGGTCTTCATGGCCTCGAACTGCGTGGCACTCATCAGCGTTTCCGCCGCCTCATCGTACACAAGTGAGTCCGAGTGGTCGTGCCGGATCACCAACTTGTTCACGTCGACCAGCCACTGCAGCGACAGGAACACAACCTTCGAGAGCTCCTCCGGTTCCCGGTAATGCGCGAGCTCGCCCACGTCGTGCAGGAACTCGATCGCCTGTCGCACTCTCGCTTCGGCATCGCCCTCCTCGTCCTCCAGCCCAAGCTCCTGCACGATCGTCGCGACCAGGTCCTCCAGCGCGCAGTACGGCAGCTGCTGCCGCCGCTCCCGCACCAGCGCACGGACCTGGTCGTACATCCGCGGCACTTGGCTGCCCAGTTCGGGGAACAGCCCCCGGTCCAGCGCAGTGCACTGGATGGCGGACTGCAGCGCCGGGATGTTCAGGAGCCCTTCGGCGCTGCTCACCGCGTGCACTGTGTCCGGGAGCTTGACCAGCCGCAGCAGCTGCTGCTCCAGCGCTTTGATCCGTGTCTCTGAAGTACGTGCGGCCCCTTTCTTTGCCTTTTGCAGACCCTCGATCTCCGCCCGCAGCCGAACACGCTCCCGCGCCTGCTGCTTCTGCAGCGACTGCAGCACGTGGTCGCACCCAAGCTAGTGCGGTCCCTCGGAAAAATTTCTTGTGCTGCGGCATGCTGCGGCATGCTGCGGCCTGCACTTGTGGGTACCTATCTGATTGGGAAAGTGGTGTGGTTGACTCTTGACTGCCTGTTGTTGGTGCAGATGACTGACTCATGACAACACAAATAAAGACAAACTGGGGAGACATGGGGCAGGCAGAAGGTCTCCCGTGCAAACACAGTAGGAGCAGACAGACAAGGCAAACAGGCTGATGTGGTCCCCAATACCTTCCCCAATGGGCCACTGCAAACCATGTCCTGTGATGCCTTGGTATTTTGAGTATCCTGCAGGACTTGACATGTCAAAACAACACCAAAAAAGCGAAGATCAGTGCAACAATAGAGAGGAACTGACAGGCAGCAAAGTACCCTTTCCAGGAATGGAGCCCAGTAATTTACCACTGAGCTGCCATCCAGTTCTGAGACAACTGTGCAACAAAGGGTTCACAGTTTCGACGTGGTATGAAAAAAAAAGTCCGCCACGTGAAAATTTTGGGTCGCTGCGGCATGCTGCGGCATGCTGCGGCATGCTGCGGCATGCTTCAAAACCCCCATGTGCAGCTCCAAAAAACAGGTGCTGCGGCATGCTGCGGCTGCACTAGCTTGGTCGCACCGCAGCTGCGCCTCCTCCTCGCTGACCATGTCCGCGTGGGTGCCGACGAGCACGACCGGGGCCCCGGGCACGCGGCTCTGCAGCTTGTGCACGAAGAACATCACCATCGACTGGAAGTGCTGCGGGCGGTACTTGTGCAGGTCGAACGCGATGACGTAGAGGGCACGCCGAGTCAGGAACATGTGGTGCGTCAGGTAGTACTCGCGCTGCCCCGCGAAGTCAAAGATCCGCAGCTGCAGCGTCACTTCCTTGCCCGTACCTTCCAGCTCCACCTCCAACTCCCACACCCGCTGCTCCACCCCCACCGTCCTGTCCCCCACACGCACCAGCCGCGACCCCCCCTCCGTCAGCGCGTTGATCAGCGACGTCTTGCCCACCTCTGACCGCCCGAGCACCGGCAGCTTCAGCTCCCAGTTCGACACGCTCCCCCGAGCCATCTCCGTCAGAAATGCCCGCACACGAGACACGTGCTCCGCCCCGGCCTCCTCCCCGTCGCTCTGCCTCTGCCAAACTTCGGGCGGCGGGTTGATGATCGGGTTTCCACCATCCCACTGATATTCGCCCAGACGTAGTTCCTCCAGCGCGTCCAGTTCACGCATCTCCAACGGCAGTTCCTTCAGCCGATTGCCACTGAGGTCCAGTACTTGAAGGGTCTTCAACTTGCGGATGGTGTGCGAGATCCGCGTCAGGCAGTTGTTGCTGAGGTCGAGCTCCACGAGGTTTGTAAGCGTGTCAAAGAAGGTGACGGGCAGCGTAAAAATGGTATTGGCGCTGAGATTGAGCTTGACAAGCCACGGCATGCGCAGCACCTCCGCAGGTACTTGCGTCATGCCGTCGTCCCGCGTTGTGTCCTCTCCATGCGAATCTCTCGACGTGGCGCAGTCCTTGAGCACAAGCTCCGTGGCCTTGAGCTCAAGGGCCTGCCGCGTTTCAGTCTGGGCCCTCGAGTTATTCGCTTCGCCCACCCCCAGTCCGATAAGCCGCTGTGCGAGCGCCTCGTCCTCCGGGTGCACCCCCGTGCGCTCGGTTAAGTTTTTGAGCAGCGCAGCGATGCAGTTTCCCGCGGACCCCACCGCGTGCACCGCTGACACACCCCCACGCTCCAGCAGCTGCTCTGCAAGTGCAGGCCGAGCTGGGGAGTGGACCGGGACCAAAAGGGTCAGTAGGGCATTATTGCCGCTTGAGGATTTTGCGCGTAGATCTGCATCCGCCGACAGCAGCAGGTCAACCACCTGAGCATTGGCTTTTTCTGATGCTTCCATAAGAGGCGTCCAGTTGGAAGTGTCACTACAACGCCAATTCACTTGTGCCCCCTGCAACAGCAACTCTTGTACGATAGCCTTTGGTTCGCGCCGTTCACAGGCGTTATACAGCACACCCCCAAGTGTGTCCGCCAGCCCGTCCTCCACGTCCCCCGTCTGCCCCCGCCGCCGGATGGCCCTGCACCAACACCACATCTCCGCGGCCTTCGCTGTCGCCAGCAGCACCTCCCGCCCGTCCACCTGCACACTGAAGGTCTGCAGCTTCGAGTGTTTGCTGCGGCGCGCGCAGTCCGGGAGCACCTCCAGCACCACCCTCTCGTCCTTGATCATGCGCACCGTCACTGTGTGACCGAAATGGCCTGACTTCCTTTCCTCCTCCACCACCGACGTCGTGCCGAGCTCCAGCGTCTGCTGCTGCTGCCGCTCCAGACCCTCTCCCTCCGTCGTGACCGTCAGCGCCGTTGCCGTGAGCATCGCTCTGCACGGCCTCCACTCCAGAACCTCCTCGTCGTAGATCTGCAGTGTTCCCTCCGGCGGCATCGAAGTCATCGCGGTCAAGTCCTGCCCCTCCGGCCTCTCAGCCCCGGAAGTGTCCGCCGGCCCCCCGTCGTCAACCCCCGCCGCAACGCCGATGACGGCGGACTGCTGCGCTTCCGTCACCCGCCGCGGCATCTCCTCCCGGTGCTCCTCCCACATCCCTGTGCCGTCCATTGCCTGATCAGTCTCCTCAACGCTCGTGACCGCGTCATGGCCTGTGATGCATGTGGACAGAGAGGGAGATGGACTGGCCCCTGAGACAGCGCGGGGCGAGTACACACGCCGATTCGGGACTTCGGGGTAGTGCAGTGGACACCCGCAGGGCAGCCCCTCGAAAGGCAGTGCTGACTGGGTCATGGGCAGGGGGGTGTTCGTTGCATTCGTCGCATTCAGGCCCGTGGAGGAGGGCGGGGGGGCACTTGCGATGAGGGGGATTCAGGGTAGCACCTTCGACGGAGGGGGGGGGGGTAAGTTGAGCACTGCCGGTGGGGCATGATTGATGATGGCAATTCGCATGGAAGGTGTGGGGGGGGGGGGGGGGGGGCAGTTGTTGCTGCTCCGCAGTTGGCGGCGTCAACCGACTTCTGGCCACTCACGAAGGTCCACCAAAGCCACTGTGTTGGCCCACCGTTTCTGTTTCTCCATCGGTGGCGGGGGGAACGTATGGGCCTTTCCTTGGGAGCATGAATTGGAGGCCAATCATTCGGCACACGGACCACCGCAGAAAGACTCAGTGGCCGCGTCGCTGACTTTGCACAATGGCCGGCCGCATGCACACGCATCCTGGGGGTGAGGCCCAGAGCACGGGGGGGCGACTGCAACCGGTCCTGGTGCGACCTACCCCCCAGCTATCTGTCAAAACGTTTGGGGGGGGGGTTCGGTTGCACTCCTACATCGCTAGTGCCATCCTCACATAACCCCCGCCGCCCCCCGTCACCAATCGAAAGCGCCCTCCTCAAACCCCGATGCGTCCGGCCAACGAATCCCATTCGCATAATTACGGTGGCAAAGGGCCACCTGCAGATCAACAAGGTGCTCCACACATGCACGTCCTGGTATGCGGGTGCAGCAATGTTCAGCAATTCTTCTCACAAACCATGCATCAGCGGGACAAGCCTATACGACTTGTGACCGAGAAAAACACAAAAAAAAACGGAAAACGCCCCCACCCACGACAACTGCTGCCCAGGGCACACTTTCTACCTTCATCTCCGAGTTGCATCATCGCCTTAACGCGCTCATTGGTCTTGCTCACGATGGGCAGCATCGTCTCCTTATCCTTGTCGTTTGTGACGGCCACGTTGGGCCGCGCAAGGACGCTCCTTCCCGAGGGCCTTACGGACCCCATCGGCGGATGCCGTCATCATCGCGCACCACGCCTCCATCAGGGTCCAGAAGCGCGAGGAGTACGAGCCGTCGAGCAGGGTGAGCACATGCGACGTCATGTAAAGATCGACGATCGCGTTGAGCATGAGGGTGAACTCGTGCTGCTCATCAGGAGTCCGGTCCTCGACCTTCGGGTCGGACTTCTGAGGCAAACACGAGTAATCAAACCAGACCCACTGGATCTCGGCGTGGGCGTCCAGGTGGCGCTGCATCGCCTTGAGCTGCTTGCCCTCCGTGTCCGGCCGCGTCTGGCTCTCCCACCGGTGCGAGACGAACAGGACGCTCTTGACGAGGCCCTGCCCGCGGAACGCGGCCCGGAGGTCGATGGTCATCTGGTGGAGGATGTTGCTGTCGCGGAGCTCCTGCATCCGCGGGAGCTGGGGACTCTCCCACCCCAGCACAGTGGCGGCGGGCACGAAGTAGAAGAAGGGGTCCAGCGTTGGCACGTGGCCTGCAGATTGGGGGCCTGAGAGATTGGGAAGGGATGGGGGGGGGGGCGCGGGGGGCGGATAGAGAGGGGGAGGAGGAAGCGGGGCCACAAGAGGCCGCGCGCAACACCCGGTAACAAGGCCCAACGCGACGTCGACACCAGCGAGTTTCGGTCTGGTCTGGGAGGCTCAGATGTTCGGGCTACTGAAGATGAACCATCCGGAACTGCGCAGCAGCCGAACAAAGAAGCTGGAAACAACGGTTGACTTGTTAGAGCGCCGCAATGATCACCGCAGTGGTCACACAAGACCGGGTCTCAAAAGGGGTGCCGAGGGCTGAAGGGGGAGTGGCTGACTGTGTGATACTTGCTTTGGCTCATTCCTGTACAGCCCCAGCCGGCGGGGGTATCTCCCCATTACGCTGCGGGGAATGAATCTGGTAGAAAGTGCTGTATGACCCATGGAGCACTGGAGGTACAGTTGTTTGTTGCACCGGCTTTCGGGGCAACCTTTCATGGTGTAGTCGCCTCAAATGATGCACCCTGCCTTTTTCAATTTTTTTTTCACCCCTGCCTGGCTTGCGAAGGGCGCAGGCCGGGTGCTTGCAACAATTTTCGGGCCACAGAGGCTAAAAAATGCAAGAAATCACGATGCACTGCGGCTACGTGAAGTTTTAGCAAATTGTATTGCCTTCGGCAAGTAGGGAATCTACCGCGAGCAATGCACACCCACCCAGGTGACACACAGACCCAAAACCTATAGAAACCACATAAATACGGCCTAAAACATGCTTTACATACCTTGGATGGTCATTTTGGGTGGTCCAAATATCAAAAAAAAAATATTCGCAATCTTCGATTTTGGAGCTTCTAGGATACAAAAGGATGTTTCTTAAAGCCTGTAGCCTCTCCTAGGCCCGGTCATGGCCCGTGTAAGAAATGCAAAATGACCATTTATGCAGTTTATGCAGTTTTTAGGCATTTGTGCTATGTTGGGTTTTTTGGTGACCTTTGTGACCGGGTGGGGCCCACTCTCAGGGGTGCAAGTGGGGATGTTGGGACAGTGCATGCCTGCGAGGATACAAAAGGAAGTTTTTTGCGGTCTCTAGCCTTGCCTGCAGCGGCCTTGTGAGGGACACCAAACCACCGTTTCCACGAATAATGCAGTCATTCACCCTGTACAGTCGAAGTTTCCGAAACATTTTTTTCTTGATGTTGTGGGCACTCACAATGACCATAAAAGCTATGTAAAGCACGTTTCAGGCAGTATTTATGTGTTTTTCACCTTATTTGGGTATTGGGCTTTGGGGGTGGGGTGGGGTGGGGGGTCTCCCAAGGGATTGGTACACAACCCGCTCATGCAGTTTTTCACCGTGGGCAGCTCAAAAATCAAAGTTTTCGAAACTTAAATTTGTGATATCATGACCACCTGAAATGACCAACCCAGCTATGTAAAGCATGTTTTAGGCAATATGTATGTGTTTTTCACCTTATTTGGGTATTGAGTGCAGGGGGGGGGGTGTCTCCCAGGGCTATCGCCTTCGGCAAGTCCACTTTGCACACCCAGGTGACACACACACCCATAACCTATAGAAAGCACATGAATACGGCCTAAAACATGCCTTCCATACCTTGGATGGTCATTTTAGGTGGTGAAAATTTTGAAAAAATAAGTTTCGAAAACTTCAATTTTTGAGCTGCCGAGGCTGAAGAATTGCATAAGCAGGTTGTGTACCAATCCCTTGGGAGACCCCCGTGTGGAGCCTTGCAGGTTTACGCGCTACAACAGGCAAGCGCGCAAGGTCAGCAAAACAAAATCCTCACCAGTGGTACCATAGGCGCCTTTCGGTCCGGGAAGAGAGGTGCAACAGCGTGCGGGTCTCGCCCCAGGTATTGGACCGTGGTCTATTAGGAGTTGTAGTTACCTACAGAGAATACACTGTCAGTTGACACCGTGCTCACTTTCACTGGGCTTCAGACACTGACGGCAAACAGCAGGTAGCGGTGACTCAGAAACAACCCCGTGTGATGCAGCGGTACCTCAAACACACCAGCAGCACACACGGCAATGCAACCGGATCATCTGGGTATGTTCAGGGGCCAAAACGATTTCATGGCTCGGTCCATACCCCCCTCTCCCCGTCATTTGGTGCTGTTGAGCTGCTGGTGGCGTTGCATGTAATGCAGAATTCTGAAATCACCATGCCATGGTGCACAAAATTCGGTGCAGGGTCTGGTGTGAGGCACATGCCATGATGCATATGCACTGCCATTCCAACACGCTTCACGTTCTAACCAGCAGCGCAAGAGTCTGGCTGTGTCATGTGTTGTGGGCAGATGTCGTGCCTGTGTCACTGCCCATGCGATGGATGCATCAACGCACCACGTTGTCCTGGCACAATATGTGTGGATTGCGACCTTCATGGCACGTAGTGTAACCGACACAGGATGGATGCACAATGTTGCTACCTGCATCCACGTAGAAATATTGAGCAGAAAACATATCCAAGAAAAATGGAACGGCATGCCATTAATGAGCGACCCTATGAAGATGATTCCTAGGGTGGCAGCCGACGTGGCCCATCGGCGATGTAGACTTGGTCCCCATTTCAACTGCTAGTGATCATTCAAAGCAGATGGCGTGGAATAATATACCACTTCCCCTCTCACATGGATGGTGAGGCCCAAAATGCGCAGCGACGGCTGCATGTAGTTTCCTACACACGGGTTCCTCTTGCTAAGGCAGTCGCAACTGGCAAAACCCTGCCCTCAGTCACCGTGTTACACACCCGGGACATCTCCTGATCGACGGACAGGCCCTTGGCTGCTACATTCACATTATCCCTAAATTGTGACAGTTCCCCGACGGCGTCAACCAGAGCGGCATAGGTGTTGTTTGGATGAGTTGTCCCAGAGCCTTTTTTTGGCATTTTCCTCACCAAGAGTTGATCACCATTGTCAACTTTTCGCTCACCGAGGACAATCACGTGTGGTATGCCGATTCACTATGGCGCCACAACGATGTCATTCCAACGGGTGGCTCCTTTGGCGCACAGTGCGCAGATCTTCGCAGTCCGTGGGGATTGTCCTGTCTAGTGCCTTAGAGTCACAATGTACACTCCATACAATACTGGACGCACCCCGGCATTTGCGGTGATATAAATATTGCGAGGCGTCACGCAACTCACCCACCGTGGTGGCAAGTTTGATTCCGTTGAATTGCTCTTTGCAATCGGCCGCACCTATGCAGGTTGCCCCCCAGCTGTGCAAATTCTGCAGCCACGCAATATACATCACTTGGAGCACTAAAATGGACGCAGTAATTTCCTCACACAAACAGCACAAGAAACACGTGAATGCGCGCACCCCGATGTGCACTGTATGCTTGCTAATAAACGGGCGATGAGACGCCATAAAATTGTAGGCAGAGACAAACTCTTAGCTTTTCCAAGCAAATACATAAGTGCAACACGTGGTTGAACACCTGACTTCCACGCAGACTCCGCCACACGGATTTTTATTCGGCTGCACACCTGCTACAGTGGGGTGGTGTCTGCCTGGTTCCTTTTCTCCTTGGCAAACTGTGTGTGCTAGTCCCAAGCCCATTGTCTACAAAAGGCCCACATGGCTGAAGAATGTTTCCCAACGATTCTAACGTATGCCACATGCCACAGTACACGGCTGCTGGACCAAATTCTCAATGGTATTAAGGGTAACGCCAGAATCAGGAAACAGAATTCGGGGGAGTGTGCGATTCCAATCCGGATGCTCAGCATGCAATATGCTTCCAGGCATTTAAACTATCAATGGCGGCTGCCTATGATTTTTGCCCGTGCTGGGGAATGGGGTCTCCGGAGCGGAAAATCGCACCATTGTGGTATATAGAAAGAGGGAAAAATGCATAGCGGCCGTCCGACATGGTGATTGTCCCTATGGATTCCCAGAAGTGTTTGTGTTCAGTGGTGTTCAGAACCCCCCTCCCCCCCCGCACTCAATACCCAAATGAAATAAATACATACACAAAAATACACATAAATACTGCCTAAAACGTGCTTTACAAGGGTGGATGGTCATTTCAGGTGGTCATGATATCAGAAACATAAGTTTTGGAAACTTGGATTTTTGAGCTGCCCAGGGTGAAAAAACAGGTTGTGTACCAATCCCTTGGAAGCGCCCCCACCCCCACCCCGGCACTCAAAACCCAAATAAGGTGAAAAACACGTAAATACTGCGTCAAACTTGCTTTGCATGGCTGAATGGTCATTTCATGATATCAAAAAAAAATAAGTTCAAAAACTTCGATTTTTGAGTTGTACAACCGCATAAACAAGTCCCTTGGGATCAAACTGATCCCTTGGGAGACCCCCCCCCCCCCCGGCACTCTTGAGATCAACAAAGTAAGTTTCAAAAACTTCGATTTTTGAGCCGCCCAGGGTGAAAAACTGCATGAGCAGGTTGTGTACCAATCCCTTGAGCCCCCCGTGCGGTGACACACCTACCTCTTGGTGTCACTGTGTACGCACTTCTTCAACCAATTCAAAAAACAAATGCACACCTGCAAAAAAGTAATGGATACCCTCCCTAACCTTAAGCACAACACCCCACAACCCAGACCACAACATGGAAAGGGGGGGGCGGGCTGATAGCCCGGCACTCAGGGGGTGTTTGTGCGGTGCTTGTGTTTGGCCTCTTACCCACCCCCCCACCCTTGACATTGTATGTTGTGTGTTGTGTTGTGCATATGCTGCAAAACTGTGTGTATGCTGGGGGGGGGGGGGCACATATGTGTATGCATGCGTGAAGTGTGTTGGTTGCTATGAGTGTGTGTGTCATGCACCCCCCAGCCCACTGTGATACTTTGTTTTTTATGTTCTACCTATTCTACCAGTCCAGGCTAGAACGATTTGTGTTCTAGGCTAGAAGCGTTCTAGGCTAGCACGTTCTAGCGAAGCGTTCTAGCCTAGAACGAAATCGGGTTTTCTAGCGTGTACCTAGGGAATACCCAAATAAGGTGAAAAAGACACAAATACTGCCTAAAACACAGCTGGATGGTCATTTCATATGGTCATGATATCAAAAAGAATAAGTTTTGAAACTTCGATTTTTGAGCTGTCCAGGGTGAAGACCTGCATAAGCAGGTTTTGTACCAATCCCTGGAGCCCCCCCCCCCCCCCCCCCCGCCGCCTGCACTCAATACCCAAATAAGGTGAAAAACATACTGCGTAAAACATGCCTTACATAACTTCGATGGTCATTTTCAGTGGTCATGACATCACAAAAAAAATGGTTCGAAAACTTCGACTTTTGAGCTCCCCGGGTGAAAAACTGTATAAGCAGGGTTTGCACCAATCCCTTGGGAGATCCCCCCCTCCCTGCCACGACGCTCAATACCCAAATAAGGTGAAAAACACATAAATACTGCCTAGATCATGCTTTACATAGGTTGGATGGTCATTTCAGTTGGTCACGATATCAGAAAAATAAGTTTCGGAAACTTCGAATTTTGAGTTGTACAGGGTGAAAAACCCGCACAGACAAAATTGCGAACAAACAAAGGAGCAGCACAACGCCGGGTCCGAATGCCATGTTCCTCGTCAGTTGGGCAGTCAAACAAGACAAAGCATCTTCAACGCCAATAGGCGCCTTTCTGTGGGGACACTCGCGCAGAACTGCTCTCAACCTACGAATCACGAAGCACGGTGCTGCCCTATGGCAGAACCGGCCTGCAGCCAGGACACCATCACCGGGGCTGTATGCACCCCAGCGGCAGGAGACAGACTGGAGGTCGGATGCACCATGCAACTTATACACATGCATACTGCCTAAAACATGCCTTCCATAGGTTGGATGGCCATTTCACTGGTCACGATATTAAAAAAATAGATTTCGAAAACTTCGATTTTTGAGCTGCCCAGGGTGGAGAATTGTAAAAGCACGTTGTGTACCAATCACTTGAGAGACCCGCCCCCCCGCACCCAATACGCCAAATAAGGTGGAAAACCACATAAATACTGCCTAAAACCTGCTTTACATAGCTGGATGGTCATTTCATCTGGTCATGATATCAAAAAAATAAGTTTCGAACACTTCAATTTTTGAGTTGTACAGGGTGAAAAACTGCATAAAGCAAGTTGTGTACCAATCCCTTGGGAACCCCCCCCCCTTGCACTCAATACCCGAATAAGGTGAAAACCACATACATACTGCCTAAAATATGCGTTACAGAGGTTGGATGGTCATTTCAGGTGGTCAAGATATCTTAAAAATAAAATTCGAAAACTACAAGTGGGGATGTTGTGACATCATATGCCTACGAGGATACGAAAGGACGTTTTTTGCGGTCTCTAGCCTTGCCTGGTCACGGGCCGTGTGAGCCACGCTAAATCACCGTTTCCACGAATAATGGCCCACATGTGCGCATGAAGTGGTACACACACAACTTGCTTATGCAGTTATTCACCCTGTACAGCACAAAAATCGAAGTTTCCGAGGGGTTTTTTATGCGTTTATTAGAGAAAATACTGATTTTACACGGGGATAAACCAACAAGTCAACCCCTTGGGGTCGGGCGTGCGAATAGGCCCAAAAAGGTCCAAAATGGGGGGGTATGTGGCGTTTTTCCATACATTCGGGGCTGCCTGGCTTTGACCTAACAACCTCTGTAGGGTGATTAAACCTCTGTAGGCTGAGTAAATTGTGCGCATCCAATGGTCCATGTTTCGGCCAATTTCGACGCGCCTAGACCTGGTTATGGCCATTTTGGACGCCCAGCCGGCCAAGTCTGGGCCAAGAATATTTTGGAAGCGAAAACCAGGACTTGGACTTTTTTACGTGCCACTGAATTCTTCCACTTATGTTTTTCGACTCCATATTCCGAAACCCCAGTCTGCCACTATTTCCGTCTTCAACTACCCCTGTGTCATAGTAGTACGGTACGTAACGTATCGCAGTATACCTGCCGTGGGGCTGATGGCTGCGGACTCCTTCGCTCCCGTCTCCCGCCGCGGCATGTCCTCCCGGGGCTCCGTCCCCGTAGCGTCGATCGCCTGGTCAATCTCCTCAACGCTCGTGACCGCGTCACATGCATTGTCTAGGGCCGCCGCGGGGCTCGCGCCACTGGCCGTCGTCTGCACGTGCCTGTCAGCCCCGGAAGCGTCCAAAGGCCCCCCGTCCTCAGCCCACGCCCCAACGCTGACGACCCCAACGGACTCCTTCGCTTCTGTCACCCGCCGCGGCATGTTACCCTGGTCCTCCTCCCGCATTCCCGTGCCGTCCATCGCCTCATCAGTCTCCTCAACGCTCATGACCGTGTAACGCACGTTGTCCACTTCATGGCCCCGGCCCGGCACGGCGAGGCCCTCGCCCACGTTGTCTGGGGCTGCTGCCGGGCTAACGTCACTGGCCGTCGTCTGCACGTGCCGCGGGGCCGATGGTTGGGGTGCGGAGGCAGGGCCTGTGATGCAGACAGTGGACAGAGAGAGGGCCCCTGAGACAACGTCAGGGAGGTACGTATGACGCCGATTCAGGACTTGGTAGTAGTGCAATAGACACCAGCAGGGCACCTCCTCGAAAGGCAGTGCAGACCCCCCGACACACGCACCCCTCCATCGAGGGTATTACCCTCAATCCCCTGTGTATGGGGAGGAGGTATGGGAAGGAGGCATGCTGCGGACTATTGGGAGGGCATGTAGGGGGGATGTATGAGAGGGGCGGGGGGGTTGAATTGGAATCGGAGGGGAATGCTGAGGCTCACAGGCTCCCAGGCCCGCAGGCCCACACGTCCTGACAAAGCTGGGTCCGGGTGACATTGCACAATGGGCCGACAGACAGAGAGGAATGGGGTTGGGGGGGGGTTTGGCACAAGGCCTCGGTGGTCGTGGGGGGGGGGGGTGTAACAGGCATGGGGGGTACACATCCAGAGCCCAGGACCTCTTGGCCAGGTGCTGTGCTCTGCAATGCGAATGTGCGTGGGGGAGGGGGGGGGATGGACGGCACTTCTGTTGGTGGTGGGCGGTGAGAGGGGCTGGGAATGGGGGTTGCAGGCCGTTGGCTAAGCGCACCATAACACCTCCGGAAAACCCAGTGGCTGCCGCAGAGGGGGGGGGGGGGTGGGGGGGGGGGCAATCAAGGAGAGCAATTCCAGTTGTTGTGGAGGAACACACAGGAGGAGGGTTGTGGGGGGGGGTGCCACTTCCTGCCGACGCGGATAGGGCGCGGGGGGAGGGGGGTAGGGCTTTCCTCGGCACACGGCATCTACCCCATGCTGTCAACATGTCTCCGGCCGATGAAAAGGAGGCCGGGCAGCATTGTGTGATCACAGTGGTGCACGGCAACCGTGTGGCATGTAGCAACAGCGGACGAGGGCTAAACCTCTTCTTCTTCCATCAAAAGGCATCTTCAATTGCCCCCCCCCCCCGCCCCCGCGCCCCCCTCCCCTTGCTCCACCGAACGCCCCACATCCAACCAGAAATGCCATCCTCATTTACCGTCCCCCATCTCTTCCTCCATTGAACGTGCCATCCTCAAATAGACCCCCCCCCGTGTGCATTTTGTTTCTGCAGAGTGTATGTGACACATTACAACAGCCTACAACAATGAACAGTCTGGTCATTGCATTTCCTGGTCTTAGAGCCGCTAGGGCCAATGCGTGCTGTGCAGTGGAAGCCAATCCAAAGCCGGCTGTGAGAGCCCCTGCAGTGGTGTCATCTGGATCTGCTGTCCTTTGGGGCAGCTAGGTGGGGCGGTGGGGGGGGGGGGGGGGTTCCACTGCGGGGGATGAATGTGGTTGGAAGTGCTGTATGTCCCACTCGGAGCATTCGAGGTACAGTTGTTTCTTCCACCAGCTTTGGGGCAACCTTTCATGATGTATTCGCGTACAATGAGGCGTACGTTGTGCCGCAATTCGTTGTTGTTCAACCTGTACATTGACCTGTTCTTTGCCACGGTGGGGGGAGGGGTCCATGCAGGCAGTGTGCGCTTGCATTTCCCCACCTCGGTCAGGTACCGCAAGAGGTATTGTTGTGGGGTGATGAATTGCTGTCCACCATTTCGTCTGACAGGCATGGGTCCCACTGGTTCCTGTCTGTCACGCTACCTCATGGACGATGATCCTTGCAAGGTAAGGATGCTACCCCCCTTGTTGCTTTTGTTAAAGATTCAAATCATACATATTCTTATTGAGTAGTCATGTCGACACATACTTTACACCTCGGATGTTAGTCTATGTGGTCCCTAGGGGGCAAAGGGTTGCACGTGGGCATGAAGGCTGCAGGGGCAAGCCCAAAGCGTGAAAAGGCTCCTTAGAAATGCATTTGAGATTGGTGCAGAAGAATGTGCAGAATGCAACAATAGTCCGACGTGCAAGTACTGCTTGCACAGCATGGACATCACTGTCTTACATGTCATAGGTATTCCCCAAAAGGCAATACATAGCAAGATGAGTGATGTCAATGAAGAAGCACGTTGACCTTTAAAGTTCACCTGATATTCCGAATTATAATGCCAACGTGGCAAACTTCAATGATTTTCGTCATTTGTAGATTTATAGGTTTATCCAATGCCTGGTTGCAGTTTTGATTACACCAGAGCACACGTAAAAAAAATAGGCAGGCCCAAGAACAACCAAGACGTGCAGAGACCTTCAGATCTTGAGCGAGTGCATGAAGCACCCATGGTTCGATGATCACGGCCGTCCAATCAATGCTTGCAACCACCCAAGCCAATCTACACTGCAAGGTGCACCCAATGGCGGAGAAAGAAGCAGTCCACGAGCTATGATGAACAAAGAAGGGTGCGAGGGGAACACATCTCGCTATGCGTTTAAATTAGCCACTACGAAATTCAAAGTGGTGTCCGGTGCTTTAGTTTTGTGACTCATACCACAAACATCGGAATGCACATTGCCTTGGCGATGCAAATAGAAAAGGCGGTGATTGGAAAACCTACTCCCCATTTTGTTTTCCCCACAAGTCCTATCACCACATGAACTGGGTGTTCTATTTTTTTGTCCCCAACTTCATATGGCGCAAGGCACAGTGTTCATGCAATGCGAACACCAAAGGCACAAGAATTCTTTCTACAGGGTACCATGCTCGGCAATGTACTCAAGCGTCAACCACATGCAAAACCTTCGACCATAGTTCGCTGCATCAATTCATGCATCCTGGTAAGCACACTTTTCCAAATGGCATTGCACTTCTGTGTGACCCCGTGATCTACCAAAGTTGCCGCGCCATCATGCAATTGGGCCAGAGGAACAGGAGGGCAAATAGAGTAAAGCAAGATCGCTGAATTGGTGTCCTTTCCCAAACCCTGACAAACGATAAAGTTATGCTACAATCAAAAAAGAGGACCCTCGCTCACACAGCAAATTGTCCGGTTGTTTCATCCCAATTTGTAACCCACAGGGCACTCACGTTCTAGTCCGCTTTTTTTATTTTGGCAAACTCATGTGGGTACTTTTTGGATTTTGGCGAGGTTGCTCATGTTCTCTGTGATATGGAACCGTCTCTCCTTTATGCAAGTCCTCTGGCAGTCTACAGCCACGACCTGTTTGTCTTCTGTAACAGAGTGACGCGACAGAAGCGCGGTCTGGCCATCGGAGGCGCAGGCAGTGCACAGCTTGCATCCATCACCCTGTCTGTCGCAGAAGAGCTCTACTACCCTTGTGTCACCCCCATTGCCCTGGACCCATAGGGCTACCATCCCTGCAACCTCCCTGTGCACCCTGCTAGGTTTCGGGATAACATCATTGGCCTGAAGCGTGTCAATGCCCCCCTGTGTGATATCAGATTGAACTTGGAGGCTTTGTATGCTCTCGATCTCGAGGTTGAGAGTGAGGGTGACACCCTGAAAACCCTTGAAGGCCTGATGTCCATGAAAACACACAACGTTGGGCCATGTCGTCCACAGTTCTGCCTGCCCCACCCCTCCCCCTGGACAAAGCAATCAGGACAGATGCACTGTTCCACGGACAGCACCAGTGACAGAGTAACAAATGAAGGGCTGTCCTTTCATCACCCCTGGCAGGCGCCGGGACAAGACACAGGGTGGGCGGGTGGGTCGATGTACCCCCGCCTTAAATTATAAAAAGGCTAAGGAGGGGAGGAGGTAGGATGGGAAGCAGGTCCAGAGACAGGGGGGGGGGGGGTGCTGGGGGCCCGGTGGCAGAACTTTCGTTACCCCGCTTCGCTATACTAACTGCAGTTCTGCCTGCCCCACCCCTCCCCCTGGACAAAGCAATCAGGACAGATGCACTATTCCACGGACAGCACATTTTGCCGCGCGACTGCGCGTCCATATGTCCCCGTAGCCGTCGTATCATCAGTCCCCCACCTCCCCTTTGAATCTCCACGGGGGGCGAATCATCTCCATCAGACCCATGTACTTGGTGGCGACGGCTTTTTCCCACATCTCACGACGCCTTGCTGCTTCGGCAACGGCCTGTTTCCGAGACTGGAAGCCTATCTCCCTACTCAGGGGGTCGGCCGCGTTTAAAAGGGACGGCACCCTGAAGGACTCGACACTAACAGTACTCCAGCACCTTAGCCAAAACAAGCGCCGGAGTATTCGCTGCTGAGAATCGGCATGCACCGACGCCCTCAGCGCATTAATCTGAGACCTAGCTACGTTGCTGTCTGAACCCACACGAATTCTTTCAAAACCACGATAGGATGCCACCTTAATGACGATGTACAGCGCATACAGTTCCGCCTGCTGCAGGGAGTCCACCCAGGGCGGACACACCTCCGATCGATAGTAATCCCCCCCCCCAACAATCCCCAGTCGAAAACGTTTGCCCTCTGGAGCTGCATCCACGAACACCTCCCAGGCCCCTCGTCCACCAGGCCCTGGAGGGTCGCACCGCTGAGGGACACAGGAGAATAGGAGCACTGTCGCCACTCCCTTGCAGACCCCCCTACCAAACACTCCTTTCCCACTCTGCAAACCTCGATATGCGCCCGCCAGGAAGGCGCCCAGACCCGCATTGGGCCTGCTCAGCCAGCACAGTTTACCCAGGAGGCGTTCCATAACCTTTGAGGGCAGGCGCCCCCCGCCCACCCCCTGGATCCACGCCCTGAAGGCACCGACCAAGGCACCCACCGCATTGCTGATTGTCCCAGCCTTGGTGTCAATCTGCTTTCCAATAAAACCGAGTCTCTCAGTCGGATCCGGTTCGGACTTTGCCCCCACAATAAAACCCGCACGTCTCAGCCTGCGAATGCAGTCCCTCACAGCCCCCCGCAGACGACTCTTGCTCCTGCACGACAGTAAAATGTCATCCAGATACACCCAACCCCGCACACCACGTCTCGACAAGGCCCCCCGGATAACAGAGGATACCAGCTTTTGGCATATCACTGGGCTATAGGCCCATCCGAGTGGCAGCCTCGCATACCGGAAACGCCTACCCGACCGCCCCCCCACCACAAAAACACTGCGCCAGGCGGGGGGGAGGCGGATGCTCCAGTAAGCATTCTGCAGGTCCAGCTTTGCCAGAAAAACACGGCACCTGCCCCCCCCCACACGCCGAGGGCGCGCACGTCCCATCCAATGGCGGATGGCCTCCAGCCCTGGCAGTCGGAATTTCGGGGGCTTCCGGGGGTCGCTTGTGTTGACTCTCCGCGCATCAAGAATGGCTCGGCATTTGAGCGCATTCTTCCACGTAAGGAACATTTTTGCCGTCTCGGGGCGCTTTGTTCTGCTCAGTCCCTTAGTCTCAGTTCTGAGGGACTCCAACATTGCATCCACGGGCCCCGACTTCCCCCCATGTGACTTTTCAATCCCCGCACTGTCCCCCCGTAACTGCCTCCGGTACACCCCCAGCAAGTCACGAGGGACCAAGCTGTTCCAGATCTTGTCTGACACTGTCACACACCCCGCTTCCCCCACCCCCCGAGCAGCCATGTCCTCGGTAACCACCCCCTCCTCGTCGCTGCTGCTGTAGTATCCATCGTCCTCCTCGTCTAAGTCCCCCTCCCCAACTTTTGTTAACACACCGCACAGCGTATCCAGACCCTCCTCCCCACACTCCAGCCTGAGCACCGCCTCACCCATCCCTGTAATGAGGTTACGCACCATATCTTGCCTTTGCACCTTGATGCCCCGCATTTCGCTTATCGCCCTCGCCGCATCTCGCAACCGCCCTAGAAGCATTCGCACTCGGGGACACTGTCCTACCTCGTTTGTGTGCACCCTCACCCCCCTCAGGCGATCCCCCAGCAAGTCGGGAAGCTTCCCCGGCCGCGAAGGCGATCTCCCGGCGTATCCATGACGGCCAGAAAGAGAGCGTAGAGCCCTGCTTCGTGCAGTAGCCCGGCTCTGCCCCCCCCCCCCCCACAGGCCATGGGATTTTTCCCGAGCGGGCAAACTTCCACCTGGGAGGGGCCTCGGTATACATCTGCGCGACTTTCGCTGACTTCCACCCCCCCCCCCCACAGCATAATTGTTGTGAGCGGTGCCCCCATTTTCCGGAGTTGCGCTGCCCCCATCCTACGGAAGCTATGCCACCGGACAGTCTTCTTTCCCTCCCCCCTCTCCAGCAGGCTGACCAACGTTTTCCCCAGCGCCTCCCTGGAATCGTGCCATGCCCCTCTGTCGGGGTGGAATCCTTTGAGCGCTCTGAGTTTTGCCACGAATTGCAACCATGCTCGCACCCAGGGCCCCACTTCCTGTCTCTGGACCCCCCTCCTGGACTTCGTTCCAAAAAATCGCAACCCCTCATCTTCCTGTCCCACCCCACCCCCCGCCTCGGAGCCCCGCAGGCAGTGTCCCACCGATATGCACGCCAGCGCCACCGCCTCCCATTTTGCGAAGCTGGAGGCAGCTGCACACAGCCTGCACAAGTCCTCCAGTTGCGCCCACTCCTTCGCCTCCGCCCGCTGTTCTTTGCACCGCCGCTGGTCGATAGACATAACCAAGTACCAATCAGACTTCCGCACCACCGGGGCAAGCCACGCCATCTTTTCGGCCAGCCTCGCCGCAGCCAGAACGAGCTTTGCGGCGCTCTCTGACAGGTCGCCCTGCACAATCTGCATGAGCCTGGCCTCCAGTACACCCCAAGCACCGTCGCCTGGTCGCATCCGCTCCAGCCTTGCCAGTCGCCTGAGCTGCCGCAGATACCCGTCGAGGGTACCATCCTGCAGGCCCCGCACCGTAGTGGCATCAAAATTCGTCCCGTACTCATCAGCCATCGCCGCCTCGAGTCTGTCGCGCGCTGCCGCCCACGGCCACTCGCGCTCGCTCTCCTCGTCGTCCTGCGTGCCCCCTGCAGCCCCGTCTCCAGCGTCATGGCTTTACAGTCATTTCCTTCGGCCTTTACACCCGTGCTTCTCCCTGTCAAACCACCAATGGTGGCCACCACACTCCGGGCATGCCGTTTTTGGAGGGTTTTCGCAATGAACCCAGTCTCCTGTCTTCTTGCTGCGGAAGTGGCGCTTTCCATCTATCCATTTGAACTCCGGCTGACTTGTGCTCCCCTGCGTGCCACCTCTGCCTTTACGCTTTGAGTGGCGCCCTGATGAGCTGGAGCTTGCTGTAGATGAGGTATCAGACGCACTGTCGCTGCTACTGTCCGTGGACGACGATTCCGAGTCGGAGGACATGCGCCTCCCTTTTCCCCTTCGAGACGACCGGCGCTCCTTCATCTCCTTCTTTTTCTCCTTGCGCCTCTGTTTTTTGGCCTTCTTCTTGTTCTTCTTTTTGACCTCCTTTATTTTTGCCTTGACCGCGTCCTTACCGGATTTGTCGCAATCAAGGAGCAATTGCCAGACATCGTCAATGATCGTGGACACCTCCGTCGCAGTCTCAGACTCCTCGGCCTCCATTAACCTTTCAACCAGGCGGCACAGTTTGACCGTCCACCGCTGGGCCCCGGGCCTCTTTCTCATCCACCTGGCATTTTTGAAGCTGGGCTCCTTATACGTCAGTTCTTCCTCCTCGCCTTCCTCAGCGGCGGCCGGCCCCCCACCTCCTTCGCGATCATCGGCTCCGGCGCCCGCCTCCTCGTCCAGGGCCATGCCACTGTTGGTCTCGGGCTTTGCGCTCTTCCCCGGAGAGTGTCTCTCACCCTTGATCCCCACTCCTCCTCTCCTGTTCATCGATTTTCCAGGCGGCTTGGCGATCAAGTCGCAGAAAGCAAAAACGACGGCCGCCTCTTCCGCAGACAGGCTGAACGCAGTCACCTCGACTCCCCAGGCAAGTGTCAACCCATACAGCAGCGCGTCGACGTACCGCTGTGGATCAGGGGATTGAAATGAGATCCCCAGCGTCTCATGGAAGGTCCTGGCCAGCTTCACCGCACTCCAGCTGACTCCATCCCGAGACCATCCTGCCACGCCCGCCACCAGCACCTCTGTGCGATGCTGATGCGGGATCATACGGGCCATCCAGGGCGTCTGAATCAGGTGGGCCCATGCTGTGGATTTTGCTGCGGGGTCTTCGTCTTTTAGACGCCTCCAGTCCCATGCCCCATCATTTTTGGCCGAGCCCATTGGATGACCCGATGTACCCCCGCCTTAAATTATAAAAACGCTAAGGAGGGGAGTAGGTAGGATGGGAAGCAGGTCCAGAGACAGGGGGGGGGGGGAGTGCTGGGGGCCCGGTGGCAGAACTTTCGTTACCCCGCTTCGCTATACTAACTGCAGTTTGGTACCAGCTGAGGTGAAAAAGGACCTATACTACCGTGAGAACCCCCATGATGTGATGACTAATACCCTTGAAACCATATCTTGCATTAGAACCAAAGGTTACCCCACAGGTTGGTGGGAACCCCTACTCTGGGACCTTTTCTCCAAATGGGGAGGGGCCACTAGAGGCATTGCCTGCAGCGCCGTCAACCGACACGCCGAGACAGCGATGAACACCCAAACATGCACAGACTGCTGTGAATTGCCTGACCACATTGCACTGACCACCACCAATCAGGGGGCCACAGCCCCCTACATGGGGGATACAAACATGAGTACTGTGTAGGAAAGATTTAGGCAAGGCAGTGACCGAAAAACACCTGAACGCCGCATACTGTCTTGTGTTGTTCACAGTTTTTCTACCCTTGTTGTGTGATATCAGATTGAACTTGGAGGCTTTGTATGCTCTCGATCTCGAGGTTGAGAGTGAGGGTGACACCCTGAAAACCCTTGAAGGCCTGATGTCATTGAAAACACACAACGTTGGGCCATGTCGTCCACAGTTTGGTACCAGCTGAGGTGAAAAAGGACCTATACTACCGTGAGAACCCCCATGATGTGATGACTAATACCCTTGAAACCATATCTTGCATCAGAACCAAAGGTTACCCCACAGGTTGGTGGGAACCCCTACTCTGGGACCTTTTCTCCAAATGGGGAGGGGCCACTAGAGGCATTGCCTGCAGCGCTGTCAACCGACACGCCGAGACGGCGATGAACACCCAAACATGCACAGATGTGCTGTGAATTGCCTGACCACAGTGCACTAACCACCACCAATCAGGGGGCCACAGCCCCCTACATGGGGGATACAAACATGAGTACTGTGTAGGAAAGATTTAGTCAAGGCAGTGACCGAAAAACACCTGAACGCCGCATACTGTCTTGTGTTGTTCACAGTTTTTCTACCCTTGTTGTTGCACTGCGTGCTTGTCATCGTGGGCAATCTGGTTGGGTATCAGGCTGAAGAGGTGTATCATAGGAACAAACATTGAGAACATCGAAGGTAATGTTACTATAGGATTTGCCATATCCTGTGCCCAAACAATTGAACTTCCTGTCGAAGCGGTTCATGGCAGAGAGAATCTCTTTACCTCGTTTACCACGTTTAGCCACCAGCAGGTCATGAAACATTCGCAGGGCATTGCACAATCGGTCTCTATCCATGGACGGAAACATTTCTTTCACGTCAAGCTACCCACATGGGGGTCCCCTCCCTCCTGCAGCCACTTGTTCCAACATCTGACGAAGGGCAAGAGGCAATTTGTATTCAGCATTTCAATACCCGGTATTAGGGATTTCCATGTTTTGAGTCACAATGTCAGACATCGGCCAACAAGGCGGCCGTAGTAGCGGAGGGGGTGGCGCTGATAGGAAAATAGAATGCGGACCTTGAATTCACTATTTTCCTCGATCATTTTTTTCTTTGGTGGGCAAAAGGTCACCCTGGCCCTAACCCTTTCCCTTTTGCTGCTTTCCACCAGTGCAGGATGGCTACCAGCTGCCGGTGCACGTTCTTGCAGCATGTGTAAGGCAGACTTCTTTGCTTCAGCGTGATCCTTTAACTCTGCCAAAACCTCAAATTGTTTAGTGTCCTCATATAGCTCAACGCTACACTTGGCATACAGACATTGGCAGGGAACCATGGCTTTTCCAGTGTTCTTATCGCAAGGGGTGAATGCAAACTGAGCTGACCATTTGTCACAGAATTCAGAAATGGCTTCCCGGCGTGTGAACCATGGTAACCATGGCAATGTGCCATGCACTCTCCAGGTGGGGCAAGCATGCGAAATACATGTCCCCGGCGGACTGTGTACGTATGGGCAATGTATGTAAGACGTGTTTCAGTCTGCGGACGAAAGTACTGCTGGTCTCGCACCACGATGGTACAACTGCGTTCCTAATGTCGTGTAGTATTATGGATGCTTGGTGACCAAACAGGGCGCGCGCATGCTTTGGGTGTCGGACGACAATGTGGCTGTCAACTTCGGGTAAATGGCACTTCTTTGCCAATTGCCTGGAGTTGCAGGGTTGGGATGCCTGTCCTCTCATGTTCTCTCAGTTGTTGTATAGTACATGTCAATTTGGGTGCACATAGTAAATCGGAAATGGATCTGCCCTTGATGCGGATGGCAGACAAAGTGGTACCGTAGTAGCTCCGTAGGTTCGTGGGTATGGGCAGTGTGTGTATGCATCGTGCCACGTGGTCCCTCATGGTGCGGCCATCAGCTGCTCTGCGGTTCGGCATGTGGAGGGGCATGTTGTACGTTAGGCGGGAAGAAAATTGCTCTGCGGGGAGGGGGGATGACACGGAAGCCCATTTTCCCAACCCCCCCCGCCCCTCCTTGGCCGCCATGACGGGAGGGGGGGGTTCAGGGCGGGGGTGCCCGACCTGCCGTGCCGGGGGGGGGTGTCAACCCAACATCTATGGCTAAAAATGATACCCACGTTGCGCTGATCATTTTGACTAATCAAATGTGGGGGGGGGGGATTATTGGTGGAAAAAACTTTTTCAGGCCAAAATTTGTGTTCCTGCGCCTTCGGCGCCAACATCCGTTCCTACACAAAACAAAGGGCCTGACACGGAAACCCTTTTTCTCCACCCCCCCCCTCCTTCGGCGGGCGTCCATGTCACCCCCCCCCCCGCAGAGCAATTTTCAGGTCTCCTTATGTGCATGGACGTCTATTGGGCAATGAGGTGGTGTATCTTCTGACATGTGGCATTAGCTTCTTGCTGGGTTCCGTATTTCTTCACTTGTTGAAGTTGTGCTGGCTGATCGCAGGGGGATGCATTGCATTGGAGGGTGGTAGTGAGTGTGTGCATCGTCTGGCGCAATTGCTCTCTGGCAAGTACCTTAGGTATTACATTAGCCCCGAAGAGAAGTTCCCATCATCTACTGTATGTGGGTACATCTCGAACATTCAGGGTGGGTGATAGTTATCATATCCACCATCGTTCTCGTTTATTTGCTGTCCCTGGTGAGCAGTCTTCCAAGGCCATAAAATGTTCATCTCCCAATGTGGCCACAGTGGGGTACAAGAACCCCAACTTTTTACATCCCTTGGACCCGTTGTGTGCCATGAGCGTGCAGATGTGAGGTGTTTGCGCATGCACTGTACACTGGACTTCAGGGTACCTCTGTTCCCAGTCCAGGGCGGTCCTTAACGGAAAAAAAAATGTTCCGGAACATGATTTTTTCAAAAACGACTGCGTGTAGCTCATTTGTTCAACTATGGTTGGTGGGTTGGTGGCGATTGGCGGTTGGCGGCTGGTGGAGATTGCCGGTTGGTGGTTGGCGGCGGTTGGCAGCGGTTGGCAGTTGGTGATGGGTGGTTGGTGGCGGTTGGCAGCAGTTGACGGTTGGCGGTTGGTCGCAGTTGGCGGTTGGCGGTTGGCGGTTGGTGGCAGTTGGCGGTTAGCAGTTGGTGGCTCCTTGGGGCGGGCCTTGAGGGCGGTCCTTAACAAAAAAAAATTGGTCCCTTGAGGACCGCCCTGTGCTAGTCTGCCATACGTATACTTTACCTAAAGATCGCGTAGATCCACCATCCCCACCAATTGTTGCTGGTGCATCTGAAGGTGCGACAAGCTGCCCGGTGCAATGCGCTGGTGCACATATTGGACTCCTCTGTAAACTGTTTGTACATTGGTCACACCGGCACATTAGTTCCATTGTGTGGTTCTATGTACTCCAAAACCTTCGGTAAATTGTATCCTTAGACTCATGAATAGCCCAAGCTTCAGGCACGGGGTGCAATGCACGTGCCCTTGGCTTCGCGGATCATGGCTGGTAACGACGCCAGTACCGTTTGCTGTCTAAGTGGTGGTGCTTGACGTGTATCTAGAACACCGTGATACTCTATTTGTATGGTGTCTGGTCGTGGGTGATGTCTGTGTCGTGTGTAGTGAGCTTACAGGCCTGTGCGAGTGTGTGGACGTGTGTCTGGTCAGAGTTTAGTAGGGGATCATGGTATGGCTGGTTCTCGGGACAAAAAAGAATTGCAACCATAGGTAGATTACACTTAGTTCTCGACAAAAGTGGTTCCAAGGGGGGCCCATCTGGTTGAACACACCATAGGAACTTCACGGGTTCAGGGGGACGCATATTCTTTTGCTACAAACGGTACATACTTTGACAACCTGCGAGATTTACCCACATAATTACCCATGCGTACCCACAGGTGTACCCGCTTATACCCGCGGTGCACTAACTGAGCCAAATTCCCTTCACAAGAACATGTACCCACTTTACCCACAAATTTACCCGCACATGTACCCGCCGCGGGTACATCGCGGGTAAATCTCAACGTGTGGTTTTACCTGCGATGTAACCGCAAATGTACCCGCGTGGGTAGATTTGACATGAGGTTTTACCCACCAACTTTGCCATGTACCCACTCTTACCCAATGCAAAAGAGCAATTTTTGCACCGGTCCCATGGGTAGGGATAGTAGAGGGTTAGCTCACATTAAAGTGGGAGGTTCACAGTGGGTTGCCCAAGCCCACTGCCTATGACCACCATTGCATGGACTTATAAACCGTGATACGCCGCAAAGCACTTCAGGTGCAAGGAGTGCCCAGAAGATGCAGTGTACGGGAGCAAGCCGGTGCAACTCTGGCCTATCCGGCACGATGGCATTGACGATACACCATTAAAGACCACGCATTTTTTCACATGGTGTCACGATGCCTGCCTGTTTGCAGATTGCAACCGCATTCCCAACGGCATACCGCAGCAATATTGCATGCACCGCCATCGGCCAACGGGGAAACCTGTTTGGTTCCCGCAATTGCAACGCCAATCGGTTGCATGTGTCCACGGCAGAGGACATGTGTCAATACATGTGCACGAGAGGGGATAAGAGGTGCCCTCCTTTGTGGATGTGCAACTCATTCGGGACACTCACATTGCTAAAGAAAGGCACAACACGGGAAGCTTTCCTCCCCACCTTCGGGTTCTTGCATACGTAGATCCCATAGGGGCCACCCTTGCGCACAAATTGCCGCATGCTGTGTGGCGACGACCCTCGATTAAGTGCAGCAACACCGGCTGCGTCCCGTTTTGCAAGCATGCCGAAGGGGGTACCACTAGCCACAGCATGTGAACTGAAGTAGGAGTCTACAACTAGGCAACAATCCTCAGGCACTAGGATAGCCAATTTCTTCACCATCTTGCCGGCTGTGGCACGACCAGCAATTCCCGGTGCCCGGTGCAATGGCCTAAAGACAAGGCCATGCGCGCTTGGCCGACCTGGTGCCCAATTCGTTTGCCTTGAAGCTAGGCATTGGCATGCTACGGCCACACTGCATTGACGACTTGTCGGATGACGGTGCCCTCGTGTACAACCCCTTTATGCGGCCCCTACTGAAACGGGACGACGACTATGCTATTAATAGGCTACCCCGGCCTCACATTGGTCCCCTATTACGGCGCTCTAACAAGAATTGGAGGGCTGCCTAGCACCCCGGGAGCTCAATGTGTGAGGATGAGGTGGTGGCCTCCCACAAAGGGAAAAGAGCTGGCCTTCTACGGCAGTTCATCCCACGCAAGCCGCAGTCTACGGGGTTGAAATTGTACGTGTTGGCTGATGGACCCGGCCCGTATCTGTACCACATGTACTTGTACACGGGTAATAGCTCCGAAGAGCGGACCGGTCATGTGGTCCACAATCTCGGGAAGACCCCACTCAGGATTGTAGATTGCCTGACCAGGCACCAATTTACCCAAGGGGTCTACAACCTCTCTTCGAGGTGATTTCCATTGTTGAGCCGCGGAGGCTGGAAAACTGCATAAGCGGGTTGTGCCCTGGCCCCCTCTAGTGCACCCCCCCCCCAAAAAAAAAACCCCAAATAGGGTGAAAAACACACAAATAAGGTCCAAAACATACGATATTTCATCATTGTGTATGGTCAGAATATCAAAATAAAAAATCTATTGCCTTCGTCAAGTCCACCCCGCAAAGAATCTACCCCAAGCAGGACACACCCCAAAAATAGGGTAAAATATATATGTAAGTATTGCCTCAAACATGCTTTTAATATCCTGGATGGTGGTTTCAAGTGATCACAATGTCAAAAAAATAAGTTTCGGAACTGACCAATGGTTAACCAATTTTGTAGTTGGTCTATGAAGTGTATTTCTTTTGCTGTCAGCATGTGTAATGTTTCTTTGCTGCCGGGGAGTGGGATTTCCAAAAAAAAATGAAGACTGTGCTTTTACAGTCGGCATGTGTAATTTGTTTGTACTGTGTAAACCGCTTTGCAAACGATTGGTCGCTGTTGCAATATGTACACCTGCCGGTTCCATGCGACCTTTAACGATGACTCCAATTCCACACCGCACCAAATACGCAGTGCTGATGGGGGGCGATCAAGGCAATGTGAATTTGATGGCAAGTCCGGAACCCTCTTTGACTGGGAAGTGGTGGAGTACCGCAAGTTATGGATGTATGCTCTGGTGAATCAAGAACATGGTGTCAGCGTTGTTGCTTTGTGTGTGTCGTGTGGTTATCTGTACGGACTCCAAACTCTTGCAAGCCTATATCATTGCAGGTTGATGGGCTGCAGCATCTTGCAGGGCCCGTCCCCAGCTCCTGCGCGACAGGAATGGGCCGCCCACATTCAAGGTCACAAACCACACGGACTGTGGTGATGGGGGGGGGGGGGGGGTAAAGGGATGGATGTCAGCTCAGCCGTGCACCAATGCAGCGTGGCCGGAGGCCATCGAGCCCGTCGATGTCCCCGGGTACGTTGCCCATGGCGCACACTGTTCCGGGTGTGCTCCGGTATTGCAGCTGGGGGCCAGTGCTTGAGACCCGAAGAACCCGACGGTACATGGCGAGCACAACCTTCAAACGGGAGTGATAAATCCACAACACACCGAAACTCGGAAGTACAAGTCAGTGAAAAAGGTCGCGTAGTTCAGCTGTCATGCACGTGCTGTCTGAACTGGAGGTGCTTGGTTCGAATCCCGCTGGAGCTACAAGCGGGGAACGCACTGTCCTAAGCGCTGGGGTGTCCGTGACCCCACGAGCCAGAAGGGGTGCTGCGAGGGATAAGAAGGGTAAGAGGGAGCATGGAGCGGGCCCAAGCACCTCACCTGAGCTTACATGTCAGTGAAAATGGTCATTGAAAGGAGGCAATAAAAAGGGAGGCAGCCACGATCGCAGCAACTCACAACCGACTGCAGACTTGCAGGTGCAATGGAGTAGCCCCAGGAAAGCTATACAAACTGAAAAAGGGGGGGGCTCAATCCAAAGCAAATAGATAGTCACCAAAGAAAATCAAAGGAGCCACCGGGCACCCCCACACAAACTCCGCAGCCCAGGCCTGCAAGGGCCCAGTGGCCTCCTGACCCAGGGACCCGTACCCGGTTCACGTTTCAAATCATTCGCGGCTGTCGCAACAGCAAACACACAAAAAGCTCCCAAAGGAAACTTGCCCGGAGCCCTCCAGCGCCACTGTGCCGCTGCCCTCTGCAAGTGCGTGCGACGGTCCGGGACCAGCACCGCATCGGCGGCAGTGCAAGTGGACGTCGAGGCACCAATGAAACAAGGCCCCCCCACCGAAGGACCCCCTTATCTCCGCCCCGTCGAGGCCGGTAAGCGAGAGGCCTCGGCGCCGTCGGCTCATTCGGTGTGGAGGTGCACGTTGCCCCCCGCGTCAGTGGTCTCGACCCTGAAGACCCGGTCCGGCCTCGTTTCGCTGGACGCCACGATGACTTTGGTCAGGTCCACCCCGAGGCCCTTCAACGCCGTGAAATGGCGCAGCTCCTCATCGTGCCGCAGCCGCTGCATCTCCACCTCCTGCAGCGCCCGCGCTTTCAGGGACTCGAGCTCCGCGGCCTCTTTGGTCTGCCGCGCGCGCACCTCCTGCTCCAGCTCCATCTGCTGCAGCATCGAGCGGTGCTGCTTCTCCTTCGTCTCCATGTCGCGCCGCTCCGCGTCGCGCTCGGCCGTGGAGTGCTGCACGAAGGACAGCAGCTCCTCCCGCTGCTGCTTCGACTCCCTCTCGAGCTGCAGCTGCGTGCGGGTCTCCACGTTCTTCTCCTGCAGCTTCTCCAGCGCGGCGCTGGGCTGGTACCTGGGGGCACGGGGGGACCGCCCTCGGGCACGGGCGACGCGGGCGGAGGGACGCGCGCGGCACCGGCCCGCCTCTCCTCCCCTGAGCACTTGGCGCATGGCGACGGGCAGACCCGCCCCCGGGGGACGGGGCACGGGGGGGCGACTAAAACGGGTCCTGATGCGACACCCCCCCCCCCCCCAGCTATCTGTCAAAACTTGGGGGGGGGTGTGCGTTGGGTGCGCTGCCGTGGGCGGAAAGGGGCCGATGTGGCGGATGTGGTGGTCGTGGGGGCGGGGGAGGGAGGGTATGGGTGTTGACGACGTGCTGGGGTAGGGCTGATGTGGTGGATGTGGTGGATGTGTGTGTACGGGTGGACAATGGGGTCTTGCTGTTGTTGATGATGTGGACGCAGTGAAAAAAGGAAAAGGGAAAATGTGTGGAGAGGTGGCTCTCGGAGCTCTGGTTAAGGGCGGCTTTTAAGGGGGGGGACGGGGGGTGGGGGGGGGGGTGGCGTCCAGAGCCCGCCCCCCCCAGTGGTGCTGAGGCTTTTCGATCAAGAGGGGGTATTGGTTACTGATCTATTTCGAAAACGTTGATTGTTCAGCGGCTGAAATCAGGTTCGTCTTCTATGGCTCACCCCCATTGAGCAGCTGTGTGACATTCATCCCCCGTTCTTCCCTTTGCAGAGTGAGGCGGGTCATTGTTGTCTGTTTGGAGGCGGGGCCATGTGGGTGGTGCTCCGTTGGTGTCATGCACATGCCATTTAAAAAAAGGTGGCCATGCTCCGGGGGCGGTGGTAAAATGATTGTGGTCTGTGTGCGCCCAAAATGCTTGGCCACTGTTGGCGGTGTTGCCCTCGATGAAATTTTCCAAAATCAAGACCTTTCCACCGATTCCCATTAACAAAAAAGGACAAAACTAAATGTGCTTCATGCAAAAGGGGTTTGAAGCGTTGCCAGTACCTCCGCGCAGTCAACATCCACAGCCGCCACCCCCGCTCCACCCCCTCAGGGCAGCCCTGTGCAACCGTTCCATTCCTGCCGCACAAGACATGACTCAGTGCGTGGATACCCCCATGGGGAGCCCTGTAGGTATACGCGCGTATGCGCGCACACGTATTCCAGGATATGAGCGCATACGTATACACATATGCACCTCCCCCCCATGTGCCTTCCTTGCTCTCTTCGCTCGCTCGAAGCCTGCCCCTATGCCCGTTCCTAGCTCGCTTCGCTTGCCTGAGAGACGTGCCCATGTGCACGGGTAAGCGGGCCGTTTTTTTAGCCAGAATCCGACGATGGTCGTCACCCTTGGGCCTAACAACAGCAAAATCTCAGTCCATGTGTCCGGCAAATGCGGCGAAGCCGCGGCCACATTTCCAGGAAGGCGGCGGAGCTGCCAACCGACATCGTTCGCCCCCTCGGGAGCACTTCTCGTGCGACTGTGCTTCTGGGTAGGTTCGGAGCGCCTGTGTACTGGTGTGCAGCTCCTTATCACTGCGGCAGCTGAAGGCTGACGACATGGCGTTGCGGGGGTGCACGTGTGGTGCAGCGACAAAGACTTCTGCTGCAGGTGCGGTTGATGGCTCAATGAAAACAGATATCATATTAGCGCCCGCCGCGGACCGTTCTTTCGGGAGATATTGTCTCTTCGCGTCTACAACACGCCGACAGTGGCTACAATGGGCAGCCCGCATCTACTTGTGGTGCACAGTGTCTACAGACTATACTCGGGTTAACGTGTACGTGCACAGTGTCTACGAACGAGCCAGGGCGCCTACATTCATACAGGGCGTCTCCATACTACACGTATACACGCGCATACGCGTATACGTCGCGCGTACGTCACGTATGCGCATACACGTACACATGTACACGCGTGTACACGCACATATCTGCCGCTGGAACGCCCCAAAAGAACGCCCCCCCCCCCCTTCCCCGCCCCCGCAGGCGCAGGCCGCGCTCCACACCCCCGGAACACGACGGCGATGATCTTGCAGCCGTTCTGCGCCGCCGTCCCCCGCAGGTTCTGATACGTGTCCAGGGCGCTGAGCTTTGGGGTGAACTCCTTGAACCCGTCGAGCGTGAGCCGCGAGCTGAACGCGAGCACGTCCGAGCACAGGCTCGTCGTGAAGGCGCTGATGGGGTCGTCCGTCTCGGCCAACATCTGCGGGATGTCCAGGAGCTGGAAGACCATGAGGTAGTTCAGGGTCAGCAGCGCGTCGTCCGCGGTCCGCACGTTGGAGACGTCGATGTAGACGTTCCCGGGGGTGCCCGGGAGGCGGGAGAAGGGCTCGGGGTCGTCGTCCGCCTCGGTCTTGCCCCAGGCGAACTCCTGCACCCACTCCGACGGCGTGGGCACGTACAGACGCGGGCCCCGGATGATGTCTCGCGCGACCTCCGCGTTGTCCTTCGACGGGCGGTAGACGACGAGGGCCTGCGTGCGGGGGGAGGGGGTGGGGGAGAGGGCGATGGGCAATAGCGCTCGGACCAGTGGTGGCCACCGCTGGTGCTGGTGCCCCGCTCTCGCGCCCCGTGCGGTGATACGTGGGTGTGTCACGTGGTGATTGCGTACAAGAGAATTGCGCAAGCAACAGCATTGCACAGCCAAAAAGAGATCAAGGCTCTCGCCCCCCCCCCCCCCCCCGGAGGGAGCCTGGGCTATTGCACGTGCGCACAAGAGGCGATCAGCACAAAAATCGCAGGAAGATAGCGGCTCGTCAGTGGCCTAAAAGACCGTAGGTACCTTTCGAAAAAAAATAGACACTCAGAAAGCCCCCCCCCCCCCCCATAGCCACCCCATATCAATAGAGACGGGCAAGAAAACGGTGTGGGATCGGGGAAAGCAGCAGAAAACGTGTGCCCGGTGTACCGGGAAGGTCAACAGTGGTGCCCTCATTTTGGTCATCATCTCTCCAGTAGTCTTGAACTTGCCGGACAAGGTGTGGCTTCCCCGTGAGGGTCACTCATTGGATTCTCAAGTCGGTGAACCTCATGGAAAGCCTCACATTGGATTTCTAGTCGAGGCGAAGGTCATGGTGGACGCCCTGTAGATGCTTTTGTGTCTTGTCCTTGAGCCCTGCGCGTTTGTCAATGGAAGATGGAAAGGCGTATGCTGCCCCCACGCGTTGGGGCACCTTTGAAAGGGGGGGCACCGACCAGCGAAGTGTCAGAAGGGGGGGGTTTGGCACAAGGCCTCGGTATCTGATTGTTTGCCTTTGGCGGCGCCTATTGGCCTCTCCCCACTGCACATTCTGACCGTCTGTGGGCCCGAACGTGTTTTGGTTGTGTCAACGGAGCCCCCGGATGACTTGTCCTGTTTGACTTCAGAAGGGGGGGTTTGGCACAGGGCCTTGGTGGTTGGCTCTGTTGGCCTGTGGCGGCGCCTATTGGGGGGGGGGGGGGCTCAAAAGGTCAGGCGTGGACCCGCCACTCAGCTCCCGCCGCGCCCGCCTTCCCACGGCCTTCATCGCCTTCTCAGATCATCGCGTGTTCGACGGGCCATTCGATTGTCCATTGGCTCATTGTGCTTCTCAGGACCCTCCCCCGATTTGGGGAAGAGACAAGGCCCGGCGGTTGTGGGTCGCGCCGGGGGGATGCTCCGAGTTGCGTCGTGGCGTTTGCTCGTGTGCCATGTCGGCGTGCTCCGGTGGGCGCACTCTGGTGTGGCGCACCTGGAGTTCTCTGTGCTGCACGTGTCGGTGGAGACTGCTGCCGACCGATGCCGGGCCGTCCGGCACTGCGTCCCCGGACTAAGTGGGCGACAGGGTTGAGGGAGGGGAGGAGGTATAGCGACGCGCTGGGGGTCAAGGGAGTGGGCGGTGCCGGAGACCGGAGGCCCCACGACCCGTGGAGGCGTTGCGCCCTGGGCCTGCACCGGCTCTGGTGCCGTGGGGGAGGAGGGCCGGCATGCCTGACCGGAAAAGGGGCATTTGTGTGAAACTGGGGGGAGAGAGGGGGGGGGGTCTGGGACCCAAAAAGTTTGTGTACCAAAACCGGCGCGATCGGATGTTCCCGATGGCAAACTTGGCCTTTTTCCCGCGATGATCCCTTTGGTCCGGGGGGGGGGGTCCGGGGGTGGTACCCCCCCCCCCTTCCTCAGGTGGTGTACGGCCATTCCACTCAGCCCCCCCCACCCCCTCTGTGGCACGGGCGACCGGGCTTGCAATTGGGGGGGGGAGGAGGTGTCGATAGAGCCCCCCCCCCCCCCCCCCCCGCAAAAAAAAAGGGGGGGCTCAATTGACGGGACCCCCAAAATCCTAACAAGACTGACCCGCGGGCCTCGGAGGTGACCCAGACCCAAAATTGGGCAAAAATGAAAATGGGACTTTTGGATTCAGCGCGTCGAGGGGGTTCAGAAAAGTCATCATTTGTCATGGGTTCGGTGAAAAAAAAAGACCAACTTTAATGCTCAAAAAATTTTTCGGCGCCGTTGACGCCAGAGTTCATAAGAACTGATTAATGGTGCCTGTCAATTGAGCCCCCCCCCCCCCCCCGCCCCCTCACTTGCAAGCCCGACAAGCCCAGCCCCCATTCAGTGAATTGAACTTTGCAGACGTACCACCGGTGGTCAGCCCCCCCCCCCCCCCCAAGTGCAGCCCCCCCCGCCCTCCTCCTGCGGGGGTACGGCCATGCCCACCCCCCCAGAGATGCCCCGGCACACGCCTCGTCGTTGTTGAGGTTGATGGCGTGGCAGACGGAGACGGCCTCGTGCCGCAGGGGGTCAAAGTAGAGGCCGCAGGGCCCTGGCATGTGCTCGACGGTCCCGTCCGTCCGCTTGACGCAGAGGTAGTGCTGCGCGTCCGCCCGGAAGTGCCGCAGGAACTCGGAGGTGACGCCGATCAGGAGTGGCCGGGCGGGGCCGTCCACGACCCGGACCCGCCCCCGCGCGTCCCACACAGCCATGCGCTGGCCCTCCCGCACCGTCCGCCGCGACCACCAGTGCCCCTGCGCGCCGTACGTCCCGCTCTGCGCGACGGCGCCGGGGCTCTGCGGGCCCCGGCGCCGCCGGAGGCCCCCGAAGTTCTGCGCCACCGCCGCCGGCGCCGCCTCGTTCTCGGCGTCGGCGCTGGAGGCGGGGCTGCGGGGGAAGGGGTTGCTGGTGTACTGGCGCTGCTCCCGGCGGTTGTGGTAGCGGGCCTGGGCCTTCATGGGGGTGGTCCTTTGCCTCTGGAGAGGAAGGGGCACGGGCTGCGGGGCAGTGCGTCAGGGGCTGCCCTCGGGGGCAAGTGCTGTGCAGACCCCCCGGGGCAGTCTGCCCGGGAGCGTGCGACGCCTCCCCACCCCTGACCCCCCCCGACGCAATGTGCTGAGCCCCAAGCCGGACCTCTCCACTACACTACAGGGGCAACCGGGCTTGCAATCGAAGGGGGAGGGGTCGATAGAGCCCTCCGGCCGGACCCCCCCCCCCCCCCAAATTAAAGGGCTCAATTGACGGGACCCCCGAAATCCTACCGAGACTGACCCCCTGGCCTCGGAGGTGACCCAGATCGAAAAATCAGCAAAAAATGAAAATGAGATTTTTGGAATCAGCGCGTCGAGGGGGTTCAGAAAAGTCATCATTTGCCATGTATTTGACCCCCCCCCCCACCCACTTCTCACTTGCAAGCCCGACATGCCCAGGAAATGGGTCACAGTGTTGCGTACGTTCAGAACAAGGGGTGCACGCCGGGAACGTTTTGGGGACTCTTGGAACGAGTGGCACAGGCCGGGACCAGTCGGTACCATGGGCAAGTGACAGCCCCCCCCTACCCACCCCACCCCATGCCACGTGGCACGCGCGGGCGCACTTCCCTGTCATTCCCAGGTTCAGCGCAGGTTCAGGGCCATTGGCTTCTCCGGGTCCATCCAATGTATTGCCCAGCGGCGTCAGCCATTGTACTGCAGTTAGTGACTATTGATCGCTGCTTTTGCTTGCTTGTGTGCTTGATGCCAAAAGTGAATGTTGAGCAGTATCATGCACCGTATGTGTGTCAAGATGATGGTCCTGAGAACACCTAAACCTGGTTTTTTGCTTTGGCAGCGATTCTCTTTCTAACCAAATTCGTGGGGAGTTCATTCTTAAACGGAGGCAGAAACCTGTGCTTATGCACAGCGCTGGGTCCCTTCGGTTCTTGGTTCTCAGTGAACCGGTACTTCCTCGGCTTCACCACTCGTATATAGTACCTTTGTCGCATCTGTGGCGACATGTGGGCTGGTCCAAAAAAACGTGGCTGACCCAGCGGGTGCTTCGCCTAAGTGACATGCAGATCTGCGTACAATGCCGGATGTCTTTGCGATGTGTACGGTACTGCTCTGGCTGTGTTGCATTCGCTGTGATGCATTGTCTCGTGCTTCGACTGTCGGCTGGCGGTTGGTTCAATGCGGTCGTGCTGGCGGTCGCCCCGTGCTAAGTGCCGGTGTGTGTGTGTGTGTGTGTGTGTTGGGGGGGGGGGGGGGGCGGGTATTTAGGGGAGAGGACCAACTCAAGGGGGTGAGATGGAGGTGGTGTCAGAGGAGTCAAGAAGATGTCTGGCGGCAGGTTCGTGGCGAAGAGCAGGGATTCGAGAGGGATCTGGGCAGGGAGGATTGAAGCTTGATGGCTTTGGTTTGGGCCTGAAATCCAGAAACGTTTGTGCTTTTGTTTCTCGATTCCTCGTGCCAGCTGCAGCCCCCCATTTGCCACGTGAACAATGCGCACAAAGTGGCAACAAAATTGCTTTAATGCAGCAAATCTGTCCTTTTCATGGTGCAGTTTTTTTCAGGCATAGCGGCATAGTGGTCCCCCACCGAGAGCATTGCACCAAAGCAGCAAGACCACGGGCGAGGGTTCATGGCGAGGCGAAAATCACAGTGGCACCATGAAAAGAAAAGCCGCACAAAGCACAATGAATTCACGTGAACTTTCCCTTCGACACGTCATGTATGGTGTCTTGTCTTCCACTGGTCTAAACATGTCTATCGCATTTTGATATAAACATATGATCATACTGCTGACATCATCCAATGTGACACCATCGCCGTTGAATTCTAGCAACCAATACAGTGCTCGCACAGTATCAATCTCATTCCACTCAACTCGCTTGCCTCCGGTGTAACCCCCCTCCGTTTGTTCCTTTGTGCATGCATTTCATCGGAGCTTAAACAACAGGAAAAAGAAAAAGAATGCGAAACAACATAGTATCACTATGTTGTTTCGCATTCTTTTTCTCCTTGTTTTTCACATATATTACTGCACGCCTCTCCCCTTAAATCTAGCTAACAAGCAACAAGCAAGCAAGCAAGCCCTTCTCGTTTCCGTTTTGCCTATTGCTCCGTCTCATCGCTCCGCGCTCTACTCCACTCTAGCCATCCTAGAGCCTAGGTGGTGGCTTTGCCAAATCCAAGTTTTGAGCCAAAAACCCAACGGTGGCGCCCCGGGGCGGGGGCGGCAATACGGGCGCAAAACTGTGCATTTTATGCCCCAAAACAGCCTTTTTTTTTGGCCCAAAACAGCCCCGAAACCCAGTCAAAACGGCCAAACGAGGGGAAACGGTTGCTACATGACATGTGACCCTTAACTTCCTCGTGATAAAGAGCCCTTTGCTGCCCCCTAACTCCGACCGGCCCAAATATGGGCCAAACGGCCCAAATATGGCCAAAAAAGGCCCAAATTGCGCGCAACATTCTCATATTGCCCCAAGACCAAGAACGCGCCGTCTCTTGGGCTATGTGGCTCAAAACCAAAATTCCGAGGGCACATAGTCCACCCGCAGCCCCCAACTTTTTGTGGTTTCCAAGCTTCAGAATCGCCCAACGAGACGCCTAGACCCCCGTACTAGTAGTCACTTGGTGGAGCCAGAGGGCAGCGCAGGCCGCGCATAGTGGCACCCAACGGTGGGTCCACCAAGGTCCCCGGAGTGACAAAAATGAATTTTTCCAAAGTTGTTCCCAAACCCCATGGGATGCTCAAACAAGTGTTTTTAATCCGTCTTGAGCCAGTGGTGATGCATTTTGGCCCATGGAAAATCCCAAAATGCCTTGAAAATGGGCCGTTTGGGACCGAAAATGGGGCAAAAGCGCGTTTTTTCAAAAGTGATCGTGGACCATGTGGGGTGCACAAACAAGTGAAATGAGGACATTTTGAGCCCCTTTTGAGCCATTTTGGCCCCTGTATGGTTCCGAACAGCCTTGAAATTGGGCCGTTTTGTGAACAAAAATGCGCCCAAAGTGGTTCAAATTGGGTCAAAATTGCATCGTTTGAAAAATGATCCTTGACCAATTGGGATGCAGAAAAAGGAGTTGCGGACGGGAATTGGCCCAGTCCACATCAACGTCTTTTGTGATGTCTGTGTGTGCACTAGCATTTTGCTTATTAGTGTAGTTTGCGGCACTTAGTGTGCCCTCCGCTCTCAGCGATTGGACTTGGAGTACAGGTGTATTCTTCACGGATTTACCTTCACATTCACGCCATGTCTAATATTTGGGAGCAACGGTTGTAACAGAAGTGTAGAGTGTATGGTACAAGAGGGACTGGTGGTTCCTTCTCGTGTTGTGCTGCTTGCGTGCCTTGTTGTTCAAAGACTACCAAAAGGATGGGGTTATGTGTGGGCTTGGGTACTAGTGGGCAGGAATGGGGCTCATTCTTTGGGGAGGATAAGGCCCACTAACACAAAACAACACATTGCCATTGGGTCTTGGTTGAGGTTCCACAAATATAAGGGTTGCCAACATCGGGCAATAAAGTCGCATCGCAACTTGTCAAGCAACGTTCTCGTGCTTATGATGCATCTACGCCCCCAACAACAAGCAAGCAAGCAAGCAAGCACGTCCCCTTTCCGGTTTGGCCGTTACTTCCGTAATCTAGCCAACCTAGAACCGAGGTGGTGCCCTTGCCGAATCCAAGTTTTGAGCCACAAGCTCACCGGTGGTGCCCGGGGTGAGGGTGCCAAGTCCAGAGGTGCCCTCCCTAAACTGCGCATTATGTGTCCGAATGCAGCCTTTTTTGGCCCTAAATGGCCCCGAAACCCATTCAAAACGATCAAATGAAGGGTGTGGCATCCAACCCTTGGATTCACCCAACAAGACGCCTAAACCTCCGCACCAGTGGTCACTTGGTGGAGCCGGAGGGCAGCCCGGGCCGCACTTGGTGTGGGCCAACGGTGGGTCCACCAAGGTCCCCGGGGCGAAAAAAAAAGATTTTTTCCAAACTTGTTCGTAGACCACTTGGGATGCTCAAACTAGTGATTTTAGCGCGTTTTGAGTCCGTGGTGACGCGTTTTGGCCCATTGAAAATCCCAAAATGCCTTCCAAATGGCCCGTTTTGGGGCCAAAAATGGGTCAAAAGTGGGACAAAAAAGTGTTGTACCAAACGTGATCATGGACCATTTTGGGGTGCACAAACAAGTGAAATGAGCCCATTGGTGTGCCCATTTTGAGCCAGTTTAGCCCCTTCCGCCACATGTATGCACCAAGTTGTACACTTTGCAGGTACCTTAGAACCATATTATGGAGCCACCTCAAGGTGGGGAGAGGGGTGTAGATTAGAGGACATATATATGTATATATATATATATATATATATATATATATATCCTCTAATCTACACCCCTCCCCCCAACTCTAGGTGGCTCCACCATACGACCATAAGGTACGCGAGAAGGGTACAACTTGGTGCTGCATACATGTGGCAGAAGGGGCTAAATTAGGTCAAAACCGGCTCACCTTGCTTGTGCACGTCGAATGGTCGAGGAACCGTTTCGGAAAAATGCGTTTTTACCCATTTTTGACCCAATTTTGGGAATCTAGTGGTCCGAAAACCGCCCATTTTCAAGGCATTTTGGGATGTTCCATGTCCCAAAACACGTCACCACGGGCTCAAAATGGGCTAAAAACACTTGTTTGAGCATCCCAGATGGTCTAGGATCACTTTTGGTAAACCACGTTTTTAACACATTTTTGACCCATTTTTGATCCCAAAACGGGCCGTTTTCAAGGCAATATGGCTCAAAACAGGCTAAAAACATTTGTTCAAGCATCCCAAACGGCCTAGGATGACTTTGGGAAAAATGCATTTTTGACCCACTTTTGACCCATTTTTGGTCGCAAAACGGCCCATTTTCAAGGCATTTTGGGGTTTTACATGGGCCAAAACGCGCCACCATGGACGCACCATTGGCGCCAGACGTGTGCGGGCCAGGCCGCCCGCTGGCTCCACCAAGTGACCACTGGTACGGAGGTCTAGGTGTCTCGTTGGGCGAATCTCAGGCTTGTAAACCACAAAAAGTGGGTGGTTGCTGGTGGACTAGGTGCCCTCGGAATTCGGTTTTGAGCCACACAGCCCAAGAGACGGCACATTCTTGGTTTTGGGGCGGTTTGACACAAACAGCGCACATTGTGGGCCATTTTTAGCCATTTTGGGGCCGTTTCTCAGACATATTGTGGAGTCAGAGGGCAACAAAGGGCTCTTTGTCACGGGGGCAATCCAAGCGCACGTTGAGTGTAGCAACCATTTTCCTTTGTTTGGCCGTTTTGACACGGTTTTGGGGCCGTTTTGGGCCAAAAAAGGCTGGTTTGGGGCATAAAATGCGCAGTTTTGGGAGGGCACATGCCGACTTGGCGCCCCCAACCCGGGGCGCCACCGGTGAGCTTTTGGCTTTTGGATTCGGCAAGGGAACCACCTAGGGTATGAGATTGCTAGAGTAGAGTTGAGCCCGAAGTGGTGGAACGGAGCAATGGTCAAAACAGAAAGGAGAAGTGCTTCCTTGTTGCTTGTTCCTTGTTCCTTGTTGCTTGTTGCTTGTTAGCTAGATTTAAGGGAGAGGGGTGTAGTAAAATATGTGAAAGCATTTTTTTTAAATCCCTTGCTAGCTGAAGTGTCCTCGCATTGGGGAGATAGACTAGTAGAATCTATGGGCATCGCGTTGGGCTGATGCCCTTTGGATGCTCCCATACAAAAGTTGTTAAATCCCCTTTGCCGTGGTTAGGGTGTTCTTGAAATTTAGTGACTTGATGCCACCCTAGTGTGCTTGACCCCAAAAGTGAATGTTGAGCAGGATCATGCACCCATATGTACGCCAAGATGATGGTCTTGAGAACAGATTCACTTTTTTTTTATTTGGCGGCGATTCTCTTTCTAACGAAGTTCCTTTATAAACGGAGGCAGAAACAGGTGCTTATGTATACCGTTGGGTCCCTTGGGTTGTTGGTTCTTAGTGAACCAGTATTTCCTTGGCTTCAACACTCGTGTATAGTGACTTTGTCGCAGCTGTGGCGACATGTGGGCTTGTCCGAAAATGCAAAGTGAATGCAGAGGCTACCCCAGCGGGTGCTCGGCCTAAGTGACATGCAGGTCTGCATAAAATGCCAGATGTCTTTGCGATGTGTAGGGTACTGCTCTGTCTGTTTGCATTCGCTGTGATGCATTGTGTGGTGTGTCGTTGTCGATGGAGAGTTGGTTGAATGCGGTCGTGCTGGCGGTCGCCCTGTGCTGAGTGCGGGTGTGTGTGTGTGGGGGGGGTATTTAGGGGAGAGGACCTACTCAAGGGGGTGAGATGGTGTTGGTAGTGGTGGTGGTGTAAGGGGAGACAAGAAGATGGGTGGTGACAGCTTCATGGAGGAGAGTAGGGGTTTGAAAAAAAAAATGGGCAGGGAGGACTGAACCCCCCGGGCATGTTCATGCTATCTCCACTGAACATCAATGCGCCACGATATCTGAGGGACCTCCGGAATTTTGTCCCTTCACTCTTCTTACCACCAGCAAATGCACGCATTCATTCCCAACCCCATTAACGGGTCTTTTAGTTACCACTCTAAGGCTACGACAACCGTTGCACCTGCCATCTTGCAAACTCTACACGAATCGCCACTCCTTTTCATTTCGTCCCCACTGCCATCATGGCCCGCTTCGCCCATTGCTTTTAGCGGTGTCTTCACATTTAGCCCTCCCCCCCCCCCCCCCCGTACAAAATACAAGCCCATACTAGCCCCATCAACCTTCAACCCTAACCCGAGCATAAAGTCCTATTGTCATTTCACAAAGGACTCACACCCGCACCCAATCAAAACTGTGTACACCCATCTTCTTTTCATGCGGCTGAATTTTTTCCACCTACTTCCATGCTACCATTCAATGGGGTCAGCGGACTCATTTGTCTTTCTGGCTATGGGCAATGGTTCGACCGCCAACCTGGACCCTGTCTGCTGTGCCCATTCCACCAACCACTTGATCCACTGTCATCGCATATTGCCAGTCGCATTGGTATCATTTTTTGGGCCTGAAAATTGTGCCCACCTGGCCCAACGAGCTACAATCATGTAGCTGAATGCGGTAGGGGGAAAAGGAGAGGTGGAAGGGGGACTGGCCCACCTCCACATGTCACTCCAATGTTGGCATTCATTCTGGGTCTTGAACATGCACTTGGGATACTTTTGAGGTCACCAAAAAAGGCACCCAAAAGTGTGTGTTGGGGATTGCTGCTTTGCTCCAAGCACAGGCAGAGGACGGGCTGGCCCTTCTGGCACAGCTAACTCTTTTCTCGTATGGGTATTTCACTATTTTGTGAGTCCTACGAGACTAGCTATAGTGTCCTGGCATTGGAGAATCAAGTAGGCACCAGCACAGCCCAGGAGGAGCATGACCAGCAGACACAGAACCTGGGATTCTCAGCAGAAAATGAAACTGGGGTCACAAATGTAAAATACACTGTACTATCTTATCTCAGTGAAACACTCCTGTGCTCCCCCTAGCGCAGTGCACACAGTGCAAAAACCTCGACCTGGGGTTTACCACAAGGCCGAGACCCCCTTCAGGGCTTGTCTGAGAATTCAACATACACCGGCAACGACAATGAGAACAAAAGCACTGATACTAATGGTTTCTGCAAACAAATGAATAACATAAATCAAAGCAACATAATCAAAATAAATCCACATTCAGGAAATTACACCGCAAACAATAGCAACAATCTGAAATGCATGAGCGTGATGTGGACATATGTTGGCGCGACTTCTGTGACCTTCAAATGCGATGTCACAAGTCCTGTCGTAGGTCTGGCTGGACTTGGATGGCGGTCACTGTCACTGCCACTGTCACTGCTACTGTCATTGTCACTGTCACTGTCACTGTCACTGTCACTGTCAGTACCACCATCACCACTCTCAATGCAAGCGACTGCTTTCTGATTTGCACCTGAGCAAGCAGAAACAGCAAGAGATGGTTCAGCAGAGGAGGCAGAAACAGCAGGACATGAGCCACTGGATGGGACGGCCTGTTGGGCCGAGGAAGAGGCACTCTGAGCACGTTGTTCGTGCAGTTGTGCAAGCACTTCACTCTGGTCAGAGTGCTTTCGCAATGGTGCTGGCTGCAATTTCTTTCTTTGTGTTGCACGCGCCTCCTCAATGAGACACTCTGGATCGGCCCTGTCAGGCACCTTGGAGCAGAAATTTCCGAGGAAGGGGCAGGCAGCAGTATTGCAAGTGTACCAATCCGTCAACCAAATCACGAGTGTACCAGTGCACCAATCGCCAGTCAACAAAAATCCGTACGCCTCAGAACACAGAAGTTTTTATTTTACTTTATTGTACGGAACCCACTTCTGGGGAGGGCGGGCCGTCACTTCTGGGAGGGGGGGGTCGATAGAGCCCTCCGGCCGGACCCCCACACCAAAAGGGCTGAATTGACGGGACCGCCGAAATCCTACTGAGACTGACCCCCGAGCCTCGGAGGTGACCCAGACCCAAAAATCAGCGAAAACTGAAAATGGGAATTTTGGAATCAGCTCGTTGAGGTGGTTCAGAAAAGTCATCATTTGCCAAATATCTAGTGGAAAAAAATTTGAGCAATTTTTTAAAACAAAATTTTTTTTAAGAGCCCGCAGTGACCCCTGAAGGTTTCGAAGCACCCATGTCCAAAACTACACGTGCACTCATGGCATAGCCTCAAGGCCCCTTCCTGCGCGGGACCAGAGACAGGCCTGCCCTGAGCACCTCAGCAGTACACATCATGCACAATGTGTGGAAGGGGTTGGCTATGTTGTGACGGCATAATCAAATAAATCCGAATTCAGGAAATTACACCGCAAACAATAGCAACGATCTGAAATGCATGAGCGTGATGTGGACTTACGTTGGCGCGACTTTGGTGACCTTCAAATGTGATGTCGCAAGTCCTATCGTAGGTCTGGCTGGACTGCTACTGTCACTGTCACTGTCACTGTCACTGTCAGTACCACCATCACCACTCTCAATGCAAGCGACTGCTTTCTGATTTGCACCTGAGCAAGCAGAAACAGCAAGAGATGGTTCAGCAGAGGAGGCAGAAACAGCAGGACATGAGCCACTGGATGGGACGGCCTGTTGGGCCGTGGAAGAGGCACTCTGAGCACGTTGTTCGTGCAGTTGTGCAAGCACTTCACGATGGTCAAGGCGCTTCCGCAAAACTTTTTGAGCAAATTTAATACTCAAAAACATTTTCAGAGCCCGCAGTGACCCCTGAAGGTTTCGAAGCACCCATGTCCAAAACTACACGTGCACTCATGGCATAGCCTCAAGGCCCCTTCCTGCGTGGGGCCAGAGACAGGCCTGCCCTGAGCACCTCAGCTGTAGAAATCATGCGCAATGTGCAGAAGGGGTTGGCTATGTTGTGAAACCGGGTTTACTCCGAAGAACCGCAGAATGATGCCCAGGGGGCATCACGTGAGTGCAGAGTGGTCACCGACTCGGCGAATTGAGGCAGTCAATGGTGTAATACTACTTCAGAGATTCAGTGCAAAGGTGACGCACAGGAGCGTGGTTAGTGCGTCACACTTGCACTCATGCCCATGGCATGTGCAGAGCGCTATGAACTGCAGGGGTGTGAGCCCGGGTGGGGCACCCGCCACGCTCCAAGAGAGAACAACGTTGGAAACACCGCAGGTGCCTTTTGTGCCGCAATTCTGCAAAGCGGGCTGGCAAGGGACAAGATGCACCGCTCAGGTCTGTGCCGGCTACTCTGTCATGGGGGGTGCTGTGGGCTGTTCAGCCTTTTTTGGCCCAAAACGGCCCCAAAACCGTGTCAAAACGGCCAAACAAAGGAAAATGGTTGCTACACTCAACGTGCGCTTGGATTGCCCCCGTGACAAAGAGCCCTTTGTTGCCCTCTGACTCCACAATATGTCTGAGAAACGGCCCAAAAATGGCTAAAAATGGCCCAGAATGTGCGCTGTTTGTGTCAAACCGCCCCAAAACCAAGAATGTGCCGTCTCTTGGGCTGCGTGGCTCAAAACCGAATTCCGAGGGCACCTAGTCCACCAGCAACCACCCACTTTTTGTGGTTTACAAGCCTGAGATTCGCCCAACGAGACACCTAGACCTCCGTACCAGTGGTCACTTGGTGGAGCCAGCGGGCAGCCTGGCCCGCACACGTCTGGCGCCAATGGTGCGTCGACGACAACCAAAGGAGAAAAATCAAGCTGCGGGCGGGCTTTCACTTCCGTGGGGGGGGGGGGGGGGGTCGATAGAGCCCTCTGGCTAGACCCCATCCCAAAATAGGGGCTCAATTGACAGGACCCCCAAAATCCTAACAAGACTGACCCCCGGGCCTCGAAGGTGACCCAGACCCAAAGATCGGCAAAAAATGAAAATGGGATTTGTGGAATGGAAGTGAAAACCCGGCGCCCCAAGGAGGACGGGCCTGGAAGGGGTGGCTCGGAGACGGATAGAAAGTCGTCACCAACTGCAGTCCCTATACTTCGCACCGCCGTGGGCATCAGTAGGAGCGGCCGCCCATCACCAGATTGGGGTGGCGGGGACAAGGCCCTGGGCCGGCGTCGCCTCCGACGATTGGTAGGGGGTAGTGGTGCGGGGCATTTGCACGGCGACCGGCGGCTGGAGGCTGAAGGGAGCCGGGCCGAGGAAGTAGCGGCCAGACTCGGTGGCGGGCTTCGAGGCCCGTTTGGACATGTAGACCATGGCGGCGAGGAGGGCGAGGAAGGGGAGGACCAGCAGGGCTAGCAGACCGAGCAGCGAAGTGTCTGTGCAATGGGAAGCGGGAGGGGGAAGGCATGTGCACCAGAACTCGCAGCACATACCAGCCCATGTGCCCCCGCAAACAAAGACATGTGGGCAAGGGGCAGGGGGGCATTGGGTCGGAGGAGGTGGCTGAAACCCCCCCCCCCCTCTCCACCAGGATGTACCCAGGCGGGGCGGGGGTCTAAGCATGCCGCATGCGCCTTTGAGTTCAAAGGTTCCCGCATTTGGCACAATGCTGATTTGTGCCACACATGCACAACCACAAGGTGTCGTGTTGCAAGAGGGCAAGGGGACTGACTACACAAGGGGTATCCTGATGGCTGGACCAAGAATCCGGGACAGGAGGCAAAATAGCACCGTTCCAAGCGGTGCAGGAACGGTGCAAAAGAACTTGGGGCCGGTGTAGGGACAGCTCAGAAATTGTGCACAGCGCATAGGTAAAGGTGGCAGACCATGGTCATACAAAATTGTTGTCTTTCTGGGACATACGGTCTTTTCTAAAGTCAAAAATTTTGCACGTTTTCTGACATGTCTGCGATGGAGGGCACGGGTGGGGGGAGCAATGCAGGAGCGGTGCAAAACGTTTAGGGAACGGTGTGGGAACGGTGCGAGGCGACTGGAGGAACGGTGCTATTTTGCATGCTGATCCCGACCGTATGGCATCCTCTGCAAAAACAACAGCCAACGCTTCAGCTTCTGGGGTACCTTTTGGCATTCCTACACCACTCAAGAACCAAAAAAAGCACACCCCCGCCCCAAGGGCGGCGGGGGGGGGGGGGGGGCAAAAAAAGGGTCCAACCCGCCCACCCGCCCACCCACCCACCCTCTCTCCTGAAGACATGCCCTGCCGGCGACAATTGTTGACGGCAGTGTTGTCTTGGAAATGGGGGCTTGCGGTGTATGGGCGCACAACGTGCAAAGCCACAGTGTTGCGTGGCTGTCCGGAGCACCCCCATCCCTCCCCCGGGAGACAAGGCAGCCTCCGGTACACCTGGGCCTCAGCAGTGCACTGGCCGGTCAGGAGCTGCTGTGGGCCACCAGCCAAGGGCCGTCAGTTTACAATCAAACCCTCACGGTGTAACGGCCGGCGGTGATGGTACAACTGCTGCAATCCTGCCACCCAAGACCTCAGACTCTCCTTTGTAGGGGGGGAAAAGGGAAAGAATGATCCCCAAACCCGAATGGAAAGCTGTGTGCAAGGGCACGCACAAGCAGCACATGAGGCAGATGCTATGATAGAGAGTGCAAGGGCAGGCAATAGCTGCACACAAAACAGATGCTTGTCATTGGCGGGTAACAGACCATAGGTACCTTTCTACCAACAAGGAAGCGGTGGATGGGTGCCCGGTTGTCACGCAACCAATGAGCAGTCACAATCAGTGGAGGTATGCATGAAATGCTGATGCCATGCTGAGGTATACAACCTCTACATCATTTGCCTTGAGGGAACAGGAAAATGTTTGAGCCTCACTGCCCTCGACACCTTCCGCCATCCTGAGTATAGCGCTGCCCGTGGGCGCAGGTCCTTGGCTAAGGATATTTCAGCCTACCGTCTCATGCCCGGCCGGCAGAGAGACGCCCCGGCAGAAGCTCCACTCCACCGCTCTCTGCCCATCTTGAGCCATTGCGACCATTGGTACATAGGCCAACAAGATTGCGGCGGCCTGCCGTCACCCTCACGCCGGCACTCTGAAGGCTTGACTACCGTTCAACAACCCGTGGGCCACGGTCAGACTACCCGGAGCACCAGACAGTGCCGGTGGAGACAACAACGGGTTAGCATGAGCAAGTGCCGGTGACTCTTGTGGCACGTACTCGTGCATGGTGCTTGGGTTGCCTGCAATGATTGTTCATATCTTGGTGGGCTACCTCAATGTAGGCACCTAGCTCCACTGGGGTCTCCAGGATCTCCACCACTTCTTCAGGCCAATTTGCCACATGGTGTTGGCCAGTGTGCCCGAGGTCCAACCTAGTGTCAGGGGCCATCATCGAGGTGCCCAACATTGCAACGAGCCTATCCGCTGAAAGCTTGTCTACATGGTTGGGGTGTGGGAGTGGGACCGTGTTCATTCGACCGAAGGCGTTGCCTATGTGACCATGTACACTCCTTATGTACAATGCCCCGCACTCTTGACCTATTGATCTCCCTTCATGCTGCCGCATTGACTGCCCTGCCCAACATAACCGACATGGTGCAGGGGATCCCTGATGCCACCCTTGCCCGGTCATTCCCGATATTGGAGGAGTGGGTTGTTGCCTTCCGTAGACATGGCCATTGCTTAACCCTTGAGCTACTCATATCCCCCCTCATCTGGATAGGCCGCAGTGTCAATGTCCTCTTCCCCTCGTATGGTGATCCAACGGTGGGCGCCGCTAGCGGTGTGGGTGCCCATTTCCTATCACTACACTCGGGCCTACCTGCAACGAAGAGGTGGTTGCTCAAGGCACTACGCGTGGGGGTCAAATGCCTGGTTGTCCTTCGATGTGTGCCCCGGCTGCAGACAACCATGACACATGCGTGTGGTTCAAGTGGCACCGGCGAGCAGGTTTGCTAGCTTTCCCGTCCATGCACCCTTGCCCAAAGGGTACTATGGTGACTCAAAGCAGTTTCACATGTGGCCACACCGCCTCCAATCACCGTGCACGGCCCGGCGGTGTCCTTCACTCATGTGGCACGCAAGCTGTGCGTGCATCGGCTGGCCCAGGTAAGCAAAACCAACCTGATCATCACACCCACCAAAACTAGTGACAACATCCCGAAGTTCAATGCCCAACCCACTGGTCTCTGTTCCCTACTTGCCATCCGGAGGCTTTGCATCCAAATAGCCTCAACACTTGGTCCACATATCCATCTTCTAGCTCGAAATTAAATGTACTCAACAGGCCGGGCCCGTGTTTGTTGACAAGTAGTCACGAGGCAAAGAACGACTAACTAACGACGAACGGCTAGGTGGCGAGCCGGACCCATGTTGCAGCCTTTGGCCCACATTGGAGCTCGGGAGCCTGGTGCCTAACCTTGGCCTTTTATTCGCCAAGCTTTGTGGGGAAATGTTTCCCATGAACATTGATTGATGACATGTGTTGGAAGTTCGACTTTTTGAGCTTCTTTCATAGGGGCGGTGATGGAGATAAACATAGCACGCAACTTGCCTTTGGTGAGTTGGGCGGCCCGCACGTGTGCCCGCCATCGCAACCTAGACGCACAAGTTGGCCAACATGTACATGTGACTGCCTTGGCATAAATACTGCCACCTAGCTAGCCACTCTTCCAAAGGCGGCGAGTCCCTCAATCACTGTGCCCCTCCGACACCGAGGGAGTGGCTGACGCTTCATGAAATGTACTCCAACATTAGAAGCGGCCGCCTTTGGGGAGCTTGCGCGGTCTGTTCTTTGGGATCTCTTGGGGACTACGATCCTCCTGCTCACAAAAATCTTCCACTGCATACACCATGGACGGTGTGCGCGGACTCCCACGTGTGCCTGCTCAAAAAGAGGGCTTGCTGGCTGATCCGCTACAGCCAGCTAGTGATGCTGGAGGAACCAGTCCGCTGGCAGTACTCCACTGCCATGTTCCACGGGTGACAAACTGTCAACAAGCCATTAGGACTTGACCCCCTCAACAGCATTCGCCTACCACCAGGAGTTCAGTGGGCAACTGGTTGCCATGTTTAGCTAGAAGGGCATACCATAGTGGGTCCACCACTTGGGCTGCCTCCGGGTTATGGACAAGGACAACTCCGTGTCGCGGGATAGTGTTGAAAACGTATGTCCAGCACACATCATCCCCGACTGGTCCTAGGCAGCACTACTACCCGCACCCACCCACCCCTTTTCCGGGCCCGCGGTACCGCACATTCCAAGGGCCCACGATCGCCAGCACAGGAAGGAATCGCACTGGCGTTGGAGGGGATGGACACAGAGCAAGAGATGGCTCTCACGTAACAGAGAGGACAGAATGATGGTGAGAGGCCCGGGGGCCACCCACATCCCCCCCCCCCAGGGTGACCTGCGTTTTTCGACAAAAAAAAATTGTCCTCGGACAAAAATCCTGCCCGCCCCCCCCTGCGCAACACCATTTCTTGCCAACACCCCATTGCCCCCCCTCCCCCCCCGCCTGTGTGTTGATGCCTTCCTTACCGCGGTTCCACCGTCCCATTCCCCGGAGGCTTTCAGTTGCAAGGAAATTGGGGCCAGAAAGCTTTTGAAGTGATGCTTAAACTCGAAGGAAAACTTGCAAATGTCCCAAGTGCCCATGCTTCACCATTGACTCCCAACTGCTGCGCACGAGACAATCGAGGTACCCGTCTTCGTCCGGCCCACCCCGAATGAACATCACCGCAGACATTCCAACGTCGCCAACGTTCAGACCAACAAATGCTGGAAAGCGCCTCCAGGACCGACCAACGCTGTCCATCAGGAGCACTCACCCAATCCTTTGGCACAACCCTTTCTGGTGACTTGGGGCTTTTTTCCAAATGCAGTTTTCCACTGTTCCCGTGCCAATCCGAGTGATTCGCGGGCTCCTGATTTTTTTCGAGGAGCACTTCTGAAATTTGCTAAGCTTAACTTTTGCGTAGCCACCAAAATGCCTGAAAAGATAACTTTTGGCAATTTTTTTTGGTTCTCGCGCCCGGATTCGGCCCCGCAAACAATCGTTGTTTTGCACCACATGGACCAGGCTCCTTCTCGTTGCCGCTTGGCTGAGTGCCGGCAAGAATAATCCCATCCCATGCCCCGGGGTATGGCAAAACATGCACATAGTGCGGTCCAATCGACTTTGCTGTGCCATTTGCGAAGGGGTGTGCTGGGGAAATCAGCTCTTCTTTTGCTTCCTGTTTTGGCGGGTCGGGACCCACTCACGCCCAGAATCAATCATGTTGGCCAACAATAAGGCTTGGCATGGAAACACACCGTCAGCGTTGTCCACTGTGACTGTGGTCGCGTTGGGGCTCGGACTAGGGCTGCTGCCACCTGGACTTGGCGACGCGGAGAGGTTGAACGCCGCGAGGGAGGAGGTGCGGAGGGTCACGACGTCGTAGCACCCGCCCCCGACATCCGTGACGGAGCCGCCTTCATTGATCAGATGATTGGGCACCCTGGAGTCGTCGTCGTAGCGGTGGAACTCGGGAGGTGTCCCGAAGGTGGGGTAGTCCGCCCCCAGGCAGTGGGTGAACTCCAAGGCGCCGACTGCAGCACAGAACGAACAAGAGAGGGCACCGGGGGATCGATGGCACTTGCTGAGCCCGCTGGTGTGTGCACGTGACTGTGACCCGTCAGGGCCCGCACACGGATAGAGACGACCAAGGCCCCTGCACTAGGCCCTGGTGACGGAACTTAGCGACTCGCGGGCGGTACATGTTTTAGGTCGCCGCCCAATGGTCAACCGCGTAGACCCCGCCCCCCACAATCGCCATCACGGCCGCGTAGGTCTGCCGCGTCATGGTCCCGGGCGCACGCACCGGCCGGAGGGTGAAGAACAGGAGGGCGGTCTGCAGTGCTGACCCCGTCTTTTGGGGACGCGGGGGTGGGGCTGGGATACCTCGTCTGAAACTTGCTGCTGCTGCCCCTTGGCGGCCCTCCCATGCCCCAGCGCCGGCGTGCGTCACACGGGGGTGTGTCCGAAGGCCGGGTGTCGCCGTCGCTTACGCTGCAACCGCCGTCGCTTACGCTGCGACCGGCGTCGCTTACGCCACAACCGCCGTCGGTTACGCCACAACAGCCGTCAGTTACGCCACAACAGCCGTCGCTTACGCTACAACCGCGATCCTGCCACCCCATCCTCCAGAGTCTAGCGCAGTGAGGGGGCATACAGGATATCTTGTTCCCATTCACGTCCCACCGGGTGACCGACACCACTTGCGAGGCCCAGGCGTGGGCCGCGGAGGGCAGGTCCAGACCCGTGCCGGTGGCCGCCACGGCGTCGCTTTGGTCGTGTACGACGATCGTGGCCCGCTCGACGCCGGACCCCCAGCTCTTGATCTCGATGTCCTGAGACCCGACCGTGACCCGGGGCATGTCGAACGACGTCGACAGCCACGTGCCCACCGCCATCTGCGTGCCGAACATGACCAGCTCCGTCGACGTGACCTGCGGCGCTGCGGCGGAGGAGAGGCGTCGGAGCGCGGGGGCCGTGCATGTCGACGGAGGTGCGGTGCGGTGGGGGTTGGGGGTGTGTGGGAGCCGGACGGGGGGGGGGTAACCCCCTCCTCCCCCGCACGCGGACGCCCGCCTGGCCTCCTCCCCAACCCCAAGGCCAACAGACGGAGGGAACAAGAAACACAACGACCAGCGGTGCCGCTACGCCCCGCCCCCGTGAGGTCTGGGCCCCGCCACGGCACCGAATACCCGGCTCTGGGGGGTGGGGGGGTACGGGGGCATGCGCTGGTCGGAGGCTTCGGAATGAACATGTCCGCATCGCTGACCCCAACAACGGAGGCCGAGGGTGCCCAAAAGCGCTGCCCCTTGCCCCTTGCCCCCCCCCCCCCGTTGCAGTCCCGGCAATGCCCCGCACACAGTCTCCGGACCACCCCCGCCCACGCCACGGGGGCTGGTGTCTAGAACTGAACCGCAACCCCCCCCCCCCCCCGTCATGAGCCGTTTGGTCTTGTCCGACTGCTCCTGCGGAAGCCAGCGGAACGTTGACCGATTCCCCCGGCCTTTGGCCCCGATCGGCCGTCCCTCGAGGCCCTCAGGCACTGTACGCTCGTGGGAGGGCGTGCAGGTGGAGTTCAAAGGTCCCCTCATCGCAAGACCGTGGCCGGTCACAGGGCCATGTCCTGCGTGGGCGGGGGCTGTCCCCTCAGAGACGGGCACGGGGCCCTCTGGATCGGAAGGGGCAGACGGTGGGTCGGGGGGGGGGGCAACGCGCAAGAGGCGTCCCGCGCAGGCGGCGGTGGGGGACGGGGGACGAGAGGGAAAAGGCGGAGGGGGGGGGGGGGGGTCAAGATTTTGTTTCCCATTTTGGGGGCATTTTTGAGTTCCCTGTTTCATTCTGAACATTTTGAATATACACGAGTGAATTTGGGGGGGGGGGGCTGACAGGTAAGCCCCCCCCCTGAGGCTCATTAAACCAGTTTTTGGCGTGGCCCGGCTGTACATTGTGCCCGAGACCGCTTGCCATGGATGCTCACGCGCTGAGTTCAGCCGGTGCATAGGCATAGGGTGGCCGGTCGGGCCCCGCGCACGGATCGAGACACGCGCATGCACACAGGCCCTTCCCAACGAAGGGCGATGGAATGCAGCGATGGTGCGGTGCGCTCTGTTGCGCTCTGTGTAGCGTTCTGATGTTCATTCCTTTGTTTCTGGGGGGAGGCGGGGGGGGGGGGGGGGGGCACTACAGCCAAGTGCAGCGTTCTCTGGGAGGTTCGTTAAGCACAACAAATTGACGTTCGAAGTACCACGCGGCATGTGAACACAAAGGGCGTGCGGAAGGAGAGGCATTGGTGAACACAGATGAGTTGCTGACCATCACGCCGTTGGAGCGGTGGCTGCTGTCATTCATGGTTTGCAGTGCACTGCATCGCGGCGAGTCTCACCGCACGACATCGATGGGTGAGGCAGACACCACCACGGCCACGCGGGGCGCAGAGGAGGTCATACGGGATGTAGACACGGATTGGCACAGTAGCGGTGATGTAGCCCGCACAAGTGGGGGACCAAACATCCGCCGTGCGGGAGGTTTGGTGTATGGATGGCCGAACATCCGCGTGAGGAATTGCGGTGGTGGTGGTGGTGGTGGCCGCAGAAATCACCACTCGGCCTAGATTGTGTGCACCCAACATTTTTTTGATTTTCGTGAATCCATGTCAACAGCTAGATGTGTCCTCTAGCCGTGCTCCGCTGATGAAAATGCAACCTTCATTCCACCTTCACATTGGTCATACTATATGCCTGTGGTGCCCCAACATTGCCGAAATGCAAGTGCGACAAAGTGTGCAGAGCGGCGATGTCTGTGGCGGCCATGCTGGTCTAGAGAGGGGGCCGGGGGGGTGGAGGCTTGGGAGTGGGGTGGCCGATGTCCATGGCCACATTTGTGTGAAAGGCAGGCGTTGGATGGAGATGGGGGAGGGCTGCCTGGATCCGGCGCAACCCACACAATGAACACGATGGAGTGGCAGGGGCCCGAGCCCCCCAGCGCCCCGGCGATGAAGGCTCGCGACTGCGATGCCGCGGGGCCCTGCTACGGTCGTGCCTGTCGGCTCAGGGGACGCTGGAGGGGGCGGAATCGGCTCAATGCAGGGATGCGGTGTGGGGGGCGGAAGGCGGCACAATGTCAGTGGGCCATGGAAACCTGCATGTTATCTGGTGCTGCATACCACGAATCGGTGGGCCACGGTTGGGCATGCGGTTGCGGAGCAGGAGGCGGCGGGTACGAAACCGTTGCAGCCGCCGTTGGTGTTGCAAGGATACATTTGGAGCGTGCCTGACAGCTGGTGTGTGTGTGTGTGTGTGTGCGTGCGCGCGTGTGTGTGTGTGACTGGTACTACTGCGGGTGTCCCAGCCGTCCTGCTCTTGTTATGGGTAGTTGATCTGGGGGGCGTTGTTACGCAGTTGTTTACCGTCAGCCCACCCATGAGTAGCTCCGGGAGGTGGTGGGGCAGCGCCTGGTTGCACCGAAGGGGTTGGGGGGGGGGGTGCCCTCCCCCCACCCCAAGGGAAGCTTGAGAAGAGAGGACAGGGACGGGGGGGGGGGGCGAACCCCCTTCAAGCGCGGGCCTAGACAAGGAGGCGTGCACTGCACCAGGGCCACACCTGAGGTCGGGACCCTGCCCAATACGAAGCCAAGGTACGATTGCACGTGGAGAGCGAGCGCTTGGAACGTGAGCTTCATTTGGATGTTTGCCCCTGCGAAGTGGCACGGACCCGCCATGTGAAGGCTGGCTCAGGGCATGGCCAGGGGCGTTTGTTGAGCAGAAACAAGCCGGCCCCTGGGGGCCGTCCAGGAGCCAGCTCGGCATTTGGGCACACAGCCGGGGGGCACTCGAAAGGCAACCGACGGCGGTTGGAGGGTAAGCGGCGGCGGTTGGAGGTCAACGTCCGTTCATGAAAAACAAACCGAAGGAAGGAAGATTGTCCCCTTGAAAAACGCCCTGAAAAGCGCACCCCCGTATCGGAGCACCGATGCGTTGGCGTGTGGCATTGAATCGGATTGCCCCCCCCAAAAAGGCACACACGAGGGGACCCCTTTGTTCTGGCGGGTCCTTAGGTGGCGGCCCGAGGAAGGTTTTCGGGGTGGAAGTTTGGGGTGGGGGGCGGAGGGCGGGTGGGCGCACCAAATGCAGTGCCGCGCCATTGACTGTGGCCACTCCCCACCGCTGCAGGTCCTGCGTGTGTCACTCCTATGGCTTGGCACATATTTGCAAATTGGTGTTCAATGAATGAGTGACGCTACAATGGCGCCAGGGATGTAGTGGAGTGCTGAGGTTGGCAGTTTTGGAAGCAGGGGTGGGGGGGTGCTGGGCCCAGTGCTGCTGCAAAGCCTTGGGGGGGGGGCGGGGTAGGTGTGGTAGAAGACACGAGGTGGGAGGGGGAGGAGGGGCTGGCCTGGACCCAAAGGCGCCGAGAACATTGGGGCCTAACTTCTTTTGCACCGAAGGCGCAGAAGAGAACGTTGCCCAACGTTGGCCGCAACCTCCGATGACATGAAGCATCGGAATAGGGGGAGAGGGGGGCGGGGGGCTCTTTCGGTGGTTGTCAGCCATTCCACTGCATTCCCGGGGGAAGGGGTTGCCACACAAGCGGAGCAAGCGACGTTTGGAGGGTGCCAACAGCCACGGCTCATGTGTCTGCGGCGCCCCATGCGATTCGGTCGTCCTTCGTGGCATAGAGGCACAGGAGGTGCGTTGGTGGATGACCGGGTGGTGGCCTCGGCGGGCGACATCCGGAGCCCGCCAGACATCCCGCGTCGACTGCGAGGTCTTTCCACCGACGCGACCGCCCTGCGTATCAGTGAACGGGAACCCGACAAGGGGCCCACTACTCCCGTGAGTGGGAGGCTCCCCTGTCCCTGCGCTCTGCACCGAAGCCGACTCCACCCGAATCGATTGCGGCCGAAGAGGGGCCCGTTGTGCGCGTTGCGCTGGGCGGGTGGTGCCACCAGGAGACCAGACCTGCAACTAGCGTCTGGCAGGGAAACGGGTGCTGAGTCGCGATCGGCCCCGTATCACCGGCCGCTCAGTAATACCCGCCCCCCGCAGCACGAGAACTCAGTAGGAGCGTGCTGCGTCCAGCGTATGGCTCAGTAGGACCCTGCCCCATCGGATCATGTCTGAGCCCGCGGACGCTAGTGGCATGTCTGCAGGAGTCGACACAGGCACTAGTCGGCGTACCACCCGCCGCGCGCAAGCGCGGGCCGGGCCGTGGGGCCGGCCCGGAGGGAGTTCGGCCCCAAAGCGGAGCACGTCACCACGGGACACCCGAGCGGGACGCCATCATGCTCAGGCCCCTCTATCGCTCTCCCCAAACCCGCTCGCCAGGCAGGAGTGCAACGCAGACGTGTGATGCGGGAGGGGCACACTGGGGTCAGGTTTGTACATTGGCAGCTTCTGTGTGGAGGCCCTTCATCTGTTGATTCTGTTGGTGGCTTTGAAGGGGCATGGACCCCCGCCCCTTCCCACCGCACCCCCCCCCCCCCCGCGGGTCCCAATTGCCAATTTGAGCTGGGCGCACAGCTCCCCCCCAGACTTGTGAGTAAAGGGGGGGGGGGGCGCGGGGGGTGACAGCCAGTCCTGCCAAAACCCTCTGCCCGCCCAAGCGGCCCGCCAGCCGCTGTGCACCCGCCCCCAACCGCTTTTCCAGCCGGCGGCAACCGCTTGGGCAACGATCCCCCAGTGGCGGGCCCCTGAGGCATGACCCGGGGACGGCGGCCGCGGAGCGGCCCCCTCAGGCAAACCCTGCGCTTCTGTCGTCTGCGGCTGTGCTTTCCAGGCGTGCCTCTGCCATCCTTCCCCTGCCGCCGCGTCGCTCTGTGTGGGGCATTGCAGGAGCTCCACATGCTGGGCCCCACCCGTTGTGGAAACGCATGTGTGGCGGTGCGAGCCGGGCAGAGTTAGGGATCGGGGCAGACCGAGAAAAGTAACAAAGCTGACGTCATTCAAACCAACCGCCAGGGTTTGATGGTGACCGACGGCGGTTGGAGGTGACCGACGGCGGTTGGGGGGTGTCCGACGGCGGTTGCGAGGTGACCGACGGCGGTTGGGGGGTGTCCGACGGCGGTTGGGGGGTGACCGACGGCGGTTGCGAGGTGACCGACGGCGGTTGGGGGGTGACTGACGGCGGTTGGGGGGTGACCGACGGCGGTTGGGGGGTGACGGACGGCGGTTGAGGGGGTGACCGACGGCGGTTGGGGGGTGACGGACGGCGGTTGGGGGGTGACGGACGGCCGTTTGGGCGGGGGGGGGTAACCGACGGCGGTTGAAGGGCAAAGGACGGCGGTTTGTGGGGGGGGGGGGGGGCAACAGCGGTCCTTAATGCCAACGAACGGACTGTGGACGTCCTGCAGTGGCCCTGGTCCAGCAGGGCACGGGATTGCAGTGGGGGAGGGAGGCATACGAGGGGGTCCAGCAGCCGGGCCAACGCGCCGTCCTGCAGTAGGGCAAAGGATGAGCTATGCCACGAAGGTGCACCGATGTTTGTGCCCTGCCCTGAATGCCCCCCCCCCCCCCGTCCAAGCCCCCCGTGCGGTGACACGTGGTTGTGTCAAGTGATGATTGCGATCAAGGAGATTGCGAAAGCACCAACATGCACAGCCAAAGAAAAGAGATCAAGGCTGATCACGGACCGGAGCGACCGGCACTAGGCGCCTTTCACCAAAGTCGAAAAAAAATAGACACTCAGAAACACTCCAAGCCCCCCCCCCCCCCCGTGCGGTGACAAGCCCCCATGCGGTGACACGTGGGTGTGTCACATGGTGATTGCTCAAGCAACAGCATTGCACAGCCAAAAAGAGATCAAGGCTAATCACGGACCGGAGTGCGGTCCTAGGCGCCTTTCGCCGGAGTTTGCACGAAATCAATTTACAGCGGTGATCCCATACCTGAATACATGCAATATGCCCGCTCAGACTGGGCCAGCCCATAACATGTCACGGACAGATGTGTGCATTCCTGGAACACCACTGTAGCATACTCTGGCGTCTCCCAGACAAATTAGCAAACAAGCAAGCAACAGACCCCCTCCCCCCATTGCGGGGGCAATCAAACAATCGTACTGGGGTCACCACAGTTGGACCAGTCACCGCACCAATCTGTATGGGGGCAGGCATGTGGGATATGCCATGAAGCATACCTGTGCCCATCCCATGTGGCACGTCGCTGCAGCCAGGCCCACAGTCGCTGTCGCACCTCCTCACGGGTGCTTGGCATACAACGTGATACATATAACACCCATTCTTGACTCAAGTGGACATCATGGGGACTATAGCTAAGAAAACGTTGGATGGCTTTCTGGGTTGCCCGCACTGCCATACCTTTATCATGGCCACATAGAATGCTTGTGTATGGCCATGCAGCTACAAACATAAGGTACTCGCTCCAAGCAGACAAAAAAGGGCGACATTTCATCAGCACCCCTGTGAAAAGGTTACTAAGCCCTGTTACAGTCACAGCCCAAGAGGACTGCAAAGGGGCACCCTGTTTTAACTGCCACGACAATGTCAATGTTGAGGGGTGCACATACACAGTGCCCCAGCCACGTCGCCGTTCCATAGCTATCCCAAGGGCAAACAATTCCCCTGTCACACAACACATAGCAGTCAGAAACATGGTCATTGATGCAAGGACAGAGCACTCTTAGGGACCAAGCATGCTGCACAAGTAGGCATACGTCAGACATGGCCCATGAGGCGCCTGGGCCTTTAGCTGAAACTAAAATGTTATCTTTGAACTGAGCTAACGCTATCACACGACCTGTGCTACTAACCCAGATCGGGTATCCTACATCAGTGCTGCGTAGTTCACCCAAGACATCAAACCTTTGCTTTTGCAAGTGGAAACACCACAAGCTACGCAAGTCTGCAACCTGTGCGCTGAAGGGTCCGCCCATAGGCAAGGCAAAGGCTCGGGACCAACAGGTACCTGCACCCTGGCAAAAACTGCCATCTTGAAGACAGAAGGTGATTAACTCAGTGAGCTCAGAATGTGATAGAATATCAAAATTATACGCACTAGCTTTACCACAGCGATCAAGACGCTTGTCATATTTGTGCACAGACCAAAACATTTGTGTTGCCCGCCATCGGCGTTGACTGCGGAGCCACTCAGTGGCTTGCTGAAAATGGTTTGGCACATCACTAGGCAAAATACGGTTGAACTGATCCTTGCAATCAGCCTCTCCAAGCACAGTGCAATTCCAGGTATTCCAATATGTCATCCAATGGGCGACTCCCTGGATGGACAAGTGCAAAAAGGATCCCGGGATCTCTTGAGCTAATGTTTTCCAGAAACAAGTAAAGGCACGTGCCGCGATGCGAAGCCTCCAGCGGAGTATCATTGGGGCTCACTGGGCACAAATTGGCCGGAACGTAATTCTGAGCAAGGCTAAAGTTTTACCCTTCCCGATAAGGTACAAGAGAGCTAGTCGTGCTCTGTCATGGCATGCCCATCCCTTACCACGCACTAGATCACACACACCAGACAAGACTTCAGCAGGGGGCCTACTTGTATTGGTTTACCTCTCAGATCTCAAAAACTGGATGGTTTCACCCCAAATCCATTGGCGACAGAAGCCGCACATGGTTCCCGGTGACTTGTCAACAATACGAACTATTGCTACCTCGCTCAGGCGTGTGGCAACAACTTGCACATGTGAAAGCATTGCACTTGAGTGATTGAATGTTGCTTTTGGTAATGGCTTGTCTTTATTGGGCATAGGGACATTCTGCAAACGTGCGAGGTCGGTGAGGTATTCAATGGCCGTATCACGGCAAGAAAGGCCCGGCAGGGGTATTGGATCTTTACTGTGCAACTCTGCACCATGAAAATTTACTGAGACGGGTAGCAGGCAAAATTGGCCATCACGGATGGTTATAGTACCTCCTTGTTCCCATAAAGGTAGGAATTTAGCGGTACAACGGCATCGGGGGCGTTCCCATTCTGTATCGCACAAGTTGCACTGTGATTCAAAGCAGCGGTGTACTGTATGGGGAACGGTGCGCACGACCTGGATCAGCCCTCGCATGGCTTGCCGTTCCCATGAAGTACAGGGTACGCGGCGCAAAACGGCATTAATGACCCGAGAAACGGCCGGTATGTTGTCCCGTCATATACGGTACCTGGATGATGGCGGGTATCAACAACGGTAGTTGTAACTCAGACCAATCAAAACAATGTCCTTTTGGAGGGCAGCAACGCCTGGCAAGTCGTTAGCTAACCTTCCAGCACTCAGGCTCCTGATAGTCTGTACATCACACCGGGGCATTAGTTTGGAGGGTTTGGAACTACTAGTGGGAATCCCAGGGGGCATATCGTTTAAGCACCATCTCCTAAACTTGTCCCACCAATACGGTTCAGCAATAGCAGCTTCACACTGAGATCACACAAGCGCTAAGGGTACAATCATCCAATCGGCTAAGTCAGTACTGCGTAACATCTCATGAAACCGGCTGCCCTCTATGTGTGCGAGTGCTGTGGTTATATGCTTGCGTAACCGTTTGATCAAAGCATGAGTGGTTCGGCCAATATGCACACACAGCATATGGCAATGCAGCACGGCGTATATGTACTCAAATGGGGGCGGAACACATGTTTGCCATTTATGTACACGGGAAGCACCGTGTTCTATGTCCACGACAGTGGACATACCGTAGTCGCTCTTGCATACACGTGCCCTACCCTGCCAGATCGGTATTCCTTAAATGTCGGCGGATGAATTGTGTAGTGAGCCTTGTAAATTCAACATATGCTGGTGGCAAGTGTGCAGGGAACATTGGTGCAACCAAGGTACGTTTATGACTCTTGAAGAAACATACAAGGAGCGCACGGGTTGTGTGTGTTAATTCGGCTACCGTAGTCTCTGTGGTGCATAGCTGCCATACAACCCCCTCGAATTCCGCCTGGAGTACAGGCATCACGCAGCATAACATGGGGGCCTGGGTGTGGAGTGGTCCGGCGAATCTTTGCATGCAAGCCGCAGGGGAGACTTTTTTCTTTGGCGACACACAGTAGTGTGTCATATAAGTCATGTAACTGGTGTACGAGTTCTTTGTCGTGCAACATTGAGTGTATGATGAGATATGCGCGTGCCCCCATTTGATATATGGCGTATTCCCGTTGTATATGTTCTAGCGTACTATGTTGTAATGCATATGGCTGCTAGTAACGGGCATACAAAGGACTGGCGCTGCGTGTCCTTTCAACCATGCATGCAGCCGACGACAGTTCACACTGCAAAGCACGTAAATCTCCGGAGACTGCTAAGACAACATCAATCACTGTTGTCTCGCTCCGTTCGAGAAAACCAACAGGCTTACGCCCCCTATTGTCCAAGTCCCCGGCAACCTATTGTTCAAGACGCCCACCCCCATCCCCCCCTTGTCGCAGGGCTGCCCCCGCCCGAAGAGGCAGGGGGGGGGGGCTGCGCCGTGCAGGGGGGGACACCCTGTCCCTGACCGTGGCCCTGTCCTTGACACCCCTCAACCGGAGCAGCAGTCTCTGGCTGCCCCGGTGCCTGCAGTAAGGCACGCCCTGCAGCACCCCGCTACCTTAGATCCTGCCTTGCAGCACCCTGCTGCCCCTGTTCGCGGAGGGGTGGGGAGGCACCTAGATCCTGCCTAGCTCAAGGCCGCCCTGCAGCCCCCGGCTGCTCGAATTCCTGGGGAGAAGGGGGTTCACCCTGTGTCCCTCGTGCCCGCGCCGCCGCAGTGAGCACAACCGAGATGGAGCCAGACCCGTCCACCAGGCTCGCGCGCACCCTTCCCTGCCACTGGACCCCCCCCGCGCGGGATGTGCCCATGGGTGGAAGGGGGGGGGGGGCTGTGATCCCGTGGCTGGCCGCACAGCCAGAAGGGGTGCCCGCAGCCAGCATGGGTGCCCGCGGCCACCGCTCCCCAGGGGACATGAGGCCTGAGCCACTGAGGCTGTCCGCCCGTGGCTGGGACTGTCACTGACCATATGACTGTCGCACCTCCTCACACGTGCATGGCACGATGCATATAATACCCACTCTTAGCTCAAAAGGACATGATGGGGACTATAGCTAAGAAACCACTGCATTGCTTTGTTGGATGCCCGCACCGCCAAACCCCTATCATGGCCATGCATGATGCTTATATGCAGCCATGCAGCTGCAGATACGAGGTAATTGCTCAAAGCAAATAAAAAATGGCGACAGTTCATCAGAACCCCTGTGAAAAAGTTGCTATGCCACGTTTCAATCACAGCCCAAGAGGACTGCAAAGGGGCACCTTGGTTTAACTGCCACGCCGTTGTAAATGCAGACGGGTGCACATAAACGGTGCCTCAGCCACGGCGCCGCTCCATAGCTATCCCGAGGGCATACAGCTCCCCTATCATACAACAGAGATGGCAGTGAGAAACAGTGTCATTGATGCAAGGACAGAGCACTCTTGCGGACCAAGCATGCTGCAGTATCAGGCACACATCAGACATGGCAAATGAGGCGCCAGGGCCTTTAGCTGCAACTAGAATGTTATCCCTGAACTGAACTGAACCAACGCGATCACACGACCTGTGCCATTGATCCAAAGCGGGCACGCTGCATCGGTTCTGCATAGCTCACCTAAGGCATGAAACTGTTTGTGCAAGTGGAAGCACCACACGCTATGGAGGTTGGCTGCTTTGGCGCTGGAGGGCCCACCCATAGGCAATGCAAAGGCTCGGGACCACAGGTACCTGCACTCTGGCAAAAGCTGTCATCCTGAAGGCAGAAGGTGATTAAATCAGCCAACTTGGTATGTGATAAGATATTGAAATTTTGTGCAATGGCTTTACCTGTGCAGTCAAGACGCTTGTCATATTTGTGTACAGACCAGATCATTTGTGTCGCCCTCCATCGGCGTTGACTGCGGACTCACTCAGTGGCCTGCTGAAAATGGTTTGGCACGTCCTCGGCAAATTACGGTTGAACTAATCGTTATAGTCAGCCTCTCCAAGCACGGTGTAATTCCAAGCATTCAATTCGGTTATCCCATGGGAGACCCCCTGGATGGATAGGTGCAGAAAAGACCCTGGGATTTCCTGGGCCAGTGTTTTTAAGAAACAAGTAAAATGACGTGCTGCGATGCGAAGCTTCCTGCGGGGTATCACGGGCGCTGATTGGGCGCAACTGGGTCGTCACGCAATCGTGGGCCATGTCCAAGATTTACCCTTCCCAATAAAGTACAACAAAGCTAGTCATGCTCTGTCATGGCATTCCCAGCCCTCGCCACGCAGCAGATCACGCAGGCCAGACAAGAGTTCAGCAGACCCCCCCTCCCCACCAAAATCCCCGTGGGTGATGGGGGCTGAAGTCTCGGGAAGAGGGGGAAAAGGATAACCCAACCCTGGGAGGGGGCCGCTGGCGCGGTGGCTCGTCGGAGGAGGAGGAAGAGCCGACTGGTGGCGACCACTGCCTCCGCCGCAGCACTACCGGCAGCAGCATGCGCCCGCGCGCTAGCGGCGGCTGTGATGAGCCCCGTGGCGACCCCCACCCTCGGGAGCCCAGCACCGTGCCTTGGGGGGGGGGGGGGGTGCAAGCCGGTGCACCTGCTAGGGCGCTTGAAGCCACACACGCAACGCCCTGGCCCCTACGCGCTTCGCTGCTGGCGCTAGACGGTGTCCCTCGTGGCCCAAGGAACGGTAGTATTTACGCACCGGGCGCGCCGCGCACGTCGCCGCTCGGTGTGCAGGGCCCATTACGCATGCGGTCCCCAAACCGCGTCCTAGCGCCCATGGGCCTCCAGCCGGGCGTGCCGGTGGCGGTGGCCGCGCGGGCAGGCGGCGCGGCGACTACGGGCGCACATGCTTGGAGGGAGCAAGCGGCGCATGTCCACCTAGGGGGCGGGACAGGTTGTCGTTCGGGGAGGCTTCCGGGTGCCCCCTGCCCGGCCTTGCCAGCCGAGGGCCCTACAGTGCACCTCTAGGCGGCGCATGTGCTCCTGCATGGCCCAGCGGCACACGAACACGGGCCTGTCCGTGCGACCCACGCACCTGTAGCCCCTAGAGGGGACTGGTGCGTTGCACAGCGGGCGCAGCTGGCCTCCAAGAAGCTCACCACAACGCAAAAATTGGTGCGTTTTGTCGAGCGCAAGCATGAGTGCATGCGCCCGTTCGCGAAGTTGCAGGACACGACCCGCCAGCTTGTGCCCCGGAGCCGCTAGTAGAGCCCGGTCCGCATGCTCCTCAAAATCCGAGGCCAATCCCACGTACGTGACTTGGCCCCGGCCCGGGAGCCACAACAGGGCCCCCGCCCACCGTAACAAGGTGTGCGGGAACGCCGCCTCCCGGGGCCAATGCGGCGCATCCGGCGGGGGTCAGGCTGGAGGCTTGGGCAGTGGGCCTGCCCCAAGTTGACCCCACGGATTGGCGGTGCGCGCGTCCGGCGCCCGGCCCCACGCCAAAGACGGTCCAACTGTGGTCTCCCCTTTGCTGGGCGGCGTCTAATACCGTCCTACGCGCCACGAGCACGGCTAGGGACACTCCGTACAGGCGGTATAGGAGGTCCTTTGCCAGTTGCAGCGCGGGCACCAGGGCCAGCGGGAGTGGCCCGGCCGAACGCACACAGGCTAGCCGGGCGGACGGCCCTGCCAGCGTGGGGAGGGGGCGTGCCGCCGCCTCCACCAGCGGGTGCCATGCCGCGTGTGCCGGCTCCCAAGAGAGGCAGACCCACAGCATGTGTTCGTCCGTATTAGAAGAGAGGAGGATGGGGGGGTTGGGGGGTTAGCCCGGATCACCCTCCTGTGATGGTCCGCGCCAAGGGCGCCGGGAAAGAAAATTGCTTGGCCTCAGTTCGCTTGCGCCGAAGGTCCAGAAGAGTAATTGGACTAGGCCACAACACAGACGGGACCCCCACTGCCGCAAAGATTCAGGGACAAGGACGGGGGAAGGGTCCAGTGAGGAAAGGGGGGGTCCAACAGGGGGGGGAGGGGGGTTCCCCCGTGCTACATGCACTTGTAGGACAAATCAGGAAGGCATTGGCTGAACCCTGCGGAACGCACCAGAGGTGCTCATGGAGACCCCCATCACGTCCGCGTCCCTGACACAACCAAAAAAAAGGCGCGGCCATCAAACAACCGGCACATCCCCCCCCCCCCCCGCCCTCCCCAGCATGCCAACACAGGTCACTCGGGTGGTGTGCCCCCCCCCCCCCCCCTGCCCAACGGAGAGGCCATTCGGGTGTGGTGCCCTCTGGGCCCCCTCGTCTACGCGGGTTGTAGCGCCGCAGCCAGTGCAGCCAGCACTGGTGGCACCCAGGGCAGGGAAGCACACTCTGCGCCTTGGTGCCCCTCCATCTGCCCAGGGTACGCCCTCGGCCGTGGGAGCCGGACCCAGCCCGCGAGGCAGCACCACCTGTGCATAAGGCAGTCAAGGAGTGCGGGTCTGACCCCAGTCGTGCCACGTACCACCGCCTTCCCGTGCCAATAGGCAGTCGTGGAGTGGTTGGGTAGCATGTCCTTGTGACGTGGAGGTTGCGAGCCCAGGCCCACATCTCCCCCGGCGGGCTCAGCGTCAGGCTCTCCAGCCTCCCTGCCGGGGCCTGGAGCACCAGGCACACACTTCCCCGCGCCATGTGCGCCAACGCCGAACAACAATGGAGCAAGCAGGTGTGCCACAGCCCCCCCCCCCCCCTCAGACACACAAGGGCACATACACACAGGCACGGCGGCATCTCCCGCCCGCGAGCGCCACCGCGGGGTCTGGGGGCGGTCAACAGTCCGGTAGGCCTTGTGACCGGACACCCGGGTACGGCCGCCCAGTCGGGTCCCGCAGGGAAGGCGGCGCGGACCGTGGGTAGGCGACCAGGCGAGGCCTTGACCCAACCCAACCCAACCCCCCCCTGCCGGAACATACCCAATCCACAGGGAACAAAAAAATTACTAGAGAATGAACAACTCAGCACATGGAAATGTATTGTTGTCGGACATAAACAGGAAATTCATCATTGAATGTCAATTCAGGGTTCCCACATCTCACCAATACACAACAACCACAACAAAGCGGGACATTCACCATCTCATGTGAAATGACAGTTATCTTTCTTGTCAGTCAGAATTAGTCTTGCCTGAACTGGAGCCTTCATTGGTAGTGGAACTGGAACTGGAACCTGATGATGATGACGAACCTGAATGGGAGACATCACACAAATTATCATTGTGCCTCATTATCCACTGACTCCGGATCAGAGGGTACCTCGGCTTTTTGTCTTTTATGACCGGTGATTCTATCTTTTGAACCTAAAATAGAGCAGCGCGCAAGTTACGTCTTCGCATTTGGCGCGTGGCAACGGTGGGACTGGGGAGCTGAATTACACTGACTAAGCGTTGGGGCATGGTAGTCTAGAAAACAAGGCAGATGGAGCACACATGGAGCAATATGTACACAGTGTATGGCATGCACCGAAGGCACCGAAAATTTTTTTCCCATGACTAAAACATGTTCCCAAACCCCAGCTTTTCGGGCTTTTCGGGAGCTGAAGGGGGAGGGGGGGAGGGGGTCCTGGGGAGGGGGTCACCCATCATGAGTGTACCAGTCAGCACACCACCACCCCCCTTCAGAAGACCCTGAGTTGTTGGAGGCGCCGAAGGCGCCGAAGAAAATCACCTCGCAGAGGTTGTTAGATGAAAGCCAGGCAGGCGTATATAGGGGAAAACGCCATATACCCCCCCATTTTGGGCCTTTTTGGGCCTGTTCGCGTACCCTAGGGGTTGAATCGTTTGTTTAACCCCTTGTGAAATCATTATTTTGTCCAATAAACGCATCCCCCAATGAGTTTTTGGTCCGGACCCCCCCAGACCCCCGCAGTTGAAACCCACTTTTTTGAGGTTTTGAGGGAGGTGGGGGGGGCAGGGGGTGGGGGGGATAAAAAATGGACCCCCCCCTTTTTGGGCCGAAAATCATGAATTGGTTGAGTTGGTTTTTTTCGATTTTGAGCCGAAAAAATGTTTCCGGTTCCCGACTCCATGGGGTTTGTATGGGGCGGAGTGGGACGAGCGCTTCTGCAGTTTATGCACTTTACAGCCATTTTTGCTATGTTGGCGGTTTTGGCGACCTCGGTGACCCCGTGCTATCCACTCTGAGGGGTGTGAGTGGGGATGTTGTGACAGTATATGCCTACTAGGAGACGAAGGGACGTTTTTTGCAGTCTCTAGCCCTGCCTAGGGCCGGTCACAACCCGTGCCAAAGACGCGAAATGACCGTTTCCACCAATAATGGCCTAGTGAATGACGGCCTGCTTATGCAGTTTTTCACCCTGAGCAGCTCGAAGTTTTCGAAACGTATTTTTTTGATACTATGACCACACAATATGACCATCCAAGGTATGTAAAGCATGTTTTAGGCCGTATTTATGTAGTTTCCACCCTATTTTGGGTGTGTGTTGCTCGGGGTAGATTCTCTGCGAGGTGGACTTGCCGAAGGCATCAGAGTTTTTGGCCTAAATTGACCTGCGCCGAAGGCGCCAGAGAAAATTTTTGATTGGCTGAAGACCCAGAGAAGAATTTGCCCAATCACTTAAGAGGAGGGGGGGGTCCGGGGGGGGGGGGGGTCAGATCCGCCCCCCGCCCCCCGCAGGCGATGCTGACTTGTTCAGCAAAACTCTGTCCATCCCAGACCCGCCACACCTGCCGTGGCGATGCACTGCGCCGCGCAGTCCCCGGCCGGGAAAGCGCCCTCAGACCTCCGCCGGCATCCGTTGACCGCTGCGCCGGAGGTGCAGAACCAGTACTCGCCCTTGGGATCGGGGCATACGCCCGACGCCACGGCGTCGGCGCCCTTGCACACGTCGCCCCCGGGCATCATCCTGGGCGGGATCCCGGGCGGGCCTGTGATGATGCAGAACAGGGGTTTCGGGGGCTCCAGGGGCCCTCCGGTAGCTCAATGCCTCGCGCATTGCGAGGGGCACGGGCACTTCCGCTCACCGGCGCCGGGGTCCCTCTGACGCGGACGGACCGTTTCTGTTTAACATCAAACCGGGCCATTGCACACCTTCGCGCTCTGCAGTGATTGGGGATACAGTGGCCCAGAGGGTCTACGGGGGGGAGGGGGGGGGGGTTGGAGCTGCATCTGTTGGGTTGGCCGAGGCGGGATTCCCGTGTCCAATGCCTTGCCCAGCTCTAAGCCTGCCACACGTTGTCTGTGCTGCGCCCCCAATCGCTCCTTAAGACTGCCGCCAAAAAGAATTGATGCGGCGCCGCAGCCTACACGCCGGGTTTCGACCTAAGAGCCCTCACCGCGAGGGTCTGGTGCATTTCCAGTATACTATGCTGCTGATGTGATAGAATAACCGGTTCCAAAACCACCAGTTTAGTTTGTGGAACCATGTCCCTGCCCCGTGTTCCGCTTCAATACATACGACATGATTGGCATCCTACAGGACTGGATGGCGCCGTGGTCTCCACGAAACGCGGCAACGGAGAGCACTGTGACGCGGGGTTCCAGTGCATGTGTGTGTGCGTGTGTGTGTCTGTGTGTGCTGGTTGCCAAAGGCCCCACCAAAGGGGATGGTTCGAATCACGAGCAGTGCGCACTGACGGCAGTGCTTTATCATCCTTGCTTCCCTCTCCTTGCTTCCGTGTCCTTGGTCGAGCAATCTGTAACATTAAGATGGCCTGTCACCCTTCTGGCCCAACAGACCTGGGGAAGGGGGGGGGCTTGTGCCATAGGCAAGGCACTGGACACGGGAACTCCACCTCAGCCTGCCATCTCCCCTCAGCGGGTATGGCAGGCTTAGCGCTGGGGAATCTCCGCACCGCCACAGGGCCACGAGCCGTTCTCTGTGCCGCTTGGTGTACCCTGGCTCCGGGTGTGGCAGCTCCTTTGTCCCTTCCTCTTTGTCCTTGTGCCCTGCGCCCTTGGATTGCACATGTTCTATTGCGTGTTTCCCTTGCCAGCTGCACGAACCATACGCCAATGCAACAGATTCCCACTCATTCAGAAGCCACTCGTTGCAGAAGACATGTTTTGTAGAGTGGTTCGTTGTGGCGGAGTGGAGCCTTTTTTTTTAGGGGAATACGCACATTGTGGTCTTGCAACTCTTCCCCCTGGTTTGTGTCACCCAGTGCATATGTGTGCAGTCCATCAAACGTCGGCACTGCCCCCATTCTGCGACACATAGCAAAGGGAGAACAGCCTCGGAGCACTGTGTCCGCGTCCCCGTGACATGTGCAAGCAACTGGAAGATGTCGCTTCAACACAGAAAGACCCAACGACGAAGGAAAGCCCTCCACTGAACATGGAACGGTCACCGCCGCGGTCCCACACAGCCCCAAACGCTGTGGAAACGCAAAGGTGTGTGATTTGGATGAGCCAGGGGTGGATCGGTGGGGCTGTGCTGGAAAAAGCACCGGATGGCCAGAGACTTATGGACAACAGAGACCATGGGCCCTTGCAAAAGGGAAGCTCACAAGCAACTGCAGAGGTCAGCCAGCTCATACCAACTCCACAAAGACGGGACAATCCCAAGTTTCAGGACCAGCGGACCAAATGCAAATACGTGGCAGCATTGTGACCATGCACCATTGTCACCATGCCTACTCAGGAACGTCATCGTGTTGGGATCAAGCAATTCGGGGCCTTCGATTACAAGGGTAATTTGCTGCTGTTGTGGGTGTCCATGTGTGTGCCAGTACCGGTCGTCGCACAGGATACCAATGCCAGTATGTGTGCCCTCTTGCTGTTTACAGTGGCAACCAAGGTGAATGAAGGACGATGTGAGGTGGGGTCCCCAACCCATGCAACATCTGTTTTCCCCGGGTTTTGCTTCCATGATCAATCCCTTTGGTAGACAAGGTTCTGGACATAGTGGTCTGGCAACATGCTTGGGCGGACGCTAGATGAGTGAGGTGTGTGTCATGCAACAGGACACCGCCCAATCGGCGTGCTTCTGCAGTTTCCCAGGGCGTTCCATGGCCCTGTTGCAACCTGCGGATGATAAAAATATGAGATTGTCATGGCCACAAACAGAGGTAAGCAAGTACCCATGAACCAGAAAAGGATGGGCTTTGGACTGTCGCGTTGAATCGGTGTTTGCAAGCAGCTGGCAGAGGAAATGGGCGGCAGGCGGGACTGCAGGGCGAACATACTTGGGAGGCAGCGAGGGAGGTTATCAAACATGCCACCAAACCCGGCCCCTTGGACTGTTTGGGTATTTTGTGCTCGGATGGAGGAGGATGTTGGTGGGATGGTAGAAGATTGAAGGAGGATTGTGCTAGACATTCGAGGAAGGGAGCTGATGGTGGGAGGGGGCATGCTGGAAGGCGTGGGGGGGATGCTGGAAGGAGGTGGGTGTTTTTTGGAAGGCTGTGGGACGACGCTGGAAGAAGGCTGTGGGGTGGAAGTAGTAACTGAGGCGGACTGCAGGAGGCGGCGTCTGTTGGCTACTGGTGTTTGTTGTGGCAGAGCAGAGCTTGATGGTGGCACTGGTGTGGATAATGGGGTCGCTGATGAGGACTGTGCGAGAGAGCTGGACTGGATGAGTCTTGTGGATGCTGGGGTCGCTGATGAGGATTGTGATGGGGCCGAGGAGGATCGAAAAACGACGGCTGTCGACGAGTATGTGATGGCTGAGGATGCAGGAACGATGGTGGAGACTTGGGTGATCGTGGTGGAGGATGGAAGTTGGATGGTGGTGGTGGACGTTGGTCGTGGTGGGGTGATCCTGCACTCCACATTCGGTGCGGACAGAGGACCATGCCGAGGGGATGGCACGTGGCCACGTGGGCAGCTCAGTTCACTGGACCTCAACTCCGGAAGGGTGCACCCACCGGGGCCAAAGCAGGCGGGATTGTCGTGCTTGAGGTTGTATTCCCGCGGAATCCGACACTTTGCAGCTGAGGAGGGGCACGGGTGCAAAGAAAGAGGGGGGCCACAGATTGATTCCCAAGCCTCGGGTAATGTCAGCACTGCGAGGGCAGAGCACGGGGGGCACAGAGGGAGCACAGCAGATGGGCCCATTGGTATCTGAAAGGGCTACGGTGCAGCGTGGCGGGCAGACCTCGGTTGGCCCATCGCAGCCATCATGCGCTGACCCCCCCGCCCCCACCTCTAGCCCCAGGCTGCCCACTGGGACCCCCATGTGAGGGGTACAAAATTTTTATTTTTTGAAATTCTATTGCCTTCGGCAGTGCACCTCGAAGAGAGGCTGACAGTCAGCCAATCAGTCAGTTAGTGAGGCCAGCAGTCAGTCAGACAGTCATTCGGGAAAGCAGGCAAGCAGACAGAAACACACGGGTTGGGTTTTTTTCAGTGGCAGACTCGGCTGCAAGCAGTGGGGAGGACAATAGAGTCAGTACAAGTAGCGGTCGGATGGTAATGCAGCCGGCCGCGGAGTTTAGGTCGACGGTTCGAATCTCGGTCGGCCAGGATGCGAACCGTCGACTTGCGTTTGTGCAGTCGGCTGCATTACCATTCGACCACTGATTGTTCGACCACCCTTCTGAGCACAAACTTTGGATCCCCCCCACCCCCCCACCCCCCCCCCCTCCAAAAACTGATATCTAGTTTCAGGGGATAGAGGCCTCATAATCAAAAAATACATTGGGGGATTGTCTTATTGGGCAAAATTAATGATTTTACAGGGGGTTGGACATCAAATATCATGCCTTGGGGTATGCTACGCGAATGACCCCCGCGCCTGCGCTTGATCCAACAACCTCTCTTCGAGGTGATTTTTTGCACCCCAACATATTAGACTTCAAAATTATCAGCCTGAGCAGACGGTCATTTTCAGCCAGTCGGGGTCGGGGATCACCCCCGCTCCGGCCGGGCCCCAGACCCCACGGACCAAGAACCCCCCCCTCCCCCTCTGAAAGTGGCAGGAAAATGGGAGGCAGCCCCCTTGTGTCTGCGGTCGTTTTGAGCTACTCAAATTTTGACTGATACTTGGCCGGGTTTGGCTTGGTTGTGGTGCACTTGTGCAGGACGGGTTGTAACTCTGCGGGCATCTGTGCTCCAATTCTATTGCCTTCGGCAAGGCACCTCGAAGAGGGCTGAGGGACGACCATTTTTGAGTCGCCGAGGCTAGACCAATGCATAAGCAGGTTGTGCCCCAGCCCATTTGGGACCCCCCAGCGACCAACACCAAAATAGGGTGAAAAACACACAACAAGGGTATTGCGCTTTTACGGTCCATGAGCCTATGTACAGAGGTCGAGGGGATGGGGGAAAGGGCCGATCTCAGAGTTCTGCGCCCTCCCCCCGGGCATGGCCCCCCGCCTGTGGTGCACGGCGGAACAGAGGGACGAGTCGGTCAAGACTATGTCTCTTCCGAGCCCGCCCTCCCGTGCGCCAGGTCAGGCATGGATGTTCCCCCTGGGGACGCCGGCGCCACGGCGGGCGCCCCAGGGGGGCGATGCGTCGGAGGGGGCTGCCGCACTGGCAGCCCCACGGAAAATAGCGTGGCCTGGCGCAGGGGCCCCGGTCGTCCTGGGCCCTGCGCCCGGCGTGCCGCGCGCGCTGCACTGTGTGCTGCACTGTGTGCTGTGCTGTGTGCTGCACTGTGTGCCGCACTGTGTGCTATGCTGTGTGCTGCTGTGTGCTGTGCTTGTACTGCGTGCTGTGCTGTGCATGATTTAGCCCCTCTTCATGTGAAAAACACATGAAGAGGGGCTAAATCATGCTTTACATGGGATAACCCATCCTTTTGGATTGTCAGAGTAGCAAAAAAATCAGTTTCGGAAATTTCCACTTTTGAGTCGCCGAGGCTGGAAAACTGCATAAGCCGGTTGTGCCCTAGCCCCCCTGGGACCCCCTCACCCAACACCCAAATAGAGTGAAAAACACATAAAGAGGGCATTTGTCTTTTAGCGTCAACTGGAATATGTACAGAGGTGGAGGGGCGGGCATAAAGAAGGGCTAAACCATGCTTTACATAGGATATTTGATCATTGTGGATGGTCAGAATATCAAAAAAATCAGTTTCAGAAATTTCCATTTTTGAGCTGCCGAGGCCGGAAAACTGCATAAGCCGGTTGTGCCCTAGCCCCTCTGGGACGCCCTCCCTCAAAACCTCAAAAAAATGGGTTTCAACTTGGGGCGGGCATGGGGGGGTCGGACCAAAAACTCATTGGGGGTGCGTTCATTGGACAAAAAAATGATTTTACAAGGGGTTAAACTAACAATTCAACACCTTGAGGTAGGGTACGCGAATAGGCCCAAAATGGGGGGTATATGGCATTTTCCCCTATATACGCCTGCCTGACAACCTCTGCGAGGTGATTTGCGAAAGGCTATTGCCTTCGGCAAGTCCACCTCGCAGAGAATCTACCCCAAGCAACACACACCCAAAATGGGGTAAAAACCCCATAAATGCGGGCTAAGACATGCTTTACATACCTTGGATGGTCATTTTAGGTATCACGGTATCAAAAAAAGAAGTTGCGGAAAGTTCGATTTTTGAGCTGCACAGGGTGAAAAACTGCATAAGTAGATCATGGACCAATCCCTTGGGAGACCCCCCCCCCCCCCCGCACGCCCAATCCCGAAATGAGGTGAGAAACACGTAAATACGGCCTATAACATGCTTTACATATCTTGGATGGTCATTTTAGGTGATCACCGTATCAAAAAAAATAGTTTTCGCAAACTTCGATTTTTGAGCTGTCCAAGGTGAAAAAATGCACGAGCAGGTTGTGGACCAATCCCTTGGGAGGACCCCGAAGGAACTCTGGCCTATGTCACGTGTGCACTGGCGGCAGACAACACAAAGCGCAAAAACAAAACGGGCTCGTCAGTGGCCTACAAGACCACAGGTACCTTTCTGTCACAGAACATGGGACACGAAGATGCCTGTGGATGGGCCACAGAGATGCAAAGCAGTGGATGCGCAGTGGTACGCCAATGGCCGACGCTATTCTTTACCCACCGGACCTGTAAATTCGACCTAGCTTCTGAGTTCATAAGATAGGAAAAGGAGATGGGCCCTCCGGGGGCATAGCCCCACCGGGGAGGACTCCCCTCCAGCACTCAATACCCAAATGAGGTGAAAAACACATAAATACAGCCTGAAACATGCTTTACATACCTTGGAGGGTCATATTGTGTGGTCATGATATCAAACCAATGAGTTTCAGAAACTTCCATTTTTGAGCTGTATAGGCTGAAAAACTGCATAAGCAGGTTGTGTAGGTAGGTAGGTAGGTAGGTTGTGTCACTCATGTAGGCCATTATAGGTGGAAACAGTCATTTGGCGCCTCTGGCACGGGTTGTCACCGGCCCTAGGCAGGGCTAGAAACTGCAAAAAACGTCCTTTTGTACCCTAGTAGGCATATACTGTCACAACATCCCCACTCACACCCCTCAGAGTGGGTATCACGGGGTCACCGAGGTTGCCAAAACCGCCAAAATAGCAAAAATGGCTGAAAAGTGCATAAACTGCACAAGCACTCGTCCCACTCCGCCCCATACAAACCCCATGGAGTCAGGAACCGGAAGCACTTTTTAGGCTCCAATTCGGGAAAAAAAAGATTCATGAGTTTCCACCCAAAAAAGGGGGGGTCATTTTTTGACCCCCCCCCCCCACCTCCCTCAAAACCTCAAAAAATGGGTTTCAACTGGGGATCTGGGGGGTGTCCGGACCAAAAACTCATTGGGGGATGTGTTAATTGGACAAAATAATGATTTTACAAAGGGTTAAACACACGATTCAACCCCTTGGGGTAGGGTACGGGAATAGGCCCAAAAAGGCCCAAAATGGGGGGGGTATATGGCGTTTTCCCCTATATACGCCTGCCTGGCTTTGATCTAACAACCTCTGCGAGGTGATTGTCCATTTTTGACTTGTAGAGGGTAGAAAACTGCTTAAGCAGTTTGTGCACACACCAAATGCCATTGAACCACCTACAAACAGCAATTTTGAAGCTTTTAGGGGCCCATGGCTCGGGCTAGATGGGCCCAGTGGCCACTACGTGGGTTCCCATGGGCACTCAAGTACCCGTATTGTCACCAAATGATCACCCAAACCCATCCTAGGGGCAACAGAAGGGTTTCGGAAAAAGTCAAAATGTGAAAATTTTTCAACCGTCACTAAATAGCCTACACAACAACAATTTTGGGGCTTTCGGAGGGCCCATGGCACGGGCTTCATATAGAACATTTCATCATTATGGTTTCTCACAATATCAAAAATTCAGGCTCGGAAAATTCCATTTTTGAGGTGCCGAGGTGCCGCATGAGCAGGTTGTGCCCTAGACCCCTTGGGAGCCCCCCCCCCCCCCGTTTGGAGTCATGTAGTGTGCTAGCCACAAGAGCAAGCACACGTCAGCACAAAAAGATCCTCATCAGTGGTACCATAGGCGCCTTTCGCCCCCCCCCCCCAACACCCAAATACGGTGAAAAACACACAAAGAGGGGCTAAAACATGCTTTACATAGGATATTGGATCATTTTGGATGGTCACACACACACACACGGGTATCAGTTTCGGAAATTCTATTGCCTTCGGCAAGTCCACCTCGCCCTGCCTACCCCACCTACCCCAAGCAACACACACCCTAAATAGCTAAATCATGCTTTACATGGGATATCCCATCCTTTTGGATTGTCAGAGTAGCAAAAAAATCAGTTTCGGAAATTTCCACTTTTGAGTTGCCGAGGCTGGAAAACTGCATAAGCCGGTTGTGCCCTAGCCCCTCTGGGACCCCCTCACCCAAAACCCAAATAGGGTGAAAAACACATAAAGAGGGCATTCGTTTTTTAGCGTCAACTGGAATATGTACAGAGGTGGAGGAGCGGGCATAAAGAAGGGCTAAAACATGCTGTACATATCTTGGATTTTCATTTTTGGTGATCACAACATCAAAAAAGTAAGCTGCGGAAACTTCGATTTTTGAGCTGTACAGGCTGAAAAGTGCATAAGCAGGTTGTGTAGCAATCCCTGCGGGCAGAGCCCCCCCCCCCCCCCCCCACGCACCCAATACGCAAATACGGTGAAAAACACATAAATACGGCCTAAAACGTGCTTTATATACCTTGGACGGTTCTGAGTCTTTCTCGTGCGGAGTTTCGGAGGACGGGCATCACACAGTACTGTGGTCGTCCCATCTCGGCCCCTTTGGAGTGCCAATTCTTTGCACACACACCCGCACTCTCCGCAATTTCCGACACGCCACACACACCTGTGCATGTCACTCCATCACCGGAATATCCAGCATTGCAGGAACAAGTAAAAGATCCAACAGTGTTGCTGCATGCGGCATTGGCATCACAATTGTGGCCTCCGCCTGTGCACTCATCGATATCTGTGTGACAGGAGGACAGAGGCGACCACCCAACGACACATTACGAATCACGGGGCCCATTCACAACTGCATGCTAACATGCCGAGCAATGCCGTTTGTCTGGACAATTACCATGGGTACGGCAGCGTACCTACCGGAGAGGGGAGAAATTGGTAGGTGCAAATATTGACATGACAAAATTGGGTGTCGTGAAACTTTGCTACGAAGACTTGAACACCACGGAAAAATGTGGTACAAAAATGCCGAAGTATGAATACCCCAGCAATTGAACCGGGGACTTCCAGGGTTGAAGTGTAGTACTTCTTTGCAACTCAGCTACATGGCTTCTCTACTGTTCACCTGTGAAACAGGTTTCAAAATTGGAACATGTTGTCCTCAAGAAATTTGGTTTTCTATTCTAATGCTTGCCTCAGGTCCCAGGGACCTACATTCTGCACCCAACGCGACACCTAAGCAAATGGCTTCGGTCCTTAAATCCCATGCCGAAACGTGGTGCAAGTGCGTTGGGCCACAGTTCGCCAAACCAAACTTCGCCCCTACCAAATCCTCCGCTCTCCGGTGCTGTAAAGCTGCGCCTTTCTCATGCGGAGTTTCGGAGGACGGGCATAACACAGTACTGTAGTCGTCCCATCTCGGCCCCTTTGGAGTGCCAATTCTTTGCACACACACCCGCACTCTCGGCACCTGCCAACACGCGACACACACCTGTGCACGTCACTCCATCACCGGAATATCCATCATTGCAGGAACAAGTAAACGGTCCAACAGTGTTGCTGCATGCGGCATTGGCATCACAATTGTGGCCTCCGCCTGTGCACTCATCGATATCTGTGTGACAGGAGGCCAGAGGCGACCCACACAACGACACATTACGAATCACGGGGCCCATTCACAACTGCATGCTAACATGCCGAGCAATGCCGTTCGTCTGGACAATTACCATGGGTACGGCAGCGTACCTACCGGAGAGGGGAGAAACTGGTACGTGCAAATATTGGTATAGCAAAATTGGGTGTCGTGAAACTTTGCGACGAAGACTTGAACACCACGGAAAAATGTGGTACAAAAATGCCGAAGTATGAATACCCCAGCAATTAAACCAGGGACTCCCAAGGTTGACGTGTAGTACTTTTTTGCAACTCAGCTACATGGTTTCAAGGCAACATGAGCAAATGAAATCCAGAATTCTTGCAATAGCAAACATCAGAATTGCTCAAGGCAGTACAGATGTTCGTGAGACAACCAGTGCGTATGCAAGGGGCCAGCCTGGGTGGGCGGGCGGGCAACAGATGATGAGTACAAAAATTATGAATCTGTCACAAGTGGTAAATCAGGGCCTGTGTGAAACAGCCCTTTCAGCAGAGCATGAAAGACCGGTTTCAAGGCAACATGAGCAAATGAAATCCAGAATTCTTGCAATAGCAAACATCAGAATTGCTCAACCCTTTTATGTCCCCTGCACTCAGCACTATTGGTCCTGAAAATTCAGTCTAGAATATGAAAAACACACGAGACAGCGAGATAAGGTCCCTCACAGAGACCAGAAAATGGCGGTGGCACTGGAAAATCTGTGGGGGCGGCGGCGGGGTTAAGCCGTAACAAAGGAAACCCCTTTATACTCCAGATAATGTATATTGTTGACCATGCTGGACCAAATGGCTGCAGCGATGTCGGAAGCCAAGGCTACCTGCGATGCAGAGAAATATGGAACACGAGACAAAGGGTCTGCGGGCTGGTAGGCAGATGGGACCCACACAGAGTGTAAGATCAGGCCCGAACTCCTGAGGTGAAGAATGATAGCTCTGAGAACCCGATTGTGACGCCAGAAATGAGTTCGGGACTTGAGGTTCACCGTGGCCCAAATGGCCTGCAAATTATCCTGGAGCATAACCACCTGTGGGATTCTGCGGCGAATGGCAGCCTTCACCAGGATCCACACCCCGTACAGCTCAGCTATTTGCTGGGTATTGACCCATTGCGGACAGGCAAACACCTTCCCTCCACCGACAGGGTCATACAATCCAACCCTATACCTGGTCAGGCCTCTCGAGGTGATGTACTCCGCTGCGTCGACGGCCAGCCACTTAAGGGTTAGCCAAGACATCACTAAGCCTTTAGGAACCTCAAAGGGAGGGGAGGCAATGACAGCTGCAGAAACCAGGGAAGCCCACAACCTTGTGGTAATCTTTATCCATCCAGATCTGTTCCAGTAGACCGCACCGTAAACACCACCAAGGAAGGGCAGGTGACCCCTGGCCGGTGTGGCCATCCACCCAATCAACCCCAACGCACGCAGGAGGTCTTTGACCGGCACAAACTTATCCCAAAACAGGACCATGGTTGCCACAAGCCTGGTCAGCACCGCCTGTGTATTGGAGATCGACAAAAATTCAAGATCAACGTCTTTCCCCAACCAACGGACACAAGAGACCGGCTCCAGCACACTTTTATCGGAGACGTGATAACCTTTCGACCGCATTCCCGCACATAAAAGTCGCATGCACGCGCGCAGCCACTCTTTATTGGCCTCTATCACCACCAGGACATCGTCCAAATAGTGGTCATAATCCGGGAGAAAATCAGGTGGGAGCTCTGGCGGGGGTGGCATGAGCTGAAATGACTCCTGCAAATGGCGGGCCACCACCTTCTGACAAATCGGGGGGGAAAGCTTCCATCCAAACGGGAGGGTTCGGAGGTCACAGACCCCACTGGGCGACTGCACACGAAAAGTCCCCCATGCCTGTTGAGGGAGACACAAAGAAGTGAAGCAGTTTTTGATATCAAAAGTACAGGCGTGTCTGGGCACATGTCTGGCTTTAGGGTCAGCCGACCACCTAATAAATTTTTGGCGTAACGACCACATATTGGGGAGGTTCATCTTGGGCTGTGGTTGTGGATCTCTGCGATTCCCTGACTTACAGTTGACTATGAAAGAACATTTCTCGGATGACTTCGGCACTAAAAAGGTGGATGCACTTGGGTGTAGCCCCGCCCCCGGCATGCCATCCGAGATCACGTGGACGTGGTTCTGACTGATGAGAGCCTCCACCATTGCCCTGACCTCCACGGATAAACTGGGTTGAGGTATCTGGACACCACGCATTGCCTCCAAAGACTTTGGATGCACGACCTCATCCCAAATATCAGGAGGTATGGGGACCCTGCCGGCCTCCCCGAGACCCTTCTGAGCAATAGTTACAGGCACCCTTGCTCTGCCGCGGGAATCTGCAACCTGAGCATCCGGCTCACTCTGACGTTTGGGATCAGGACTAGTGGGGGAGAGCACTATGGTGGCAGTAAGAAAGTCTGCCTTCCTCATATGATCCACGGCCGCAAATAACATATGGACAACTTGCACCGACCTTGGTTTGGGTCCCACCAGCATACCACAGATGACGAGCAAAAATGCATACACAGCGGTCCAAAAACGTCGAAAATCCAAAGATGGCGGGAGTCGGACTTTTCGGGCTTTGCGCCATAAAACAGATCTCCATTCCCGCCGCTGAGCAGCGGGTATTGGATGGGGTCTATGGGAAACATGATCATTGAACTCCGATGAGCCCCCCACCCTTGGCTGTTTGTTTGGCTTTGGATGCGAGGCGTTTGATACGGTCCTCCAGAGAGGTCCGGACCCCCCGCCCGGGACGTGATGGGGACGAGAGAACGACTTTGGGTCGCTTCTCCGGTTGTTTAGGTGTTGAGGTCTGGGGTCTGGACTCCCGAGATGAGGTATGTGGGCCTGCCGCGGCAGACGAGGAGGGACCTGTGGCGGTTGGTACCGGAGGGGGGGGGGGGGGCGGGGTCGTTTGACTTTGGCAGGGGCCTCAGGCTCGGGCAGGATCTCTGGGACTGGCTCGCCAAAATGTCCTGGGTTTGGGTCGTCCGACCCATCAGATTCCCAGACATCACTCCTAGAGAGCACAGAGGAAGGCCATAGGGAGCGAGAGGTACGGGATCCTTTCTCAAATCTCCAACACCCCCCCGGGCCCGGGAGGAGTGTAGGTCGTGGCAGATTGGAATCCTCCCAGGGACAGTCGTCCCATCGCGCAACGTAGCGTCGCGCGACCTCCAGCGATCTCCAGCGGCCCCAGGATAGTAACTCCGGCATGGTTGCCCCATTTCGGATGAACATGGTAGCCCCCAAGCGGCGCCACGCATGCCACCGGAGGTGTGAGTATTCCGTGTCTTGGAGGAGCCGTACCATGACTTGCCGAATGGCCCTGGCCCCACCTTTGACGAGCGGTTGCCCTGGACGTCGACCGAGTCGTAATGCGGTAGCCCTGATGAAACCCAACAAGCGTCTGGCGTACGTACTGGCTGGTCTCGTAATCCACCGGTTGCGGGTTTTGCGATCAAAGAAGGAGACCGTACCGCCCGCCTGATCGATGTCCTGGACCCTAATTGAGGCACTCTCTCCGATACGGTTGCAGTAAGCGATGGCAAGCACGGCGATCGCGGTAACCAACATCTCTTCATCGGTTTGAGCTGCTTCGGCCATTGCCCATAGTGCCGAGAGTGAACCCCACCCTCGTGCCGCCAGGTGCTGGACCTTATCTTTGGCGCGCACAATGCGCCATATAGAGCGGGGGATAAACTGGGCGGCAATTTCGACCTCCTCCAACATTCTGCAGGCAGAGATTGCCTGTCGTATATCCGATGAGGTTTGCTGGTGGCGGTATAGTGACAGGAGGTACTCACGGAGGACCTGGATGGGTGATGACGAGGGTTGTTGGAGGTGCCGCTGCGATAGGGCCCTGAGGTGGCGCTCGTAGGCGTCGACCGTGGACGTGGCCCACGACTGGATGAAAATGGACTCCCACGATACTGAATCCGACTGGTCTCGGTACTCCTGGAACTGGAACAGCCAGATGTAGAACTCTGGATCCCTCCTGGTCGGGGGTACAGACGCCGGACCCACGGACAGTCCCCCACGGTGTGGGCTGAGTCATTTGGACCTCTTACAGAGCCACTCCCAGTGGCGACCCCCGCACTTGTCACATTCCCCTGGCGGGCGACGGTCTGTGCGAAACTCTCTGCCAGCCGAGGTGACCAGGAACTCTACTCCATCCCGCATGATGAACTTGTATTTACCCCTCCAGTAAAATTCCTCTGCAGACGAGGAACTTGACCCCGACGACCCAGATTCCGAAGTAGACGATCCCTTGCGGCGTCTTCTGGAGGCGTGGCGCTTTTTGGATGAACGGCTCCTGGATTTGTGGGACCGTCTCTTCGACGAGCGAGATGGGGACTTCTTGTACCTCCCGTACTTTTTGGCGTAAGCATGGTGAGTAGTGACCAGCAACTTCCACAGATGAGCCACCGGTACCGCTGGGCTGTCCAGGATGTCCTCTGCGACCTCCTTGTTGATCAGGTCGGCGAGCTCGTGCATCCATTCCGCAACGCCGGACTCCTCTTTGAACTCGGCAATGACGTCGGGAGTGATAGGCCTGTCCTTGTAGTGCAAGGGCTTCTCCTTGGACTTGCCTCTGGACTCCTTCTTGAGTTTGTCCTTGAGATCTCGGACCTCCTGTTGGAGCGCGGAGAGATCATGCAGAGCCCCTTGCTGCGGGGCGCTGCCTGACTGTTGAGGTTCGACGTGCGGTACAAAGGTTGCCAGGGCAGGATCATAAGCAGAGCGTGTCACATCCTCCCAGGCGACGACCAAATCCAGGACGCGATCAGGACTAATGTCGGACTGGAGCAGAGCGGCCATCTTTTGGGTGAGTTCCGGCAAGTTGTGGCCCGCCCTCTGGCATGTGATGGATACTTCGGCCACTCGTTTGGCTAAATAATCCCCCGGGATCCTTTGAACCCAAGCTGGGAACCCTGTTTGTGCGAATGCCCGCAGGAGAGATATCTCAGGATCGACGTCGTCAGCGGGCCTCTTCTTGTCACCATTGGAACCCTCATTGTGAGTAGTCATCAGACAAAAGACAACAGATGATGAGTACAAAAATTATGAATCTGTCACAAGTGGTAAATCAGGGCCTGTGTGAAACAGCCCTTTCAGCAGAGCATGAAAGACCGGTTTCTCTACTGTTCACCTGTGAAACAGGTATCAAAATTGGAACATGTTGTCCTCAAGAAATTTTTCATCTATTCTAATGCTTGCCTCAGGTCCCAGGGACCTACATTCTGCACCCAACGCGACACCTATGCAAATGGCTTCGGTCCTTAAATCCCATGCCGAGACGTGGTGCAAGTGGGTTGGGCCACAGTTCGCCATACCAAATCCTCCGCTCTCCGGTGCTGTAAAGCTGGGCCTTTCTCATGCGGAATTTCCGAGGAGGGGCATGCGGAGTTTCGGAGGACGGGCATAACATAGTACTGTAGTCGTCCCATCTCGGCCCCTTTGGAGTGCCACTTCTTTGCACACACACCCGCACTCTCCGCAATTTCCGACACGCCACACACACCTGTGCATGTCACTCCATCACCGGAATATCCAGCATTGCAGGAACAAGTAAAAGATCCAACAGTGTTGGTGCATGCGGCATTCGCATCACAATCGTGGGTTCCGCCTGTGCACTCATCGATATCTGTGTGACAGGAGGACAGAGGCGGCCCACACAATGACGCATTGCGAAGAATGGGGGGGAAATGGTTTCAGTTGGAAGCATCGGCTTCTCATCGCTTGCCAACGCTGGCAAGAGGCCTAATGCATCCCTGCCCCCCCCTCCTCAGTGACCCAACTTGGGCATGACGCATGGGTAACCTTCAACCTGTTGCCTTCATTGTTGCCCCCATTTTGTCACAAAGGGACCATCGAATCCCATCCCAAATGCGACGGAAGGCTTTGGTGAAAGAAGAGAATTTGGAAAAAATTTCAGGTGCCACTATGAAACAGTAACTTTGGGGCTTTCGGGGGGCCATGGCTCGGGCTACATGGGCCTAGTGGCCACTATGTGGGTCCCCATGTGTGCTAGAGTACCTGTATCCGGGGGGTGGGGGGGGGGGGTGGCGACATTCGAATTTTGTACGCAGGGGTGTGAACGAAAATTTTCAAGTCACGCGAAAAAACGCTCAGTACTTTGTGAACATTTTAAACCTGGCCGCTTAAACAAAGGGTAGTTTTCACCATTGACGGAGAAGCAGGGTGAAATAGCACCCTACGACCCTTGCAGTAGTACAACGTAGTTTTACTTCTTAGTCTCATGCTTACCCTTGCCCTTGCTTGTCATACTAAGAATTTTAAATTTTTCGTCCAGTGCTTGTCACACTGCCCGGGGGGCCTATGTCCGCAGCCTGCCGACCTTGCTGTTGCACCAAGTAATTTCAATTTTCCGTCTGATGCTGGTCATAATTCCAAGAGCCCCTATTTTTGCACCCTACAACCCATGTTGTTGCACCAGGGATTTTCAATTTTTAGAATGATGCTTGTGACGGTTCCCAAGGCACCACTTTTGGCACCTTGGCGTCACTCCAGGGTTTGAGTCATGCTGAGAAATGAGCCCCTTGCAAACAATGTCATCAAGCTGAATGCTGGGCACTTTGGAAGCATGTTGTTGTGGCATGATAAAAGCTGAACACAATGCAGTGAAGAGATCAACAAAATGGACATAGGCAAGGGCTGCCAATGGTTTGCAAAGTGGCTACATAACCTCTTTTGTCTTGGGTCCCCCAGCATGGGGAGAAATCAACATTGGTGAACTGTGCAAAACATGTCTTAACCAATTCTATTGCCTTCGGCAAGGCAGTTCGAAGAGGGGAGAGGGAGGACCATTTTTGAGCTGCCGAGGCTATGAAACTGCATAAGCAGGTTGTGCCCCAGCCCCCTTGGGAGCCCCACCCCCCCCCCAACATCCGAATAGGGTGAAAAACACACAACAAGGGTATTGCGCTTTTACGGTCCATGAGCCTATGTACAGAGGTCGAGGGGCTGGGGGGAAAGGGCCGATCTCGGAGTTCTGCTCCCTCCCCCCTGGCTGATTGCCCCCCGCCTGTGGTGCACGGCGGAACAGAGGGACGAGTCAGTCAAGACTATGTCTCTTCCGAGCTCGCCCTCCCGTGCGCCAGGTTAGGCATGGATATTCCCCCAGGGGACGCCGGCGCTACGGCGTCGGGCGCCCCAGGGGGGCGATGCGTCGGAGGGGGCTGCCGCACTGGCAGCCCTACGGAAAACAGTGTGGCCTGGCGCAGGGGCCCCGGTCGTCCTGGGCTCTGCGCCCGGCGTGCCGCGCGTGCTGCACTGTGTGCTGTGCTGTGTGCTGCGCTGTGTGCTGCGCTGTGTGCTGCACTGTGTGCTACGATGTGTGCTGCGCTTGCACTGTGTGCTGTGCTGTGTGCTGCATCCTGTGGTGCGCTGTGTGCTGCATCCGCAGTGCTGTGTGTTGCACTGGGTGCTGTGCTGTGTGCTGCATCCTGTGGTGCACTGTGTGCTGCATCCTATGCTGCACTGTGTGCTGCACCCTGTGGTGTACTGTGTGCCGTGATCTGTGCTGGCAGTGCATGAGCACTGTCGTGGTGCTGTGCGCTGTGCGCTGCACACTGTGCTGGTGGTGCACCCTGGTGCTGTGCACTGTTCGCTGTTCCCTGTGCCCCTGCACCCGGCCCTGCCTGACCTGCCTGCCCTGTCTGCCCTGTGGGGAGGGGGGGGGGGTTCGGGACCGCAATGGGGGCGGGGTCGCCTGCCCCCCTGTGCCAGCACGGCAGCCGAAATGCTGCAGAAAACATCCTGCAGCCCCAGTGCGGCTGTCCCTTGTGGGGAAGGGGGGGGGGGTCATCTGTCGCTGCCGGGCGCGGCGGGCTCGCTGTGCGCGCACGTCGGGACGAGGGCGCCCGCCGGGCCAGCCGCCGCGGTCCCAGCCTCCGGGCGCGCTGCGAGGGCCTCTCTGGCGCCGGCAGCGCTGCGGACGCCAGTCTGGCCCGCCCCAGCCATGCCGAGAGCGCGCTTGCCCCCGCCTGGCGGGCCGCCGGTGCCAGCACCTGCCGGTCGCTGCTGGGGGGGCGCCTTCCCCGGCGCCGTGTGTCCCTCGTGCCCCGCGCGGCAGCACCGGCTGATTCCCCAGCCCAGCCCAGGCAGCGGCGGCCCGAGGGCGAGCCATGTTGCGTGCACCGGGCCCCCACCGACCCTCTGCCCTCGCCCTGCTGCCGCGGGCGCTGCTCTTCCACCCGGGCAACCCCCGGGACGTGCTCCCGCCGCGGCCGGCGAGCGTAGGGGAGCAGTGCTGGCCCCCCTCCCGGGGGGCGGGGGAAATAGGTCATGAGGAAGCGTGTCGCCCCCCGCAGCCGGATGCGGGCTGGCGTGCGCAGGCGGTGCAGCCACGCTTCCTGCAGATGCAGGGCCAAGCCTTGCAGCTGCAGTGCCATGTCCGCCCTAGCCGCGAAGAACGGCCGCGCCCGCAGCCCCGCACACAGGCGGCCCCCGAGCGGAACGAGTGCCCTGCAGCGGTCACTGGGAGCCCCCTGAAGGAAGCGCCCTGCCGCCATGTGGCGCTGCAACAGCCGCGCGGCCTGCCGCAGGACTTGCGCGCGCTCGCCGAGCGGGAGGCGCATCCCCCGCAACTGATGGTGGGGGAACGCCGGCAGGGCCCGGCCGAGGAACGCCTCGCAGTCCAGAACCAGCTCTGCCCAGGTGTCGTCCCCTGGGCCATCCTGCCATCGGAGGGCCGCTGCCCAGCGGACCTGGTCCTGGGCGAACGCCGGCTCCCACGGCCACCCCGGCGGGATGGGTGGGCGTAGTCGCATTGCCGGTGCCGCCGGCAGCCGCGGCAGGGGACCGCTCAGGTCCTGCCACGGGTATCCCCCCTTGCCGCCCGGCGCCGGGCGCCGCGGGAAGAGGGCCTCGCCCTGCCCCTGCTCCCCCGAGCGGATGTGGGCGTATCTGGCCGCGAGCACCGCGAGGTACATCCCGTACAGCCTGTACAGGAACTCGTCCACCTGCCGGCGGTCCGCCCCCGCGGACAGTGCCAAGGGTAGCAGGCCCGCGCACCGCAGGCATGCCGGTCAGCCCGTCGGTGGGCCCAACTGCAGGCGCTCCGCCGCCTGCAAGACCCATGCACGCAACCCTGCTCTGGCTGTCTTCCACGACGGGCAGTCCAAGAGTACATGCGCCTCATCCTCGTGCTGTGAGCCGCAGCCGGGACAGCTCGACGTGGCCTGCATGTTGTGCCCGCGCACGCGGGCCGCCGTCCACAGCGCCCCCGCCAACAAGCCCCGCAGGAGGGAGGCCTCCAGCTCTGTGGATGCTACCCTGAGTGCCGCGCGACAGGCCTCCCCGTCTACCCCGTCCCCCAGCCCGCCATAGGTCGCCGGGCGGCGGGCCTCCAGCCCGCGCATGGAATGGCAGCGCAGACCACCAAGTGCAGCGGCTCTGTCTGGCCCGGCACAGCCCATGACCACCAGCCCTCCAGTGGTTGCCAACCCAGCAGGCGGACCACGTGCAGGGCGCGCCCGAAGGGCCCTGTCGTCGGGGGTCGGAGGCCGCTCTCCCAGACGGCCTGCACCAGGACTTGCACGGGTCCCGGGGTGCGCGCAATCCGGGTCATCCATAGCACCCGCTCGTAGCGGGTGTGCATCACCGGGGAGATGCGGGGGCCCTGCGTCAGGACCACGAAGACCACTTCCTTGGCGCGGGAGAGCCTACTCGCCCCCCATACCGCTTGCAGGACCATGGTCTCTAGGCCCTTCAGGTCCCGGTCTGTCACCGGGGCGACGGCCACCCCATGTAGCGACAGCGGCGTCACCAGGGTGCTGACCGCGTGCACCCGCCACTGAAAGGTGGGTAGATGCGGGAGGCGCCGCAGCACGCTGCGGCCGGCTTCCAAGCGTCGTGCGAGCACCGGCCCCGTGCTGCGGGCGCCGCCCACGGCGACGTCCACCCCCAGCTGGCGGAAACAGTCTGCTGCCGGTATGGGGAGGCCGCGCAAAAGCACTGCTTGCGCCCCCCCCTCCCCCTGCGACCAGGAGCAGGACTTGTCCACGCGGACATCCCGTCAAGGTGAGCCACACCTCCGTTGTGGGGGTGGTCCGCCGCAGGGCTGCCGTCCCTGGCGCCACTGCCTATGTATCGTCGGCATAGCCTGACGCCCCCAAGGCCGCTAGCCCTGAGCCTTGCGCCTGCAGCTGCAGATGCAGCTCCGACTCCTCCGCGGAGTCGGTGTGTTGGCTGGCTTGGTCCGACTCACTGTCGGCTGTCCACTGTGGCCACGCAGAACTGCTCCCGCAGGGCATCCACCTCCCACTTCCAGATCGTGGTGAGGACATTCACCAGGATCACGGAGAGGGGACAGCCTTGCAGGATGCCGTTGGTGGCCTGCCACCATGCCCCCAAGCACCCGGCCACCTTGAAGGCCCGGCGGAGCTGCTTGTACATGGCCCCCAGGGCCCTTGCGACCCCTGGTTCCATGTCCAGCTCCAACGCAAGGGCCAGGACGACGGCTTGGAGGATGAGATCGAAATACTTGACGTAATCGATGCTCATCCCCGCCACCGCCCACCCCTTCAAGCGGCACAGCTCCAGAAGAACCTGGGTCACTGTGGCGCCATCCAGGGCGCTCCGCGCGGGGCGGAAACCAAAGGCACACGGGTGCGCCCAGGCCTCTTGCCAGCGGATGGCCTCCTCCAACCTGATCCCCGCCCAGAGACGGTAGACCATGGAGAGGACCGTTGGGGGCCGCGTGTTCAGCGGCCCCGGTGGGCCCTCTTTGGGGATGAGGGCCGTGTAGCCCTCGGCGAGGCGCAACGGCCACCACCCTTGCCCTTCCACCTCCCGCAGGAGGTCCGCCAACCACTGCAGGAGCTGGTCCGGCAGTGCGCGCAGGTCCTCGAGGCTCCAGCCATCCAGGCCCAGGGCGGAGGGATGCATCCGCATGAGGGCCCGCCGCAGCCGACGTCCGTTCAGTGGCCCCGAAATCATGGGCACGCACCACACGTGACGCCCATACCGGCGAAGAAACTCCGCCGGGTCCGGCTCCGCGGCTTCCGCATACTTGCGGTTGATGGGCCGCCAGTCATCTTGCAACAGGGAGTCCATCTCCCGCAGGTTCGCCGTCGGCGTGCCGTTGGGACGGACCAGGAAGGTCACCGGCGGGGCGAAGCTTTTGCCCTTCAGCCACTTATAGACCGCACCCTGCTTGGAGCACCAGGCCTCATCGAGCCAGTCCCTCCACGCCTGCAGGCGGTCTTTGTCCCCCCGCTGCCGCTCTGTGCGGATGCGGCCCTGCAGGGCTGTGCTCAGCCTACGCAGCTCTGCCGCCAGAGGCAGCCGGTCTGGCGGGCCCGGCACTTGCACGCTCGCATACTCGTCCCCAAGCACGTGCACGCGTTGCAGCTGCCGCTGCAGCGCGTACCAGGCCTCCATGGCCGACCGCGGCGCCGCCCCCGGCCGCGGGGCTGGGCGCCCCAGCCAGCCCAAAACTGTCCGCAGTGACCCCTGCACTGCCTGCAAGCGTGCCTCTGGGCAGGCCACCGGGTCGCCCGTTGTGCGGCGCTGGCGGGGGCACAGCCGCACCCGCTTCAGCAGCCGCACTGTGCCCCTGCCCCTCTTGTAATTAGGGGGAGCCGCGGGTAGCTCCGCGCCCGACTGAGAGCGCCGGTAGCGTCTCCTCCGCCGCCCAGGTCCACGTTGACCACAGGCGGTCCACGACCCCGGCTGCCAGCTGCGTGTGCCACCGGGGCCACAGGGGGTCCAGCAGGCTCTGCACCAGAGGGACTCGCTCCTCCTCTGGCAAGGGCGGAATGACCACCCGGGGCACGAGCTTGACCACACTCTGCACCGCCCCCTCGGCGAGCAGATCGAAGCGCACCGGGCGATGGTGCGGGATGCCGCACGCCGGCAGCACCTCTGACCCGCGCAACAGGGCTGCCAGGCGGGTGTCCACCAACAGCCCGTCAATGCGGGTGGGGTGTCCTCCCCGCACCCCGACGTATGAACACAGGGGGGGGGGGGGCGCGGTGGCTGCCAGCTCTGAAGCGGCGTCCACCAAGCGCCGCGTGAGCAGCAGCCCCTGCAGCGTGGGCGGCACCTACAGCAGGTCATCGAGGGGGAAATTAAAGTCCCCCCCGATCAGTTGCGGCGCTGCCCCATGCCGCGCTACATAGTCCAGGGCCTGCTGCCAAAAGGCCCGGTTCAGCGCCGGCTCACCCGACACGCCGTACGCCGCTTGGGCATGGAGGATCGCCCCCGTGCCAAGGCCCACCAGCACGTGGCACCACCTGCTGGAGTGCCAGAGGGCGGTCGCCAGCAAGTCCTCACCCTCCTTCGCCAGCGGCATGACCTGCCGCGCCGGCAGGCCCTGTCGCACGTGGACTGCTGTTCCGCTTGGGGGGCAGTCCCAAATGCCCCCGCCCCGCGACTCCAATGGGACGCCCCAGAAGTACTGCCAGCCGGCTTCGCGGGCCAGACGCGTCATGACTGACTGGCCTGTGGCTGTCAGTCTGGTTTCCCCAAGCAGCACCACATCAGCCTCCCATGCGAAGACTGTATGGCAGTGGGGCCGCAGCGCAGTGACATTTGCAACAGCCACCCGCAGCGGCCCCGTATGGGGGTGCACGTCGCCGCACCGCGCCAGCCGCGCCCGTCCGCGCACGCTGCAGCGCGAGCGCGCACCGCGCCCTGACCGCAACAGATGTGGAGAGAAGAGGGGGGGGGGGGTGCCCTGCCAGCCCCTGACAGCTCGCGTCGCCGGTGCAGTCGCCAGGAGCCAGCACGCGGGCGGGCCGGCCGGCGCGCCCCGGAAACGAAAGGTTAGGCCCCCATACAATGGGCCGGTGCCAGACCTGGGCAGGGGGGAGGGAGGCCGTGCCCGCCACGCGTGCCAGCGCGCCTGCACTGAGCACGGGGCAATGGATGCCGGGCCTGGCAAGACTGGACCCGGCTGCAGTTGAGGGGCTGGCACCCGCACAGGGGGGGGCAGGAAAGGGACTGTGTGCCCAGCGCGAGGGACGGCGCAATGAAGGAGTGGGCCTGGCAAGACTGGACCCACTCGCAGCGCCACAGGGGGGCAGGCCTGACAAGACTGGGCCTGCCACTGCCGAAAACTGCACGGGAGGGCAGACCAGGGGGGGGGGGGGTATCCGCACCGTACCGGTGCGCCCAGCGCAGAAAACGGGGCGAGGAAGGAGTGGGCCTGACAAGACTGGACCCACTCACAGCGCGTCAGGGGGGCAGGCCTGACCAGACTGAGCCTGCCACTGCCGAGGACTGCGCGGGGGGGGCAGACGGGGGGGGGGGGGGTCATCCCCATTGTACCGGTGCGCCCAGCGCAGAAAACGGGGCGAGGAAGGAGTGGGCCTGACAAGACTGGACCCACGTACAGCACTTCAGGGGGGCAGGTCTAACAAGACTGGGCCCGCCGAGCTGCGCATCCGGCGCGGGCCATGGGGCAAGGGGAGAGTGGGCCTGCCAAGACTGGACCCACTCGAGCCTTGGGGGGGGGGGGGGGGCAATGTGCGCAAAAGGCAGAGGCAACACCGCCAAGGCCAAGACGGCCACCATTTGCCGGCACCACGCCAACCGAACCGCCATGAGGAGTAATTGGAGGGTCAGGGGCCGCGGCGCGGCGCTCTGGTGGCCGCTCAAAGCACACAACATGGGCCGGGTGAGGGTAATCCTCCCCGGACGTGGCCCAGGGGCGGTACAGCACCCCACGCACGCGGCCGCTGGCGCGTAGGACCACCGGGATGAGGTCCACAGGGAGGTCCAGCGACACCTCCACCCATGCCCCATGGCGGCCCACGCCTGCTGGCCAGCATCTCCCGCCTGTCGGGCAAGAGGGCACTAGGGGCAAGCGCTGCCCCTAGTGCAGCCAGAACTTCTGGCTGCTGCAGCACCGCCGCAATCCGGGCGGTAGTGTGCACTCCGTCCGCGCTCATCGCTCGCACAGCGGATGGCGGCACGTGCGCAGCGCGCAGCGCAGGTTGAGGGCACCCCCGTGAACAGGGCGCCGAAGGAAGTGAAGATGTGCCCAACGGCACCCAAAAATTGGTCGCCCCGGAGCACGGGGCTGCCGAAGCCCGAGCGGGCTGCCACAGGGGCAGGCAGTCGGGTGAGCGAAGGCGGTCTGACGCCCTGGTCCACGCGACGCTCAGCAGCAGCAAGCAGGCGGAGTGCAAAAACACACAACAAGGGGCTAAAACATGCTTTGCATATAATATTCCATCATTTTGGATGGTTAAATTATCAAAAAAATCAGTTTCGGAAATTTCCATTTTTGAGCTGCCGAGGGTGGAAAACTGCATTAGCAGGTTGTGCCCTAGCCCCCTTGGGTCCCACCCCCCCAAAACCCAAATAGGGTGAAAAACACATAAACAGGGCATTCGTCTTTTAGCATCCACTGGAATATGTACAGTGGTCGAGGGGCGGGGAGGTGGGCCGAGTCGAGTTCAGGCGCCCGTGGCCTCCCCTACAAGCCCCCCGCCTGAGTCTGCACGGCCGCCAGGAGGGACGAGCCAGAGGGGACTAGGCCTCTTCCGTGCTTGCCCTGAAAAACACATAAAGAGGGGCTAAAACATGTTTTACAGAGGATATTTTATCATTTTGGGCGGTCACAATATAAAAAAAAATCAGTTTCGGAAATTTCCATATTTGAGCTGCCGAGGGTGGAAAACAGCATAAGCAGGTTGTGCCCCAGCCCCCTTGGGAGCCCCCCCCCCCCCACACCCAAATAGGGTGAAAAACACACAAAGAGTGTCTAAAACATGCTTTACATAGCATATTTCATCATTGTGGGTAATCACAATATCAAAAAAAAATTGAACAATTTTCCATTTTTGAGGTGTAGAGGATGGATTGAACCACCTACAAACAGCTATTTTGAAGCTTTTGGGGGGGACATGGCTTGGGCTAGATGGGCCCAGTGGCCACTACATGGGTCCCCATGGGCGCTCAAGTCCCCGTATTGTCACCGAATGATGACCCAAACCCATCCTAGGGGCAACAGAAGGGTTTCCGAAAAAGTCAAGATGTGAAGTGTGTCACTAAATAGCCCACACAACAACAATTTTGGGGCCCATGAACCACCACTAAACATCACTGTCACTGCAACCCTCATACCACATTTGCAAATTACTTTCACGATAACAGCGAAAACTGGAGCTTCAGCGAGAGCAGCATCATTACCCTTCCCAAAGTGTGTGCAGTGAACCAATGTCGGGCACTTAGCAAGGCATGGCATAAGCCACTTGACCATAGCACCTCCGCTTTTTTTGGGGGGGGTTAAGGACTGTTTATTGCCTGAAGGCATGTCTCGGAAAAGCACCAATCCAGCGTAAATCCAGCGTCACATTTTTCAAATCCAGCGCAATTCCAGCGTCAACTACCCCGAAAAAAAAAAATCCACCGTAAAGTAGACGGCTGGCGGGTTGTAATAGAGTGAGGCTGGGACGCGCGGATCCCACCGCAGGTACGCACAGACCTATGCATGGGGTCAGACCAGTGAACACGCCACCGTCAGAGAGGCAGTCCGCATAAGTCTTGGAAGGCTCGCCCTGATGCCCCGGATCGCAAACCAGGTCCCCAGCAGCCGACAAGGCTTTCAGAGTACAGCCGGCTTGACCAGCGTTCCAAGGGGAGCTGGGTATCTCCGTCCCGGCCGGAAGGCTGCAGGCATAATCTGGGCGGGAGGACAGGAGGGCGGGCGTGCCTCCCCCTCGACGGAACGCTGAGTTATTGCACGGCAGCACAAGACGCGTGCAGCACGAAAATCAGCAGGAAAATAGGCTTGTCAGTGGCCGAGTAGACCATAGGTACCTTTCGGTCACAGAGTTGAGACAACGAGAGATGCCCGTGGACAGGCCACCAACGCGCAATGCAATGGATCGCGGCGGTGCGTCGAGACCACCGCCGGCACCATTGGACCTGAGCCCCCCCCTCCCCCGCTCCCGGTCCTGCCCGGCCCCAAAGCTCACGCAAATCGAGGGAAGCGGGAGGAAATCCCGGACATACACGGCGGGTACTGCGGGACCCGACACAGAGGCACACCTGAGCCCCGGGGCATTGGGACTGGAGCGTGACGGTGCCGTTTGGAAAGGCATTCGACACTGGAGGCCCGGCCACAAGGGCTTTGGAGATGCAGACGGCGGGGGCATCGCAGGTTCACATCAAAACGAATCGGGGGGAGGGAGGGAGGTCTGGTGGGCCGCGTGTTCACATCAAAACGAATTGGGGGGGGGGGGGGGGTCTGGTGGGCCGCGTGTTCACATCAAAACGAATTGGGGGGGGAAGGTCTGGTGGGCCGCGTGTTCACATCAAAACGAATCGGGGGGGGGGAGGTCTAGTGGGCCGCGTCTTCACATCAAAACGAATTGGGGGGGGGAGGTCTGGTGGGCCGCGTGTTCACATCAAAACAAATTGGGGGGGGAGGTCTGGTGGGCCGCGTCTTCACATCAAAACGAATTGGGGGGGGGTCTGGTAGGCCGCATGTTCGCGTCAAAGCAAATCAGATTCACCCGCCACTAAAATGCTCTGCCGAAGAGGCCATTTGTTCACAGAAAACGGGGCTTTCTTTCCTGCCGTGCGCCACCCTGTGCGGTGTGCGGGCTGCTGCCCCCTGCACCGACGTGCCGTGCGCGGCGCGGCCCCCAACGGCGGGCAGCATGTTTGCCCCCCTCCCCCCCAGCCGACAACCACAATGCATGCCCCCCACACCGGCACCGTTATGAACCCACGGCGAGGGCTCACGTGCGGATGGAAGGCGGGGGTGCGACGCTTCACGTCATCACATCAAAACACAACTGCCTTTGACAACAGCCGCTGTAGCGTGCAGCGGGAAGCCGTGGAATGGGGCCAACCCATACCCTTCCCATGCAGTGGCTTTGCGCCATGCAATGACACCAATTTGGGGGCAGGCACGCATTGAAGATGAGGAGGGGGGGGGGGTGTTGGACCCAGAGGGGGGGGGGGGGGGGGCTGCTCCTTCCGTTGTTTTTATTATAACGCGTGTCTGTCTGGGGGAGTATCCGCGCTGCTTTTACAGCGGCTAGACCCGGAGCGGTCTGGGCGTTACCCCGTGCCGAAACGGGCCCGACAGAAACCAAATCCCTTGGCGGTGGGCACGGGGGCTCGGTCGGGCTACACTGCCTAATCTCCCTAGCCCCCCTAGCCCCACACGTTTCTCCGCAAATGCCCAAGCGCTCCCCATCACATACTGTGGTGGCACCGGCACAATCGTTGCTTGCCGTTATTGAGCGGTGTAGCAACTGCGGCGCAATCAAACGAGGACACGTTGCCCGAGGCGTGGCAGGCATCATTGACGAATTGAGGAAGCGCGGACCCCTGCTGATCAGTTGAGCATTCCAGGTCGGCGGTGTATCCACCCGCTGCACCAATCAAAGCCAAGACCTCCGACGATGTGTCCACTTCGGCATCGTGCGCCTCCAACTTCAGCGCACTGCACACCAAGCCCACAGCCTCGCATCCCGCATCACAACTTTTGTCGACGCCGCTACTGTACCAGCCGGGCCCTGGGCAGGGAACGATATGTCTGCCATGTTGCTTGGAAGCTGAGGGCTCCGGTGGACCTGGATGACTGGGTCGCAGAGGCTGTCAGGGACGGCCCATCGGGGCGGGGTGGGGCAGAGGGTCAGCAAGCTGGACTGGCACCTCAGGCCCAGCACACCTGAAACGCACCTCTGGCTCGAACTGGAAAGAACCACACAACAACCACAGCTGCTCGCCTCCAAACATTGGGATTGAAAACGCTGCACAGGGAAGCTGGAATTACATTTCATGCGGCGAGTCCCGCCTGTCCATGGAAAGGTAACTTCCTTATGGTTTGCTCCCCAGGCTCAGGGCAATGGAGGAACACGCCGGGAACCAGAGTAATAACGTGCGATAATTGCAATGCCAACAGAAATTGCTGCGGAATGTTGATCACATCTGAAACGCACTACATCCTAGGCACTACATCAGCAAAGTGTGCTCTTGCCTGTGGTGATTGGAAGAACTGTGATACCTCCCCCCCTTTCTAATACTTCCCTGGTGGGGGTGTTGTTTCCGGGACTTACAAGCCCGAAGAGGATTCCCGAGGAAGAAGGAGACAGGGGTCAAATGTTGTTTTGCTGCCGTTCTACTCCCAAACAATTCGCAAAATGGCATGTAAAGGAATGCCAACAACAACAAAAACAACGAATGATGACGGCATAGAAAAATCAGTTGCTGTCGCAGCCCAGGGCGCCGCATGGCCATTGATTGTTGTCAGTGACTTCCTCAGTCCGCACGAGTCCGTGCGCACCTACGACGCGCTGTCGGCGCCGGCGGCCGCGGTTTCCCGCTTCGGCAAGGTACGCGGTGCGGCCCCTTCCCACCCCCTCGCCCTGCCCTCGCAGAACGCGCCTGCGACACCCCGCGCGGCCTCAGGCAACGCCTACAAGTGGCGCGGGATGATGGAGTGCACGGTGTGTGTCTGTTCCCCAGGGGTGGCGGGTTTTCAACTTTTGGGGGGGGGGGTCAATAGAGACCCCCAAAACTGGGGGCGGGGCCTCCAATACGCCAACTATTGGGCGCCGCTGACGCGCAAACGGCACATCCCGCCACATGCAGCACAGCCCCGGCAGCAGAAGCAAACGGATGCCATCGTTGCATCCGGAATGAGTTTTCGAAGTGGGTAGGTGCTCACGAAATCCTCTAACTCAACGGTATGTCAAAAATATGGCAAAAACACGGTTTGAACCGTAGCCAACCCTACCCTAAAAACTAAAAAAAAAAAAAAACAAAAAAAAAGAGACATGAGAGCATTGGATCACTCAGAGGAGACAGTGGCACCTGGGGGGGGGGGGTGACATTGCATGACAAGCGTACACAGCGTACACACAAACAATGGAGAAGGAGAATTTTTTTTTGCCCCCAAATATATCATTTGGGACCCTGGTGGAAGCAAGAAGCAAACGGATGCCATCGTTGCATCCGGAATGAGTTTTCGAAGTGGGTAGGTACTCACGAAATCCTCTAACTCAACGGTATGTCAAAAATATGGCAAAAACACGGTGTGAACCGTAGCCAACCCTAGCCTAAAAACCAAAAAAAAAAAAAAGAAAAAAAAGAGACATGAGAGCATTGGATCACTCAGAGGAGACAGCGGCACCTGGGGGGGGGGGGATGACATTGCATGACAAGCGTACACATCGTACACACAAACAATGGAGAAGGAGAATTTTTTTTTGCCCCCAACAATATCATTTGGGACCCTGGTGGAAGCAAGAAGCAAACGGATGCCATCGTTGCATCCGGAATGAGTTTTCGAAGTGGGTAGGTACTCACGAAATCATCCAACTCAACGGTATGTCAAAAATATGGCAAAAACAAGGCTTTGACCATAGCCAACCCTACCCTGAAAACAAAAAAAAAAACGGAGACATGAGAGCATCGGATCACTCAGAGGAGACAGTGGCACCTGGGGGGGGGAGGGATGACATTGCATGACAAGCGTACACAGCGTACACACAAACAATGGAGAAGGAGAATTTTTTTTGCCCCCAAATATATCATTTGGGACCCTGGTGGAAGCAAGAAGCAAACGGATGCCATCGTTGCATCCGGAATGAGTTTTCGAAGTGGGTAGGTACTCACGAAATCCTCTAACTCAACGGTATGTCAAAAATATGGCAAAAACAAGGTCTGAACCGTAGCCAACCCTACCCTTAAAACTAAAAAAAAAAGAAAAAAGGAGACATGAGAGCATTGGATCACTCAGAGGAGACAGTGGCACCTGGGGGGGGGGGGGGGATGACATTGCATGACAAGCGTACGCAGCGTACACACAAACAATGGAGAAGGAGAATTTTTTTTTGCCCCCAAATATATCATTTGGGACCCTGGTGGAAGCAAGAAGCAAACGGATGCCATCGTTGCATCCGGAATGAGTTTTCGAAGTGGGTAGGTACTCACGAAATCCTCTAACTCAACGGTATGTCAAAAATATGGCAAAAACAAGGTTTTGACCATAGCCAACCCTGCCCTGAAAACTAAAAAAAAGTAAAAAAAAAAAAGAGACATGAGAGCATTGGATCACTCAGAGGAGACAGCGGCACCTGGGGGGGGGGGATGACATTGCATGACAAGCGTACACATCGTACACACAAACAATGGAGAAGGAGAATTTTTTTTTGCCCCCAATAATATCATTTGGGACCCTGGTGGAAGCAAGAAGCAAACGGATGCCATCGTTGCATCCGGAATGAGTTTTCGAAGTGGGTAGGTACTCACGAAATCATCCAACTCAACGGTATGTCAAAAATATGGCAAAAACAAGGCTTTGACCATAGCCAACCCTACCCTGAAAACAAAAAAAAAACGGAGACATGAGAGCATCGGATCACTCAGAGGAGACAGCGGCACCTGGGGGGGGGGGATGACATTGCATGACAAGCGTACACAGCGTACACACAAACAATGGAGAAGGAGAATTTTTTTTTGCCCCCAAATATATCATTTGGGACCCTGGTGGAAGCAAGAAGCAAACGGATGCCATCGTTGCATCCGGAATGAGTTTTCGAAGTGGGTAGGTACTCACGAAATCCTCTAACTCAACGGTATGTCAAAAATATGGCAAAAACACGGTTTTGACCGTAGCCAACCCTACCCTAAAAACTAAAAAAAAAAAACAAAAAAAAAGAGACATGAGAGCATCGGATCACTCAGAGGAGACAGCGGCACCTGGGGGGGGGGGATGACAGTGCATGACAAGCGTACACAGCGTACACACAAACAATGGAGAAGGAGAATTTTTTTTTGCCGCCAAATATATCATTTGGGACCCTGGTGGAAGCAAGAAGCAAACGGATGCCATCGTTGCATCCGGAATGAGTTTTTCGAAGTGGGTAGGTACTCACGAAATCATCCAACTCAACGGTATGTCAAAAATATGGCAAAAACAAGGTTTTGACGATAGCCAACCCTGCCCTGAAAAGTAAAAAAAGGAAAAAAAAAAAGAAAAAAAGAGACATGAGAGCATTGGATCACTCAGAGGAGACAGTGGCACCTGGGGGGGGGGGGGGGGGAGATGACATTGCATGACAAGCGTACACAGCGTACACACAAACAATGGAGAAGGAGAATTTTTTTTTGCCCCCAAATATATCATTTGGGACCCTGGTGGAAGCAAGAAGCAAACGGATGCCATCGTTGCATCCGGAATGAGTTTTCGAAGTGGGTAGGTACTCACGAAATCCTCCAACTCAACGGTATGTCAAAAATATGGCAAAAACAAGGTTTTGACCATAGCCAACCCTACCCTAAAAACTAAAAATAAAGTAAAAAAAAAAAAAAGAGACATGAGAGCATTGGATCACTCAGAGGAGATTGTGGCACCTGGGGGGGGGGGGGATGACATTGCATGACAAGTGTACGCAGCGTACACACAAACAATGGAGAAGGAGAATTTTTTTTGCCCCCAAATATATCATTTGGGACCCTGGTGGAAGCAAGAAGCAAACGGATGCCATCGTTGCATCCGGAATGAGTTTTCGAAGTGGGTAGGTACTCACGAAATCATCCAACTCAACGGTATGTCAAAAATATGGCAAAAACAAGGTTTTGACCATAGCCAACCCTACCCTAAAAACTAAAAATAAAGTAAAAAAAAAAAAAGAGACATGAGAGCATTGGATCACTCAGAGGAGATTGTGGCACCTGGGGGGGGGAGGGATGACATTGCATGACAAGCGTACACAGCGTACACACAAACAATGGAGAAGGAGAATTTTTTTTGCCCCCAAATATATCATTTGGGACCCTGGTGGAAGCAAGAAGCAAACGGATGCCATCGTTGCATCCGGAATGAGTTTTCGAAGTGGGTAGGTACTCACGAAATCCTCTAACTCAACGGTATGTCAAAAATATGGCAAAAACACGGTTTGAACCGTAGCCAACCCTACCCTAAAAAATAAAAATAATAAAAAAAAAAAAAGAGACATGAGAGCATTGGATCACTCAGAGGAGACAGCGGCACCTGGGGGGGGGGGATGACATTGCATGACAAGCGTACACATCGTACACACAAACAATGGAGAAGGAGAATTTTTTTTTGCCCCCAAATATATCATTTGGGACCCTGGTGGAAGCAAGAAGCAAACGGATGCCATCGTCGCATCCGGAATGAGTTTTCGAAGTGGGTAGGTACTCACGAAATCATCCAACTCAACGGTATGTCAAAAATATGGCAAAAACAAGGTTTTGACCATAGCCAACCCTACCCTAAAAAGTAAAAAAAAAAAAAGAAAAAAAAGAAAGGAGACATGAGAGCATCGGATCACTCAGAGGAGACAGTGGCACCTGGGGGGGGGGGGGTGACATTGCATGACAAGCGTACACAGCGTACACACAAACAATGGAGAAGGAGAATTTTTTTTTGCCCCCAAATATATCATTTGGGACCCTGGTGGAAGCAAGAAGCAAACGGATGCCATCGTTGCATCCGGAATGAGTTTTCGAAGTGGGTAGGTACTCACGAAATCCTCTAACTCAACGGTATGTCAAAAATATGGCAAAAACAAGGTTTTGACCGTAGCCAACCCTAGCCTAAAAACTAAAAAAAAAAAAAAACTAAAAAAAAGAGACATGAGAGCACTCGATCACTCCGAGAAGACAGTGGCACCTGGGGGGGGGGGATGACATTGCATGACAAGCGTACACAGCGTACACACAAACAATGGAGAAGGAGAATTTTGTTTTGCCCCCAAATATATCAGTTGGGACCCTGGTGGAAGCAAGAAGCAAACAGATGCCATCGTTGCATCCGGAATGAGTTTTCGAAGTGGGTAGGTACTCACGAAATCCTCCAACTCAACGGTATGTCAAAAATATGGCAAAAACACGGTTTTGACCGTAGCCAACCCTACCCTTCGATCACTCAGAGGAGACAGTGGCTCCTGGGGGGTGGGGATGACATTGCATGACACGCGTACACAGCGTACACACAAACAATGGAGAAGGACCATGGTGGAAGCAAGAATGTCCCCATGGATGTCCCCATTGATGTCCCCATTGATGTCCCCATGGATGTCCCCATGGATATTCCCATGGATGTCACCATTGATGTCCCCATGGATGTCCCCATGGATGCCCCCATGGATGTCCCCATTGATGTCCCCATTGATGTCCCCATGGATGTCCCCACGGATGTCCCCATTGATGTCCCCATGGATGGCCCCATGGATGTCCCCATGGATGTCCCCACGGATGTCTCCATTGATGTCCCCATGGATGTCCCCATTGATGTTCCCATGGAAGTCCCCATGGATGTCCCCATGGATGTCCCCATGGATATCCCCATGGATGTCCCCATGGATGTCCCCATGGATATCCCCATGGATGTCCCCATGGATGTCCCCATGGAAGTCCCCATGGATGTCCCCATGGATGTCGCCATGGATGTCCCCATTGATGTCCCCATGGATGTCCCCATGGATGTCCCCATGGATGTCCCCATGGATGTCCCCATGGATGTCCCCATGGATGTCCCCATGGATGTCCCCATGGATGTCCCCATGGATGTGCCCATTGATGTCCCCATGGATGTCCCCATGGATGTCCCCATGGATGTCCCCATGGATATCCCCATGGATGTCCCCATGGATGTCCCCATGGATGTCCCCATGGATGTCCCCATGGATGTCCCCATGGATGTCCCCATGGATGTCCCCATGGATGTCCCCATTGATGTCCCCATTGATGTCCCCATTGATGTCCCCATTGATGTCCCCATTGATGCCCCATGGATGTCCCCATGGATGTCCCCATTGATGTCCCCATGGATGTCCCCATGGATGTCCCCATGGATGTCCCCATTGATGTCCCCATGGATGTCCCCATTGATGTCCCCATGGATGTCCCCATGGATGTCCCCATTGATGTCCCCATGGATGCCCCCATTGATGTCCCCATTGATGTCTCCATTGATGTCCCCATGGATGTCCCCATGGATGTCCCCATGGATGTCCCCATTGATGTCCCCATGGATGTCCCCATGGATGTCCCCATGGATGTCCCCATGGATGTCCCCATGGATGTCCCCATGGATGTCCCCATTGATGTCCCCATGGATGTCCCCATGGATGTCCCCATTGATGTCCCCATGGATGTCCCCATGGATGTCCCCATGGATGTCCCCATGGATGTCCCCATGGATGTCCCCATGGATGTCCCCATGGGTGTCCCCATTGATGTCCCCATTGATGTCCCCATTGATGTCCCCATCGATGTCCCCATGGATGTCCCCATGGATGTCCCCATGGATGTCCCCATTGATGTCCCCATGGATGTCCCCATGGATGTCCCCATGGATGTCCCCATGGATGTCCCCATGGATGTCCCCATTGATGTCCCCATTGATGTCCCCATTGATGTCCCCATGGATGTCCCCATTGATGTCCCCATGGATGTCCCCATGGATATCCCCATTGATGTCCCCATTGATGTCCCCATTGATGCCCCCATGGATGTCCCCATGGATGTCCCCATGGATGTCCCCATGGATGTCCCCATTGATGTCCCCATGGATGTCCCCATGGATGTCCCCATGGATGTCCCCATGGATGTCCCCATGGATGGCCCTATGGATGTCCCCATGGATGTCCCCATGGATGTCCCCATGGATGTCCCCATGGATGTCCCCATGGATGTCCCCATTGATGTCCCCATGGATGTCCCCATTGATGTCCCCATGGATCCCCCCATGGATGTCCCCATTGATGTCCCCATGGATGTCCCCATGGATGTCCCCATGAATGTCCCCATTGATGTCCCCATGGATGTCCCCATGGATGTCCCTATGGATGTCCCCATGGGTGTCCCCATTGATGTCCCCATGGATGTCCCCATGGATGTCCCCATGGATGTCCCCATGGATGTCCCCATTGATGTCCCCATTGATGTCCCCATGGATGTCCCCATTGATGTCCCCATGGATGTCCCCATTGATGTCCCCATGGATGTCCCCATGGATGGCCCCATAGATGTCCCCATTGATGTCCCCATTGATGTCCCCATTGATGCCCGCATTGATGTCCCCATTGATGTCCCCATTGATGTCCCCATTGATGTCCCCATGGATGCCCCCATTGCTGTCCCCATGGATGTCCCCATGGATGTCCCCATTGATGTCCCCATGGATGTCCCCATGGATGTCCCCATGGATGTCCCCATGGATGTCCCCATGCATGTCCCCATGGATGTCCCCATTGATGTCCCCATGGATGTCCCCATTGATGTCCCCATGGATGCCCCCATTGATGTCCCCATGGATGCCCCCATGGATGTCCCCATGGATGTCCCCATGGATGCCCCCATGGATGTCCCCAGGGATGTCCCCATGGATGTCCCCATGGATGTCCCCATGGATGTCCCCATGGATGTCCCCATTGATGTCCCCATGGAAGTCCCCATTGATGTCCCCATTGATGCCCCATGGATGTCCCCATGGATGTCCCCATTGATGTCCCCATGGATGTCCCCATGGATGTCCCCATGGGTGTCCCCATGGATGTCCCCATGGATGTCCCCATTGATGTCCCCATGGATGTCCCCATGGATGTCCCCATTGATGTCCCCATTGATGTCCCCATGGATGTCCCCATGGATGTCCCCATGGATGTCCCCATTGATGTCCCCATTGATGTCCCCATGGATGTCCCCATGGATGTCCCCACGGATGTCCCCATGGATGTCCCCATGGATGTCCCCATGGATGTCCCCATGGATGTCCCCATGGATGTCCCCATTGATGTCCCCATGGATGTCCCCATGGATGTCCCCATTGATGTCCCCATGGAAGTCCCCATGGATGCCCCCATTGATGTCCCCATGGATGTCCCCATGGATGTCCCCATTGATGTCCCCATTGATGTCCCCATTGATGCCCCCATTGATGTCCCCATTGATGTCCCCCTTGATGTCCCCATTGATGTCCCCATGGATGCCCCCATTGGTGTCCCCATGGATGTCCCCATGGATGTCCCCATGGATGTCCCCATGGAAGTCCCCATTGATGTCCCCATTGATGTCCCCATTGATGTCCCCATGGATGTCCCCATTGATGTCCCCATGGATGTCCCCATGGATGTCCCCATTGATGCCCCATGGATGTCCCCATGGATGTCCCCATTGATGTCCCCATGGATGTCCCCATTGATGTCCCAATGGATGTCCCCATTGATGTCCCCATGGATGTCCCCATTGATGTCCCCATGGATGTCCCCATGGATGTCCCCATGGATGTCCCCATGGATGTCCCCATGGATGTCCCCATGGATGTCCCCATTGATGTCCCCATGGATGTCCCCATGGATGTCCCCATGGATGTCCCCATTGATGTCCCCATGGATGTCCCCATGGATGTCCCCATTGATGTCCCCATGGATGTCCCCATTGATGTCCCCATTGATGTCCCCATGGATGTCCCCATGGATGTCCCCATGGATGCCCCCATGGATGTCCCCATTGATGTCCCCATGGATGTCCCCATGGATGTCCCCATTGATGTCCCCATGGATGTCCCCATGGATGTCCCCATTGATGTCCCCATGGATGTCCCCATTGATGTCCCCATGGATGTCCCCATTGATGTCCCCATGGATGTCCCCATTGATGTCCCCATGGATGTCCCCATTGATGTCCCCATTGATGTCCCCATTCATGTCCCCATCGATGTCCCCATGGATGTCCCCATGGATGTCCCCATTGATGTCCCCATTGATGTCCCCATGGATGTCCCCATGGATGTCCCCACGGATGTCCCCATGGATGTCCCCATGGATGTCCCCATGGATGTCCCCATGGATGTCCCCATGGATGTCCCCATGGATGTCCCCATGGATGTCCCCATGGATGTCCCCATGGATGTCCCCATTGATGTCCTCATTCATGTCCGCATGGATGTCCCCATGGATGTCCCCATGGATGTCCCCATGGATGTCCCCATGGATGTCCCCATTGATGTCCTCATTCATGTCCGCATGGATGTCCCCATTGATGTCCCCATTGATGTCCCCATGGATGCCCCCATTGCTGTCCCCATGGATGTCCCCATGGATGTCCCCATGGATGTCCCCATTGATGCCCCATGGATGTCCCCATGGATGTCCCCATTGATGTCCCCATGGATGTCCCCATGGATGTCCCCATGGATGTCCCCATGGATGTCCCCATTGATGTCCCCATTGATGTCCCCATTGATGTCCCCATGGATGTCCCCATTGATGTCCCCATGGATTTCCCCATGGATGTCCACATGGATGTCCCCATGGATGTCCCCATGGATGTCCCCATTGATATCCCCATGGATGTCCCCATGGATGTCCCCATTGATGTCCCCATTGATGTCCCCATTGATATCCCCATGGATGTCCCCATTGATGTCCCCATTGATGTCCCCATTGATGTCCCCATGGATGTCCCCATGGATGTCCCCATTGATGTCCCCATGGATGTCCCCATTGATGTCCCCATTGATATCCCCATGGATGTCCCCATTGATGTCCCCATGGATGTCCCCATTGATGTCCCCATGGATGTCCCCATGGATGTCCCCATGTATGTCCCCATGGATGTCCCCATGGATGTCCCCATGGATGTCCCCATTGATGTCCCCATTGATGTCCCCATTGATGTCCCCATTGATGTCCCCATTGATGTCCCCATTGATGTCCCCATGGATGTCCCCATGGATGTCCCCATGGATGTCCCCATTGATGTCCCCATGGATGTCCCCATGGAAGTCCCCATGGATGTCCCCATGGATGTCCCCATGGATGTCCCCATGGGTGTCCCCATGGATGTCCCCATGGATGTCCCCATGGATGTCCCCATGGATGTCCCCATTGATGTCCCCATGGATGTCCCCATGGATGTCCCCATGGATGTCCCCATGGATGTCCCCATGGATGTCCCCATTGATGTCCCCATGGATGTCCCCATGGATGTCCCCATGGATGTCCCCATGGATGCCCCCATTGATGTCCCCATTGATGTCCCCATTGATGTCCCCATTGATGTCCCCATGGATGTCCCCATGGATGTCCCCATGGATGTCCCCATGGATGTCCCCATTGATGTCCCCATGGATGTCCCCATGGATGTCCCCATGGATGTCCCCATGGATGTCCCCATGGATGTCCCCATGGATGTCCCCATGGATGTCCCCATGGATGTCCCCATGGATGTCCCCATGGATGTCCCCATGGATGGCCCCATGGATGTCCCCATGGATGTCCCCATTGATGTCCCCATGGATGTCCCCATGGATGTCCCCATGGATGTCCCCATGGATGTCCCCATTGATGTCCCCATGGATGTCCCCATGGATGTCCCCATTGATGTCCCCATTGATGTCCCCATGGATGTCCCCATGGATGTCCCCACGGATGTCCCCATGGATGTCCCCATGGATGTCCCCATGGATGTCCCCATGGATGTCCCCATGGATGTCCCCATTGATGTCCCCATGGATGTCCCCATGGATGTCCCCATTGATGTCCCCATGGAAGTCCCCATGGATGCCCCCATTGATGTCCCCATGGATGTCCCCATGGATGTCCCCATTGATGTCCCCATTGATGTCCCCATTGATGCCCCCATTGATGTCCCCATTGATGTCCCCATTGATGTCCCCATTGATGTCCCCATGGATGCCCCCATTGCTGTCCCCATGGATGTCCCCATGGATGTCCCCATGGATGTCCCCATGGAAGTCCCCATTGATGTCCCCATTGATGTCCCCATTGATGTCCCCATGGATGTCCCCATTGATGTCCCCATGGATGTCCCCATGGATGTCCCCATTGATGCCCCATGGATGTGCCCATGGATGTCCCCATTGATGTCCCCATGGATGTCCCCATTGATGTCCCCATGGATGTCCCCATTGATGTCCCCATGGATGTCCCCATTGATGTCCCCATGGATGTCCCCATGGATGTCCCCATGGATGTCCCCATGGATGTCCCCGTGGATGTCCCCATGGATGTCCCCATTGATGTCCCCATGGATGTCCCCATTGATGTCCCCATGGATGTCCCCATGGATGTCCCCATTGATGTCCCCATGGATGTCCCCATGGATGTCCCCATTGATGTCCCCATGGATGTCCCCATTGATGTCCCCATTGATGTGCCCATGGATGTCCCCATGGATGTCCCCATGGATGCCCCCATGGATGTCCCCACTGATGTCCCCATGGATGTCCCCATGGATGTCCCCATTGATGTCCCCATGGATGTCCCCATGGATGTCCCCATTGATGTCCCCATGGATGTCCCCATTGATGTCCCCATGGATGTCCCCATTGATGTCCCCATGGATGTCCCCATTGATGTCCCCATGGATGTCCCCATTGATGTCCCCATTGATGTCCCCATTGATGTCCCCATGGATGTCCCCATGGATGTCCCCATGGATGTCCCCATTGATGTCCCCATTGATGTCCCCATGGATGTCCCCATGGATGTCCCCACGGATGTCCCCATGGATGTCCCCATGGATGTCCCCATGGATGTCCCCATGGATGTCCCCATGGATGTCCCCATGGATGTCCCCATGGATGTCCCCATGGATGTCCCCATGGATGTCCCCATTGATGTCCTCATTCATGTCCGCATGGATGTCCCCATGGATGTCCCCATGGATGTCCCCATGGATGTCCCCATTGATGTCCTCATTCATGTCCGCATGGATGTCCCCATTGATGTCCCCATTGATGTCTCCATGGATGCCCCCATTGCTGTCCCCATGGATGTCCCCATGGATGTCCCCATGGATGTCCCCATTGATGCCCCATGGATGTCCCCATGGATGTCCCCATTGATGTCCCCATGGATGTCCCCATGGATGTCCCCATGGATGTCCCCATGGATGTCCCCATTGATGTCCCCATTGATGTCCCCATTGATGTCCCCATGGATGTCCCCATTGATGTCCCCATGGATTTCCCCATGGATGTCCACATGGATGTCCCCATGGATGTCCCCATGGATGTCCCCATTGATGTCCCCATGGATGTCCCCATGGATGTCCCCATTGATGTCCCCATTGATGTCCCCATTGATATCCCCATGGATGTCCCCATTGATGTCCCCATTGATGTCCCCATTGATGTCCCCATGGATGTCCCCATGGATGTCCCCATTGATGTCCCCATGGATGTCCCCATTGATGTCCCCATTGATATCCCCATGGATGTCCCCATTGATGTCCCCATGGGTGTCCCCATTGATGTCCCCATGGATGTCCCCATGGATGTCCCCATGTATGTCCCCATGGATGTCCCCATGGATGTCCCCATGGATGTCCCCATTGATGTCCCCATTGATGTCCCCATTGATGTCCCCATTGATGTCCCCATTGATGTCCCCATTGATGTCCCCATGGATGTCCCCATGGATGTCCCCATGGATGTCCCCATGGATGTCCCCATTGATGTCCCCATGGATGTCCCCATGGAAGTCCCCATGGATGTCCCCATGGATGTCCCCATGGATGTCCCCATGGGTGTCCCCATGGATGTCCCCATGGATGTCCCCATGGATGTCCCCATGGATGTCCCCATTGATGTCCCCATGGATGTCCCCATGGATGTCCCCATGGATGTCCCCATGGATGTCCCCATGGATGTCCCCATAGATGTCCCCATGGATGTCCCCATGGATGTCCCCATGGATGTCCCCATGGATGCCCCCATTGATGTCCCCATTGATGTCCCCATTGATGTCCCCATTGATGTCCCCATGGATGTCCCCATGGATGTCCCCATGGATGTCCCCATGGATGTCCCCATTGATGTCCCCATGGATGTCCCCATGGATGTCCCCATGGATGTCCCCATGGATGTCCCCATGGATGTCCCCATGGATGTCCCCATGGATGTCCCCATGGATGTCCCCATGGATGTCCCCATGGATGTCCCCATGGATGGCCCCATGGATGTCCCCATGGATGTCCCCATTGATGTCCCCATGGATGTCCCCATGGATGTCCCCATGGATGTCCCCATGGATGTCCCCATTGATGTCCCCATGGATGTCCCCATGGATGTCCCCATTGATGTCCCCATTGATGTCCCCATGGATGTCCCCATGGATGTCCCCATGGATGTCCCCATGGATGTCCCCATTGATGTCCCCATGGATGTCCCCATGGATGTCCCCATGGATGTCCCCATTGATGTCCCCATGGATGTCCCCATTGATGTCCCCATGGATGTCCTCATTGATGTCCCCATGGATGTCCCCATGGATGTCCCCATGGATGTCCCCATTGATGTCCCCATGGATGTCCCCATGGATGTCCCCATGGATGTCCCCATGGATGTCCCCATGGATGTCCCCATGGATGTCCCCATGGATGTCCCCATGGATGTCCCCATGGATGTCCCCATGGATGTCCCCATGGATGTCCCCATGGATGGCCCCATGGATGTTCCCATTGATGTCCCCATGGATGTCCCCATGGATGTCCCCATTGATGTCCCCATGGATGTCCCCATGGATGTCCCCATTGATGTCCCCATTGATGTCCCCATGGATGTCCCCATGGATGTCCCCATGGATATCCCCATGGATGTCCCCATGGATGTCCCCATTGATGTCCCCATGGATGTCCCCATGGATGTCCCCATGGATGTCCCCATTGATGTCCCCATGGATGTCCCCATTGATGTCCCCATGGATGTCCCCGTTGATGTCCCCATGGATGTCCCCATGGATGTCCCCATGGATGTCCCCATTGATGTCCCCATGGATGTCCCCATGGATGTCCCCATGGATGTCCCCATTGATGTCCCCATGGATGTCCCCATTGATGTCCCCATGGATGTCCTCATTGATGTCCCCATGGATGTCCCCATGGATGTCCCCATGGATGTCCCCATTGATGTCCCCATGGATGTCCCCATGGATGTCTCCATGGATGTCCCCATGGATGTCCCCATGGATGTCCCCATGGATGTCCCCATGGATGTCCCCATGGATGTCCCCATGGATGTCCCCATGGATGTCCCCATGGATGTCCCCATGGATGGCCCCATGGATGTTCCCATTGATGTCCCCATGGATGTCCCCATGGATGTCCCCATTGATGTCCCCATGGATGTCCCCATGGATGTCCCCATTGATGTCCCCATTGATGTCCCCATGGATGTCCCCATGGATGTCCCCATGGATATCCCCATGGATGTCCCCATGGATGTCCCCATTGATGTCCCCATGGATGTCCCCATGGATGTCCCCATGGATGTCCCCATTGATGTCCCCATGGATGTCCCCATTGATGTCCCCATGGATGTCCCCGTTGATGTCCCCATGGATGTCCCCATTGATGTCCCCATGGATGTCCCCATTGATGTCCCCATGGATGTCCCCATGGATGTCCCCATGGATGTCCTCATTGATGTCCCCATGGATGTCCCCATTGATGTCCCCATTGATGTCCCCATGGATGTCCCCATGGATGTCCCCATTGATGTCCCCATGGATGTCCCCATGGATGTCCCCATGGATGTCCCCATGGATGTCACCATGGATGTCCCCATGGATGTCCCCATTGATGTCCCCATTGATGTCCCCATGGATGTCCCCATGGATGTCCCCATGGATGTCCCCATTGATGTCCCCATTGATGTCCCCATGGATGTCCCCATGGATGTCCCCATGGATGTCCCCATGGATGTCCCCATTGATGTCCCCATGGATGTCCCCATGGATGTCCCCATGGATGTCCCCATGGATGTCCCCATTGATGTCCCCATGGATGTCCCCATTGATGTCCCCATGGATGTCCCCATGGATGTCCTCATTGATGTCCCCATGGATGTCCCCATTGATGCCCCCATTGATGTCCCCATGGATGTCCCCATGGATGTCCCCATTGATGTCCCCATTGATGTCCCCATGGATGTCCCCATTGATGTCCCCATTGATGTCCCCATGGATGTCCCCATGGATGTCCCCATGGATGTCCCCATGGATGTCCCCATGGATGGCCCCATGGATGTTCCCATTGATGTCCCCATGGATGTCCCCATGGATGTCCCCATTGATATCCCCATGGATGTCCCCATGGATGTCCCCATTGATGTCCCCATTGATGTCCCCATGGATGTCCCCATGGATGTCCCCATGGATGTCCCCATGGATGTCCCCATTGATGTCCCCATGGATGTCCCCATGGATGTACCCATGGATGTCCCCATGGATGTCCCCATTGATGTCCCCATGGATGTCCCCATTGATGTCCCCATTGATGTCCCCATTGATGTCCCCATTGATGTCCCCACGGATGTCCCCATTGATGTCCCCATGGATGTCCCCATGGATGTCCCCATGGATGTCCCCATTGATGTTCCCATTGATGTCCCCATTGATGTCCCCATGGATGTCCCCATTGATGTCCCCATGGATGTCCCCATGCATGCCCACATGGATGTCCCCATGGATGTCCCCATGGATGTCCCCATTGATGTCCCCATTGATGTCCCCATGGATGTCCCCACGGATGTCCCCACGGATGTCCCCATGGATGTCCCCATGGCACTACTGTCGAAGTAGGGATTTTACGACGCGTCGGGCCCCGACACCTCCCGACGCGTCGTACATCCCCGACGCGTCGGGCCCCGACACCTTGTACGACACTGTACGACGCGTCGTACATCCCCGACGCGTCGGGCCCCGACACCTTGTACGACACAGTACGACGCGTCGTACAGTGTCGTACGACACTGTACGACACTGTACGACACTGTACGACACTGTACGACACTGTACGACACTGTACGACGCGTTGTACAGTGTCGTACGACGCTGGTACGACACAGTACGACACAGTACGACACAGTACGACACAGTACGACACAGTACGACACAGTACGACGCGTCGTACAGTGTCGTACGACATATATATGTATATATATGTATGTATGTATACACTGTACGACACAGTACGACACAGTACGACACAGTACGACACAGTACGACACAGTACGACACAGTACGACACAGTACGACACAGTACGACACAGTACGACACTGTACGACACAGTACGACACAGTACGACACAGTACGCCACAGTACGACGCGTCGTACAGTGTCGTACGACATATATATGTATATATATGTATGTATGTATATATATATATACACACACACACACATATATACACTGTAGACTAATTGTAGACACTGTCGGCATGTTGTAGACGCGAAGTGCCAATATTTGGGAAGGGGGCCGAAGGCCCCCTTCCCCCAAAACGGTCCGCTGCCATCGTTTACCCGCATAGAGGGGGAGGGCGGTCTGGGTCCGTAGACACTGTGCACCACAAGTAGACGCGGCCTGCTAATTGTAGACACTATCGGCATGTTGTAGACGCGAAGTGCCAATATTTGGGAAGGGGGCCAAAGGCCCCCATCCCCCAAAACGGTCCGCTGCCATCGTTTACCCGCACAGAGGGGGTGGGCGGTCTGGGGTCTTTAGACAATGTGCACCACAAGTAGACGCGGCCTGCTAATTGTAGACACTGTCGGCATGTTGTAGACGCGAAGTGCCAATATTTGGGAAGGGGGCCGAAGGCCCCCTTTCCCCAAAACGGTCCGCTGCAATCGTTTACCCGCATATAGGGGGTGGGCGGTCTACGGTCTGTAGACACTGTGCACCACAGGTGGACGCGGCCTGCTAATTGTAGACACTGTCGGCATGTTGTAGACGCGAAGTGCCAATATTTGGGAAGGGGGCCGAAGGCCCCCTTCCCCCAGAACGGTCCGCTGCAATCGTTTACCCGCATATAGGGGGTGGGCGGTCTGGGGTCTGTAGACACTGTGCACCACAGGTAGACGCGGCCTGCTAATTGTAGACATTGTCGGCATGTTGTAGACGCGAAGTGCCAATATTTGAGGTTCCCCCTTGTGGCCTGTTTTGACCAAAATGGAAACGCATTTGGACCCATTTTGCCCCGTTCTGACCAATCTGTTTTTTTTTCCATTTACATGTGTTTATATGTCTACATATGTATATGTCTGTGTGTGACGTACCGTGTCGTACTGTGTCGTACTGTGTCGTACTGTGTCGTACTGTGTCGTACCGTGTTGTACTGTGTCGTACCGTGTCGTATTGTGTCGTACTGTGTCGTACTGTGTCGTACTGTGTCGTACTGTGTCGTACTGTGTTGTACTGTGTCGTACGGTGTCGGTGCTGTACGACACCTTGTACGACACTGTACGACGCGTCGTACATCCCCGACGCGTCGGGCCCCGACGCCTTGTACGACACTGTACGACGCGTCGTACGCTCCCGACGCGTCGGGCCCCGACACCTTGTACGACGCCCCGACGCGTCGTACAGTGCATTTCCGACAGCACTCCATGGAAGTCCCCATGGATGTCCCCATTGATGTCCCCATGGATGTCCCCATTGATGTCCCCATTGATGTCCCCATGGATGTCCCCATGGATGTCCCCATGGAAGTCCCCATGGACATCCCCATTGATGTCCCCATGGATGTCCCCATTGATGTCCCCATGGATGTCCCCATGGATGTCCCCATGGATGTCCCCATGGATGTCCCCATTGATGTCCCCATGGATGTCCCCATGGATGTCCCCATGGATGTCCCCATGGATGTCCCCATGGGTGTCCCCATGGATGTCCCCATTGATGTCCCCATTGCTGTCCCCATGGATGTCCCCATGGATGTCCCCATTGATGTCCCCATGGATGTCCCCATGGATGTCCCCATTGATGTCCCCATGGATGTCCCCATGGATGTCCCCATGGATGTCCCCATGGATGTCCCCATGGATGTCCCCATGGATGTCCCCATGGATGTCCCCATGGATGTCCCCATGGATGTCCCCATGGATGTCCCCATGGATGTCCCCATGGATGTCCCCATTGATGTCCCCATGGATGTCCCCATGGATGTCCCCATGGATGTCCCCATGGATGTCCCCATGGATGTCCCCATTGATGTCCCCATTGATGTCCCCATTGATGTCCCCATGGATGTTCCCATGGATGTCCCCATGGATGTCCCCATTGATGTCCCCATGGATGTCCCCATGGATGTCCCCATGGATGTCCCCATGGATGTCCCCATTGATGGCCCCATTGATGTCCCCATTGATTTCCCCATTGCTGTCCCCATGGATGTCCCCATGGATGTCCCCATGGATGTCCCCATGGATGTCCCCATTGATGTCCCCATGGATGTCCCCATGGATGTCCCCATGGATGTCCCCATTGATGTCCCCATGGATGTCCCCATTGATGTCCCCATGGATGTCCCCATGGATGTCCCCATGGATGTCCCCATGGATGTCCCCATGGATGTCCCCATGGATGTCCCCATGGATGTCCCCATGGATGTCCCCATTGATGTCCCCATTGATGTCCCCATGGATGTCCCCATGGAAGTCCCCATGGATGTCCCCATGGATGTCCCCATTGATGTCCCCATGGATGTCCCCATGGATGTCCCCATGGATGTCCCCATGGATGTTCCCATGGATGTCCCCATTGATGTCCCCATGGATGTCCCCATGGATGTCCCCATGGATGTTCCCATGGATGTCCCCATGGATGTTCCCATGGATGTTCCCATTGATGTCCCCATTGATGTCCCCATTGATGTCCCCATGGATGTCCCCATGGAAGTCCCCATGGATGTCCCCATGGATGTCCCCATGGATGTCCTATTGATGTCCCCTTGGATGTCCCCATGGATGTCCCCATTGATGTCCCCATTGATGTCCCCATTGATGTCCCCATGGATGTCCCCATGGATATCCCCATTGATGTCCCCATTGATGTCCCCATGGATGTCCCCATGGATGTCCCCATGGATGTCCCCATGGATGTCCCCATTGATGTCCCCATGGATGTCCCCATTGATGTCCCCATTGATGTCCCCATGGATGTCCCCATGGATGTCCCCATGGATGTCCCCATGGATGTTCCCATGGATGTCCCCATGGATGTTCCCATTGATGTCCCCATGGATGTCCCCATTGATGTCCCCATGGATGTCCCCATGGATGTCCCCATGGATGTTCCCATGGATGTCCCCATGGATGTCCCCATGGATGTCCCCATTGATGTCCCCATGGATGTCCCCATTGATGTCCCCATGGATGTCCCCATGGATGTCCCCATGGATGTCCGCATGGATGTCCGCATGGATGTCCGCATGGATGTCCCCATGGATGTCCCCATTGATGTCCCCATTGATGTCCCCATTGATGTCCCCATGGATGTTCCCATTGATGTCCCCATGGATGTCCCCATTGATGTCCCCATGGATGTCCCCATGGATGTCCCCATGGATGTCCCCATGGATGTCCCCATGGATGTCCCCATGGATGTCCCCATGGATGTCCCCATGGATGTCCCCATTGATGTCCCCATGGATGTCCCCATGAATGTCCCCATGGAAGTCCCCATGGATGTTCCCATGGATGTCCCCATGGATGTCCCCATGGATGTCCCCATGGATGTCCCCATGGATGTCCCCATGGATGTCCCCATGGATGTCCCCATTGATGTCCCCATGGATGTCCCCATGGATGTCCCCATGGATGTCCCCATGGATGTCCCCATGGATGTCCCCATGGATGTCCCCATGGATGTCCCCATGGATGTCCCCATGGATGTCCCCATGGATGTCCCCATGGATGTCCCCATGGATGTCCCCATTGATGTCCCCATGGATGTCCCCATTGATGTCCCCATGGATGTCCCCATGGATGTCCCCATGGATGTCCCCATTGATGTCCCCATGGATGTCCCCATGGATGTCCCCATGGAAGTCCCCATTGATGTCCCCATTGATGTCCCCATGGATGTCCCCATGGAAGTCCCCATTGATGTCCCCATTGATGTCCCCATCGATGTCCCCATTGATGTCCCCATGGATGTCCCCATGGATGTCCCCATTGATGTCCCCGTGGATGTCCCCATTGATGTCCCCATGGATGTCCCCATGGATGTCCCCATGGATGTCCCCATTGATGTCCCCATGGATGTCCCCATTGATGTCCCCATGGATGTCCCCATTGATGTCCCCATTGATGTCCCCATGGATGTCCCCATGGATGTCCCCATGGATGTCCCCATGGATGTCCCCATGGATGTCCCCATGGATGTCCCCATTGATGCCCCCATTGATGTCCCCATGGATGTCCCCATGGATGTCCCCATGGATGTCCCCATGGAAGTCCCCATTGATGTCCCCATGGATGTCCCCATGGATGTCCCCATGGATGTCCCCATGGATGTCCCCATGGAAGTCCCCATGGATGTCCCCATGGATGTCCCCATTGATGTCCCCATTGATGTCCCCATGGATGTCCCCATGGATGTCCCCATGGATGTCCCCATTGATGTCCCCATGGATGTCCCCATGGATGTCCCCATGGATGTCCCCATGGATGTCCCCATGGAAGTCCCCATGGATGTCCCCATGGATGTCCCCATGGATGTGCCCCTTGGATGTCCCCATGGATGTCCCCATGGATGTCCCCATGGATGTCCCCATGGATGTCCCCATGGATGTCCCCATGGATGTCCCCATGGATGTCCCCATGGATGTCCCCATGGATGTCCCCATTGATGTCCCCATTGATGTCCCCATGGAAGTCCCCATTGATGTCCCCATGGATGTCCCCATGGATGTCCCCATTGATGTCCCCATTGATGTCCCCATTGATGTCCCCATTGATGTCCCCATTGATGTCCCCATGGATGTCCCCATTGATGTCCCCATTGATGTCCCCATGGATGTCCCCATGGATGTCCCCATGGATGTCCCCATTGATGTCCCCATGGATGTCCCCATTGATGTCCCCATGGATGTCCCCATGGATGTCCCCATGGATGTCCCCATGGAAGTCCCCATTGATGTCCCCATGGATGTCCCCATGGATGTCCCCATTGATGTCCCCATTGATGTCCCCATTGTTGTCCCCATTGATGTCCCCATGGATGTCCCCATTGATGTCCCCATTGATGTCCCCATGGATGTCCCCATGGATGTCCCCATGGATGTCCCCATTGATGTCCCCATGGATGTCCCCATGGATGTCCCCATGGATGTCCCCATGGATGTCCCCATGGATGTCCCCATTGATGTCCCCATGGATGTCCCCATGGATGTCCCCATGGATGTCCCCATTGATGTCCCCATTGATGTCCCCATGGATGTCCCCATGGATGTCCCCATGGATGTCCCCATTGATGTCCCCATGGATGTCCCCATGGATGTCCCCATGGATGTCCCCATGGATGTCCCCATTGATGTCCCCATTGATGTCCCCATGGATGTCCCCATGGATGTCCCCATTGATGTCCCCATGGATGTCCCCATTGATGTCCCCATGGAAGTCCCCATTGATGTCCCCATGGATGTCCCCATTGATGTCCCCATGGATGTCCCCATTGATGTCCCCATGGATGTCCCCATGGAAATCCCCATTGATGTCCCCATTGATGTCCCCAAGGATGTCCCCATTGATGTCCCCATTGATGTCCCCATTGATGTCCCCATGGATGTCCCCATTGATGTCCCCATGGATGTCCCGATTGATGACCCATTGGTTTTCCCCATGGATGTCCCCATGGATGTCCCCATGGAAGTCCCCATTGATGTCCCCATGGATGTCCCCATGGAAGTCCCCATTGATGTCCCCATGGATGTCCCCATTGATGTCCCCATGGATGTCCCCATTGATGTCCCCATGGAAGTCCCCATGGATGTCCCCATTGATGTCCCCATGGAAGTCCCCATTGATGTCCCCATTGATGTCCCCATGGATGTCCCCATTGATGTCCCCATTGATGTCCCCATGGATGTCCCCATGGATGTCCCCATGGATGTCCCCATTGATGTCCCCATGGATGTCCCCATGGAAGTCCCCATGGATGTCCCCATTGATGTCCCCATGGAAGTCCCCATTGATGTCCCCATGGATGTCCCCATTGATGTCCCCATGGAAGTCCCCATGGATGTCCCCATGGATGTCCCCATGGAAGTCCCCATTGATGTCCCCATTGATGTCCCCATGGATGTCCCCATTGATGTCCCCATTGATGTCCCCATTGATGTCCCCATGGATGTCCCCATTGATGTCCCCATGGATGTCCCCATGGATGTCCCCATGGATGTCCCCATGGATGTCCCCATGGAAGTCCCCATGGATGTCCCCATGGATGTCCCCATGGATGTCCCCATTGATGTCCCCATGGATGTCCCCATGGAAGTCCCCATTGATGTCCCCATTGATGTCCCCATGGATGTCCCCATGGATGTCCCCATTGATGTCCCCATGGATGTCCCCATCAACGTCCCCAAGGATGTCCCCATGGATGTCCCCATCAACGTCCCCAAGGATGTCCCCATGGATGTCCCCATGGATGTCCCCATGGATATCCCCATTGATGTTCCGATTGATGTCCCCATGCAGGTCCCCATGGATGTCCCCATGGATGTACCCATTGTTGTCCCCATTGATGTCCCCATGGATGTCCCCATGGATGTCCCCATGGATGTCCCCGTTGATGTCCCCATTGATGTCCCCATGGATGTCCCAATTGATGTCCCGTTTGATGTCCCCATTGATGTCCCCATGGATGTCCCCATGGATGTCCCCATGGATGTCCCCGTTGGTGTCCCCATTGATGTCCCCATGGATGACCCAATTGATGTCCTCATGGATTTCCCCATGGATGTCCCCATGGATGTCCCCATGGATGTCCCCATTGATGTCGCAATTTATGTCCCCATTGATGTCCCCATGGATGTCCCCGTTGATGTCCCAATTGATGTCCCCATGCATGTCCCCATGGATGTCCCCATGGATGTCCCCATGGATGTCCCCATGGATGTCCCAATTGATGTCCCCATGGATGTCCCCATGGATGTCCCCATTGATGTACCCATGGTTGTCCCCATTGATGTCCTCATTGATGTCCCCATTGATGTCCCCATTGATGTCCCCATTGATGTCCCTATGGATGTCCCCATGGATGTCCCCATTGATGTCCCCATGGATCTCCCAATTGATGTCCCCATTGATGTCCCCAGTGATGTCCCCATGGATGTCCCCATGGATGTCCCCATGGATGTCCCGGTGGATGTCCCAATTGATGTCCCCATGGATGTCCCCATCGATGTCCCCATGGATGTCCCCGTTGATGTCCCCGTTGATGTCGCAATTTATGTCCCCATTGATGTCCCCATTGATGTCCCTATGGATGTCCCCATGGATGTCCCCATTGATGTCCCCATGGATCTCCCAATTGATGTCCCCATTGATGTCCCCAGTGATGTCCCCATGGATGTCCCCATGGATGTCCCCATGGATGTCCCGGTGGATGTCCCAATTGATGTCCCCATGGATGTCCCCATCGATGTCCCCATGGATGTACCCATGGATGTCCCCGTTGATGTCGCAATTTATGTCCCTATTGATGTCCCCATGCATGTCCCCATGCATGTCCCCATCAACGTCCCCAAGGATGTCCCCATGGATGTCCCCATTGATGTCCCCATGGATGTCCCCATGGATGTGCCCACTGATGTCCCCATGGATATCCCCATTGATGTTCCGATTGATGTCCCCATGCAGGTCCCCATGGATGTCCCCATGGATCTCCCAATTGATGTCCCAATTGATGTCCCCATTGATGTCCCCATGGATGTCCCCATGGATGTCCCCATGGATGTCCCCATGGATGTCCCAATTGATGTCCCCATGGATTTCCCCATGGATGTCCCCATTGATGTACCCATGGATGTCCCCATGGATGTCGCAATTTATGTCCCCATGCATGTCCCCATGCATGTCCCCATCAACGTCCCCAAGGATGTCCCCATGGATGTCCCCATTGATGTCCCCATGGATGTCCCCATGGATGTCCCGATGGATGTCCCCATGGATGTCCCGATTGATGTCGCAATTTATGTCCCCATTGATGTCCCGATGGATGTCCCCATGCATGTCCCCATTGATGTCCCCATGGATATCCCCATGGATGTCCCAAATGATGTCCGCATTGATGTCCCCATTGATGTCCCCGTGGATGTCCCCATGGGTGTCCCCATGGATGTCCCCATGGATGTCCCAACTGATGTCCCCATGGATTTCCCCATGGATGTCGCCATTGATGTACCCATGGATGTCCCAATTGATGTCGGAATTTATGTCCCCATTGATGTCCCCATGGATGTCCCCATGGATGTCCCCATGAATGTCCCTATTGATGTCCCCATGGATGTCCCCATGGATGTCCCTATTGATGTCCCCATCAACGTCCCCAAGGATGTCCCCATGGATGTCTCCATTGATGTCCCCATTGATGTCCCCATTGATGTCCCCATTGATGTCACTATGGATGTCCCCATGGACGTTCCCATTCATCTCCCCGTGGATGTCCCCATTGATGTCCCCTTGGATGTCCCCATGGATGTCCCCATGGATGTGCCCTTTGAGGTGTAAATGGAAACTTTTTACCCTGAAAAACCCCGGGTTTCATGCCCCTCTCGTGCTGAAAACACTCCTACACGGTACAACAGTCCCAAAGTTGGCTTCCCGGGCCTTGGCTCGCTCAAATTCACAAGTTGGCGCGCCAAGTCGCAAGTTGGCGCGCCAAGTCCGGACTTGGCGCGCGCCAACTGTCAAGTTGGCGCGCGCCAAGTGTCCCCCCACCGATCCAACCATCGACTTGCACACTATTGTTGTCACTGGAAATTCCGTCCCTCACCTGCCCTTGCACACTTGGCACGAAGAAAGCATTGTTCCATCTTTTTTTTTTTGGAATGTGCAAAAGAATGTGTAAAATGATGTGCAAGAGAAAGTAGTATACATTGTGGAGCCGTAGCTCAAAATTGCCTTGCTGGGGCCCACGGAGGCATAGCAATCATATATAGAGGTCAGATGCCTTGCTATGGTCCCAGGGTCATCTGGCGGGTGGGTTAAGACCCCTGTTCGGCCTGGACGAAGACCCCATTATTCTCTATGAACCCCCTTTGCTTCGTCCACGACGACTCCCAAACAGAAAATTTTTGTTTTTGCCACTAAATAGCCCATGACAACCCCTCGGCAGCGGGTTGTTCTGAACCTTGAGGAAGTGCAATGCGCATCCAATCAGATGCGATACAACAAAAGCCAAATTCATTTGAGGAATTTATCAAGGCAGGAGATCACGAAATACCATCCAAAAAGCTGAAGATATAGCGGAGAGCAGAGGTACGGGCTCAGGAGGAAGGCGTTGTTGTTCTAGCCATCCACATCCTAGTGACACGATCACATCCAGAATTATTGCATTTTTGGTGCCTGCCTGCCCTCATAATACCAGCTCATCAATATTTTGCCCAAGATTTGATGTCGACGAAAATGTCGACGAAAATCTGAAGTTTGAGGTTCAATCATCATTTTTCAAGATCAGGTAGATTTTGTTCCCATTGATTTTCGGTTCTTCGAAATCAGATTCTGCTATGTTCTGCTATTTTGTTTTGAATAAGTTAATTGGTGTGGCATCAGTCTGTACACAAGTTTGCTTCCAGAGATAGGTCCTCAACCTCTGTACAGACCGTTGGAACATATTCCTGCTCATGTTTAGAAGGGTACAGCAGCAGGGGTTTACACTACCATGCATGATGACTCCTCTCTCAGTGCGTTGTCAACCTCAAGATGGCCGGATTTGTGGCATCACAAGAATCCACAAGTAGCGTAGTCTGGGTGAGGAAACACAAATGTCAAAGGGAGGAACGGACATGAAGAGAGGAACGACGGCTCTAAAAGGGGGAGGCAGTGACAAGCAAATGCAAACAGCAAACATGAATGGTGTGTTGTAAGCTTTTGTTTGACCACTATTTGGCAGCATCTTATACCAGGATGACCGGAATGGCCGGAATATTTATGGAGGGCAACCGCTCTTGAAACCACCGAATACCGTCGACAGTCTGCAATAGGTGCAAATGAGCCCTATTTGAAGAAAAGGGGAGGATCCGTCTTGTATTCACCTCCTAGCCACCCAAGTAGGATGAAACGAAAAAATTGCAGGCATTTTGCCAGTGTTGGGAACTGACATTTGTTGCTAAGGTTTGTAAACTCCTAGTTTTCAAAACAAACCGTTTTTATCATTTCCTTTAAAACAATTGGTTTTGGCGATTATTGGTTTTTAAAACACCCTATTTTCTATTTTTTCACAAAGGCGACCACACAAGCCTTCCCAAACCTTAATCAACACCAAGCCAAGCACGAAGAAAGCGTCGTCAGTGAATCATGAATCAGAAGGCTGAAGAGCACAGTGGCAGTGCGCTTCGCGGGGGATGGGTGCTGAATTGTGCTGAACTTTGTACCTTCCCTGCCCTCCCTGTAAATCTTGGCCCTGGGTCCTTTCTGTCCACCTTTGCTCAGCGTTAAAACACCGACCTGCCACTCTCATACCTCAGATAGCATGTCATCACTGTCCCCACCTCCCTTGATGTATCCTCTCTAGGCTGACCGGTGGTCGGGCCAAAACAAGCTCCAATGGGCCAGAGAACTAGTACTACTGTCAGGGTCCGAGGCAAGTAAGGGATCACACGGCGGCAGCATACTACGCCACCAGCCATCCTTGTCCCAATGCACAGTGGAATTGTTGGAGCTACGTGTCTTCTATGCGCAAGGCACTAAGAACGATGAGGTCAGGTAGATTGGTGCACTGAGTGCCTCGGTAATCTGAAAAGCAGAATCATAAAGGCGAAGCGGAGGGGTACTAAATTTGTATTTTGGGGCGGTGTCCTCCTGGCTTTTCTGCACTTTCCGAGCAAGCAAAAAAAAAACAAAACCCTGTGGATTCTACTAAGCACCAAACACTTGAAACTCGGTCATGACTCACACACTCAATGAAGAAGCAAAGGGGCAATTCTGATGAAGAAGCTTCAATGCCAACTGCCTGAATCTGAATCTGCGGAAAGACGCCCGCCATCACTCCGCCGCCGACTTGAAGAGAAGGCCGAAGAGCCCA
>OZ038401.1:11974641-12209641 GCA_964036045.1 Eutreptiella sp. 'Long Island Sound 2002' | reverse complement strand
GGATGTCCCCATCGATGTCCCCATGGATGTCCCCATGGATGTCCCCATGGATGTCCCCATGGATGTCCCCATTGATGTCCCCATGGATGTCCCCATGGATGTCCCCATGGATGTCCCCATGGATGTCCCCATTGTTGTCCCCATGGATGTCCCCATGGATGGCCCCATGGATGTCCCCATGGATGTCCCCATTGATGTACACATGGATGTCCCCATGGATGTCCCCATGGATGTCCCCATTGTTGTCCCCATGGATGGCCCCATGGATGTCCCCATGGATGTCCCCATGGATGTCCCCATGGATGTCCCCATTGATGTCCCCATGGATGTCCCCATTGATGTCCCCATGGATGGCCCCATGGATGTCCCCATTGATGTCCCCATGGATGTCCCCATTGATGTCCCCATTGATGTCCCCATGGATGTCCCCATGGATGTCCCCATGGATGGCCCCATGGATGTCCCCATTGATGTTCCCATGGATGTCCCCGTGGATGTCCCCATGGATGTCCCCATGGATGTCCCCATGGATGTCCCCATGGATGTCCCCATGGATGTCCCCATTGATGTCCCCATTGATGTCCCCATGGATGTCCCCATGGATGTCCCCATTGATGTCCCCATTGATGTCCCCATGGATGTCCCCATGGATGTCCCCATTGATGTCCCCATGGATGTCCCCATGGATGTCCCCATTGATGTCCCCATGGATGTCCCCATTGATGTCCCCATGGATGTCCCCATTGATGTCCCCATGGATGGCCCCATGGATGTCCCCATTGATGTCCCCATGGATGTCCCCATTGATGTCCCCATTGATGTCCCCATGGATGTCCCCATTGATGTCCCCATTGATGTCCCCATTGATGTCCCCATTGATGTCCCCATGGATGTCCCCATGGATGTCCCCATGGATGTCCCCATTGATGTCCCCATGGATGTCCCCATTGATGTCCCCATGGAAGTCCCCATGGATGTCCCCATGAATGTCCCCATGGATGTCCCCATTGATGTCCCCATTGATGTCCCCATGGATGTCCCCATTGATGTCCCCATGGATGTCCCCATGGATGTCCCCATGGATGTCCCCATGGATGTCCCCATGGATGTCCCCATTGATGTCCCCATTGATGTCCCCATGGATGTCCCCATGGATATCCCCATGGATGTCCCCATTGATGTCCCCATGGATGTCCCCATGGAAGTCCCCATGGATGTCCCCATGGATGTCCCCATGGATGTCCCCATGGATGTTCCCATGGATGTCCCCATGGATGTCCCCATGGATGTCCCCATGGATGTCCCCATGGATGTCCCCATGGATGTTCCCATGGATGTCCCCATTGATGTCCCCATGGATGTCCCCATTGATGTCCCCATGGATGTCCCCATTGATGTCCCCATGGATGTCCCCATGGATGTCCCCATGGATGTCCCCATTGATGTCCCCATGGATGTCCCCATGGATGTCCCCATGGATGTCCCCATGGATGTCCCCATGGATGTCCCCATGGATGTCCCCATGGATGTCCCCATGGATGTCCCCATGGATGTCCCCATGGATGTCCCCATGGATGTCCCCATGGATGTCCCCATGGATGTTCCCATGGATGTCCCCATGGATGTCCCCATGGATGTCCCCATTGATGTCCCCATGGATGTCCCCATTGATGTCCCCATTGATGTCCCCATGGATGTCCCCATGGATGTCCCCATGGATGTCCCCATTGATGTCCCCATTGATGTCCCCATTGATGTCCCCATGGATGTCCCCATGGATGTCCCCATGGATGTCCCCATGGATGTTACCATGGATGTCCCCATGGATGTCCCCATGGATGTCCCCATGGATGTCCCCATGGATGTCCCCATGGATGTCCCCATTGATGTCCCCATTGATGTCCCCATGGATGTCCCCATGGATGTCCCCATTGATGTCCCCATGGATGTCCCCATGGATGTCCCCATTGATGTCCCCATGGATGTCCCCATTGATGTCCCCATGGATGTCCCCATGGATGTCCCCATTGATGTCCCCATGGATGTCCCCATGGATGTCCCCATGGATGTCCCCATGGATGTCCCCATGGATGTCCCCATGGATGTCCCCATGGATGTCCCCATGGATGTCCCCATTGATGTCCCCATGGATGTCCCCATGGATGTCCCCATGGATGTCCCCATGGATGTCCCCATTGATGTCCCCATGGATGTCCCCATTGATGTCCCCATGGATGTCCCCATGGATGTCCCCATGGATGTCCCCATTGATGTCCCCATGGATGTCCCCATTGATGTCCCCATTGATGTCGCCATGGATGTCCCCATGGATGTCCCCATGGATGTCCCCATTGATGTCCCCATTGATGTCCCCATTGATGTCCCCATGGATGTCCCCATGGATGTCCCCATGGATGTCCCCATGGATGTCCCCATGGATGTCCCCATGGATGTCCCCATGGATGTCCCCATGGATGTCCCCATTGATGTCCCCATGGATGTCCCCATGGATGTCCCCATTGATGTCCCCATGGATGTCCCCATGGATGTCCCCATGGATGTCCCCATGGATGTCCCCATGGATGTCCCCATGGATGTCCCCATGGATGTCCCCATGGATGTCCCCATGGATGTCCCCATGCATGTCCCCATGGATGTCCCCATGGATGTCCCGATGGATGTCCCCATGGATGTCCCCATTGATGTCCCCATGGATGTCCCCATGGATGTCCCGATGGATGTCCCCATGGATGTCCCCATGGATGTCCCCATGGATGTCCCCATTGATGTCCCCATGGATGTCCCCATGGATGTCCCCATTGATGTCCCCATGGATGTCCCCATGGATGTCCCCATGGATGTCCCCATGGATGCCCCCATGGATGTCCCCATGGATGTCCCCATGGATGTCCCCATGGATGTCCCCATGGATGTCCCCATGGATGTCCCCATTGATGTCCCCATGGATGTCCCCATGGATGTCCCCATGGATGTCCCCATGGATGTCCCCATGGATGTCCCCATTGATGTCCCCATGGATGTCCCCATGGATGTCCCCATGGATGTCCCCATGGATGTCCCCATGGATGTCCCCATGGATGTCCCCATGGATGTCCCCATGGATGTCCCCATGGATGTCCCCATGGATGTCCCGATGGATGTCCCCATGGATGTCCCCATGGATGTCCCCATGGATGTCCCCATGGATGTCCCGATGGATGTCCCCATGGATGTCCCCATGGATGTCCCCATTGATGTCCCCATTGATGTCCCCATGGATGTCCCCATTGATGTCCCCATGGATGTCCCCATGGATGTCCACATGGAGGTCCCCATGGATGTCCCCATGGATGTCCCCATGGATGTCCCCATGGATGTCCCCATGGATGTCCCCATTGATGTCCCCATTGATGTCCCCATGGATGTCCCCATGGATGTCCCGATGGATGTCCCCATGGATGTCCCCATGGATGTCCCCATTGATGTCCCCATTGATGTCCCCATGGATGTCCCCGTTGATGTCCCCATGGATGTCCCCATTGATGTCCCCATGGATGTCCCCATGGATGTCCCCATGGATGTCCCCATGGATGTCCCCATTGATGTCCCCATGGATGTCCCCATTGATGTCCCCATGGATGTCCCCATTGATGTCCCCATGGATGTCCCCATTGATGTCCCCATGGATGTCCCCATGGATGTCGCCATGGATGTCCCCATGGATGTCCCCATTGATGTCCCCATGGATGTTCCCATGGATGTCCCCATTGATGTCCCCATTGATGTCCCCATGGATGTCCCCATGGATGTCCCCATGGATGTCCCCATTGATGTCCCCATGGATGTCCCCATGGATGTCCCCATGGATGTCCCCATGGATGTCCCCATGGATGTCCCCATGGATGTCCCCATGGATGTCCCCATGGATGTCCCCATGGATGTCCCCATGGATGTCCCCATGGAAGTCCCCATGGATGTCCCCATGGATGTCCCCATGGATGTCCCCATTGATGTCCCCATGGATGTCCCCATGGATGTCCCCATGGATGTCCCCATGGATGTCCCCATGGATGTCCCCATTGATGTCCCCATGGATGTCCCCATGGATGTCCCCATGGATGTCCCCATGGATGTCCCCATGGATGTCCCCATTGATGTCCCCATTGATGTCCCCATGGATGTCCCCATTGATGTCCCCATTGATGTCCCCATGGATGTCCCCATGGATGTCCCCATGGATGTCCCCATGGATGTCCCCATGGATGTCCCCATTGATGTCCCCATGGATGTACCCATGGATGACACCATTGATGTCCCCATGGATGTCCCCATGGATGTCCCCATTGATGTCCCCATGGATGTACCCATGGATGACACCATTGATGTCCCCATGGATGTCCCCATGGATGTCCCCATGGATGTCCCCATGGATGTCCCCATGGATGTCCCCATTGATGTCCCCATGGATGTCCCCATTGATGTCCCCATGGATGTCCCCATGCATGTCCCCATGGATGTCCCCATGGATGTCCCCATGGATGTCCCCATGGATGTCCCCATGGATGTCCCCATGGATGTCCCCATGGATGTCCCCATGGATGTCCCCATTGATGTCCCCATGGATGTCCCCATGGATGTCCCCATGGATGTCCCCATGGATGTCCCCATGGATGTCCCCATGGATGTCCCCATTGATGTCCCCATGGATGTCCCCATGGATGTCCCCATTGATGTCCCCATGGAAGTCCCCATGGATGTCCCCATGGATGTCCCCATGGATGTCCCCATGGATGTCCCCATGGATGTCCCCATTGATGTCCCCATTGATGTCCCCATGGATGTCCCCGTTGATGTCCCCATGGATGTCCCCATTGATGTCCCCATGGATGTCCCCATGGATGTCCCCATGGATGTCCCCATGGATGTCCCCATTGATGTCCCCATGGATGTCCCCATTGATGTCCCCATGGATGTCCCCATTGATGTCCCCATGGATGTCCCCATGGATGTCCCCATGGATGTTCCCATTGATGTCCCCATGGATGTTCCCATGGATGTCCCCATTGATGTCCCCATTGATGTCCCCATGGATGTCCCCATGGATGTCCCCATGGATGTCCCCATTGATGTCCCCATGGATGTCCCCATGGATGTCCCCATGGATGTCCCCATGGATGTCCCCATGGATGTCCCCATGGATGTCCCCATGGATGTCCCCATGGATGTCCCCATGGATGTCCCCATGGATGTCCCCATGGAAGTCCCCATGGATGTCCCCATGGATGTCCCCATGGATGTCCCCATTGATGTCCCCATGGATGTCCCCATGGATGTCCCCATGGATGTCCCCATGGATGTCCCCATGGATGTCCCCATTGATGTCCCCATGGATGTCCCCATGGATGTCCCCATGGATGTCCCCATGGATGTCCCCATGGATGTCCCCATTGATGTCCCCATTGATGTCCCCATGGATGTCCCCATTGATGTCCCCATTGATGTCCCCATGGATGTCCCCATGGATGTCCCCATGGATGTCCCCATGGATGTCCCCATGGATGTCCCCATTGATGTCCCCATGGATGTACCCATGGATGACACCATTGATGTCCCCATGGATGTCCCCATGGATGTCCCCATTGATGTCCCCATGGATGTACCCATGGATGACACCATTGATGTCCCCATGGATGTCCCCATGGATGTCCCCATGGATGTCCCCATGGATGTCCCCATGGATGTCCCCATTGATGTCCCCATGGATGTCCCCATTGATGTCCCCATGGATGTCCCCATGCATGTCCCCATGGATGTCCCCATGGATGTCCCCATGGATGTCCCCATGGATGTCCCCATGGATGTCCCCATGGATGTCCCCATGGATGTCCCCATGGATGTCCCCATTGATGTCCCCATGGATGTCCCCATGGATGTCCCCATGGATGTCCCCATGGATGTCCCCATGGATGTCCCCATGGATGTCCCCATTGATGTCCCCATGGATGTCCCCATGGATGTCCCCATTGATGTCCCCATGGAAGTCCCCATGGATGTCCCCATGGATGTCCCCATGGATGTCCCCATGGATGTCCCCATGGATGTCCCCATTGATGTCCCCATGGATGTCCCCATTGATGTCCCCATGGATGTCCCCATGGATGTCCCCACGGATGTCCCCATTGATGGCCCCAGGGATGTCCCCATTGATGTCCCCATTGATGTCCCCATTGATGTCCCCATGGATGTCCCCATGGATGTCCCCATTGATGTCCCCATGGATGTCCCCATGGATGTCCCCATGGATGTCCCCATGGATGTCCCCATGGATGTCCCCATGGATGTCCCCATTGATGTCCCCATGGATGTCCCCATGGATGTCCCCATGGATGTCCCCATGGATGTCCCCATTGATGTCCCCATGGATGTCCCCATGGATGTCCCCATTGATGTCCCCATGGATGTCCCCATGGAAATCCCCATTGATGTCCCCATGGATGTCCCCATTGATGTCCCCATGGATGTCCCCATGGATGTCCCCACGGATGTCCCCATTGATGGCCCCAGGGATGTCCCCATTGATGTCGCCGTTGATGTCCCCATTGATGTCCCCATTGATGTCCCCATGGATGTCCCCATTGATGTCCCCATGGATGTCCCCATGGATGTCCCCATGGAAGTCCCCATGGAAATCCCCATTGATGTCCCCATGGATGTCCCCATTGATGTCCCCATGGATGTCCCCATGGATGTCCCCACGGATGTCCCCATTGATGGCCCCAAGGATGTCCCCATTGATGTCCCCATTGATGCCCCCATTGATGTCCCCATGGATGTCCCCATTGATGTCCCCATTGATGTCCCCATGGATGTCCCCATGGATGTCCCCATTGATGTCTCCGTTGATGTCCCCATTGATGTCCCCATGGATGCCCCCATTGATGTCCCCATGGATGTCCCCATGGATGTCCCCATTGATGTCCCCATGGATGTCCCCATGGATGTCCCCATGGATGTCCCCATTGATGTCCCCATTGATGTCCCCATGGATGCCCCCATTGATGTCCCCATGGATGTCCCCATGGATGTCCCCATTGATGTCCCCATGGATGTCCCCATGGATGTCCCCATGGATGTCCCCATTGATGTCCCCATTGATGTCCCCATGGATGTCCCCATGGATGTCCCCATGGATGTCCCCATGGATGTCCCCACGGATGTCCCCATGGATGTCCCCATTGATGTCCCCATGGATGTCCCCATTGATGTCCCCATTGATGTCCCCATGGATGTCCCCATGGATGTCCCCATGGATGTCCCCATTGATGTCCCCATTGATGTCCCCATGGATGTCCCCATTGATGTCCCCATGGATGCCCCCATTGATGTCCCCATTGATGTCCCCATTGATGTCCCCATGGATGTCCCCATTGATGTCCCCATGGAAGTCCCCGTGGATGTCCCCATGGATGTCCCCATTGATGTCCCCATGGATGTCCGCATGGATGTCCCCATGGATGTCCCCACGGATGTCCCCATTGATGTCCCCATGGATGTCCCCATTGATGTCCCCATGGATGTCCCCATGGATGTCCCCATGGATGTCCCCATTGATGTCCCCATGGATGTCCCCATTGATGTCCCCATTGATGTCCCCATGGATGTCCCCATGGAAGTCCCCATGGATGTCCCCATTGATGTCCCCATGGATGTCCCCATTGATGTCCCCATTGATGTCCCCATGGATGTCCCCATTGATGTCCCCATTGATGTCCCCATTGATGTCCCCATGGATGTCCCCATGGATGTCGCCATTGATGTCCCCATGGATGTCCCCATTGATGTCCCCATTGATGTCCCCATTGATGTCCCCATTGATATCCCCATGGATGTCCCCATGGATATCCCCATGGATGTCCCCATGGATGTCCCCATGGATGCCCCCATTGATGTCCCCATGGATGTCCCCATGGATGTCCCCATGGATGTCCCCATGGATGTCCCCATGGATGTCCCCATTGATGTCCCCATGGATGTCCCCATGGATGTCCCCATGGATGTCCCCATGGATGTCCCCCTTGATGTCCCCATGGATGTCCCCATGGATGTCCCCATGGATGTCCCCATTGATGTCCCCATGGATGTCCCCATGGATGTCCCCATGGATGTCCCCATGGATGTCCCCATTGATGTCCCCCTTGATGTCCCCATGGATGTCCCCATGGATGTCCCCATGGATGTCCCCATGGATGTCCCCACGGATGTCCCCATGGATGTCCCCATGGATGTCCCCATGGATGTCCCCATGGATGTCCCCATGGATGTCCCCATTGATGTCCCCATGGAAGTCCCCATGGATGTCCCCATTGATGTCCCCATGGATGCCCCCATTGATGTCCCCATTGATGTCCCCATTGATGTCCCCATGGATGTCCCCACGGATGTCCCCATGGATGTCCCCATTGATGTCCCCATGGATGTCCCCATTGATGTCCCCATTGATGTCCCCATGGATGTCCCCATGGATGTCCCCATGGATGTCCCCATGGATGTCCCCATGGATGTCCCCATGGATGTCCCCATAGATGTCCCCATTGATGTCCCCATGGATGTCCCCATGGATGTCCCCATGGATGTCCCCATGGATGTCCCCATGGATGTCCCCATGGATGTCCCCATTGATGTCCCCATGGAAGTCCCCATGGATGTCCCCATGGATGTCCCCATGGATGTCCCCATGGATGTCCCCATGGATGTCCCCATGGATGTCCCCATGGATGTCCCCATTGATGTCCCCATTGATGTCCCCATGGAAGTCCCCATGGAAGTCCCCATGGATGTCCCCATGGATGTCCCCATGGATGTCCCCATTGATGTCCCCATGGATGTCCCCATGGATGTCCCCATGGAAGTCCCCATGGATGTCCCCATTGATGTCCCCATGGATGTCCCCATTGATGTCCCCATTGATGTCCCCATGGATGTCCCCATTGATGTCCCCATTGATGTCCCCATGGATGTCCCCATGGATGTCGCCATTGATGTCCCCATGGATGTCCCCATTGATGTCCCCTTTGATGTCCCCATTGATGTCCCCATTGATGTCCCCATGGATGTCCCCATTGATGTCCCCATTGATGTCCCCATGGATGTCCCCACGGATGTCCCCATGGATGTCCCCACGGATGTCCCCATGGATGTCCCCATTGATGTCCCCATTGATGTCCCCATGGATGTTCCCATTGATGTCCCCATGGATGTCCCCATTGATGTCCCCATTGATGTCCCCATTGATGTCCCCATGGATGTCCCCATGGATGTCCCCATGGATGTCCCCATTGATGTCCCCATGGATGTCCCCATGGATGTCCCCATTTATGTCCCCATTGATGTCCCCATGGATGTCCCCATTGATGTCCCCATGGATGTCCCCATGGATGTCCCCATGGATGTCCCCATGGATGTCCCCATGGATGTCCCCATTGATGTCCCCATTGATGTCCCCATGGATGTCCCCATGGATGTCCCCATGGATGTCCCCATTGATGTCCCCATGGATGTCCCCATGGATGTCCCCATTTATGTCCCCATTGATGTCCCCATGGATGTCCCCATTGATGTCCCCATGGATGTCCCCATGGATGTCCCCATGGATGTCCCCATGGATGTCCCCATGGATGTTCCCATTGATGTCCCCATGGATGTCCCCATTGATGTCCCCATTGATGTCCCCATTGATGTCCCCATGGATGTCCCCATGGATGTCCCCATGGATGTCCCCATTGATGTCCCCATGGATGTCCCCATGGATGTCCCCATGGATGTCCCCATTGATGTCCCCATGGATGTCCCCATTGATGTCCCCATGGATGTCCCCATGGATGTCCCCATGGATGTCCCCATGGATGTCCCCATTGATGTCCCCATTGATGTCCCCATGGATGTCCCCATGGATGTCCCCATGGATGTCCCCATGGATGTCCCCATGGATGTCCCCATTTATGTCCCCATTGATGTCCCCATGGATGTCCCCATGGATGTCCCCATGGATGTCCCCATTGATGTCCCCATTGATGTCCCCATGGATGTCCCCATGGATGTCCCCATTGATGTCCCCATTGATGTCCCCATTGATGTCCCCATTGATGTCCCCATGGATGTCCCCATGGATGTCCCCATTGATGTCCCCATGGATGTCCCCATTGATGTCCCCATTGATGTCCCCATGGATGTCCCCATGGATCTCCCCATGGATGTCCCCATTGATGTCCCCATGGATGTCCCCATGGATGTCCCCATGGATGTCCCCATGGATGTCCCCATGGATGTCCCCATTGATGTCCCCATTGATGTCCCCATTGATGTCCCCATGGATGTCCCCATTGATGTCCCCATGGATGTCCCCATGGATGTCCCCATGGATGTCCCCATGGATGTCCCCACGGATGTCCCCATGGATGTCCCCATGGATGTCCCCATTGATGTCCCCATTGATGTCCCCATGGATGTCCCCATGGATGTCCCCATTGATGTCCCCATTGATGTCCCCATGGATGTCCCCATTGATGTCCCCATGGATGTCCCCATGGATGTCCCCATTGATGTCCCCATGGATGTCCCCATGGATGTCCCCATGGATGTCCCGATGGATGTCCCCATGGATGTCCCCATTGATGTCCCCATGGATGTCCCCATGGATGTCCCCATGGATGTCCCCATTGATGTCCCCATTGATGTCCCCATGGATGTCCCCATTGATGTCCCCATGGATGTCCCCATTGATGTCCCCATGGATGTCCCCATTGATGTCCCCATTGATGTCCCCATGGATGTCCCCATGGATGTCCCCATGGGTGTCCCCATGGATGTCCCCATGGATGTCCCCATGGATGTCCCCATGGATGTCCCCATGGATGTCCCCATTGATGTCCCCATTGGTGTCCCCATTGATGTCCCCATTGCTGTCCCCATTGATGTCCCCATGGATGTCCCCATGGATGTCCCCATTGATGTCCCCATGGATGTCCCCATGGATGTCCCCATGGATGTCCCCATTGATGTCCCCATTGATGTCCCCATGGATGTCCCCATGGATGTCCCCATTGATGTCCCCATGGATGTCCCCATGGATGTCCCCATTGATGTCCCCATTGATGTCCCCATGGAGGTCCCCATGGTTGTCCCCATGGATGTCCCCATTGATGTCCCCATTGATGTCCCCATTGATGTCCCCATGGATGTCCCCATTGATGTCCCCATGGATGTCCCCATGGATGTCCCCATGGATGTCCCCATGGATGTCCCCATTGATGTCCCCATTGATGTCCCCATGGATGTCCCCATGGATGTCCCCATGGATGTCCCCATGGATGTCCCCATGGATGTCCCCATGGATGTCCCCATGGATGTCCCCATGGATGTCCCCATTGATGTCCCCATTGATGTCCCCATGGATGTCCCCATGGATGTCCCCATGGATGTCCCGATGGATGTCCCCATGGATGTCCCCATTGATGTCCCCATGGATGTCCCCATGGATGTCCCCACGGATGTCCCCATGGATGTCCCCATGGATGTCCCCATTGATGTCCCCATTGATGTCCCCATGGATGTCCCCATGGATGTCCCCATGGATGTCCCGATGGATGTCCCCATGGATGTCCCCATTGATGTCCCCATGGATGTCCCCATGGATGTCCCCATGGATGTCCCCATGGATGTCCCCATGGATGTCCCCATGGATTTCCCCATGGATGTCCCCATGGATGTCCCCATTGATGTCCCCATGGATGTCCCCATGGATGTCCCCATTGATGTCCCCATGGATGTCCCCATGCATGTCCCCATGGATGTCCCCATGGATGTCCCCATGGATGTCCCCATGGATGTCCCCATTGATGTCCCCATGGATGTCCCCATGGATGTCCCCATGGATGTCCCCATGGATGTCCCCATGGATGTCCCCATGGATGTCCCCATTGATGTCCCCATGGATGTCCCCATGGATGTCCCCATGGATGTCCCCATGGATGTCCCCATTGATGTCCCCATTGATGTCCCCATGGATGTCCCCATGGATGTCCCCATTGATGTCCCCATGGATGTCCCCATTGATGTCCCCATGGATGTCCCCATGGATGTCCCCATTGATGTCCCCATGGATGTCCCCATTGATGTCCCCATTGATGTCCCCATGGATGTCCCCATTGATGTCCCCATTGATGTCCCCATTGATGTCCCCATTGCTGTCCCCATGGATGTCCCCATTGATGTCCCCATGGATGTCCCCATTGATGTCCCCATGGATGTCCCCATGGATGTCCCCATTGATGTCCCCATGGATGTCCCCATGGATGTCCCCATGGATGTCCCCATTGATGTCCCCATGGATGTCCCCATGGATGTCCCCATTGATGTCCCCATGGATGTCCCCATGGATGTCCCCATGGATGTCCCCATGGATGTCCCCATTGATGTCCCCATTGATGTCCCCATGGATGTCCCCATGGATGTCCCCATGGATGTCCCCATTGATGTCCCCATGGATGTCCCCATGGATGTCCCCGTGGATGTCCCCATGGATGTCCCCATTGATGTCCCCATTGATGTCCCCATGGATGTCCCCATGGATGTCCCCATTGATGTCCCCATTGATGTCCCCATTGATGTCCCCGTGGATGTCCCCATGGATGTCCCCATTGATGTCCCCATGGATGTCCCCATGGATGTCCCCATTGATGTCCCCATTGATGTCCCCATGGATGTCCCCATGGATGTCCCCATGGATGTCCCCATGGATGCCCCCATGGATGTCCCCATGGATGTCCCCATGGATGTCCCCACGGATGTCCCCATGGATGTCCCCATTGATGTCCCCATGGAAGTCCCCATGGATGTCCCCATTGATGTCCCCATTGATGTCCCCATTGATGTCCCCATTGATGTCCCCATGGATGTCCCCATGGATGTCCCCATGGATGTCCCCATGGATGTCCCCATTGATGTCCCCATTGATGTCCCCATGGATGTCCCCATGGATGCCCCCATGGATGTCGGCATTGATGTCCCCATGGATGTCCCCATGGATGTCCCCATGGATGTCCCCATGGATGTCCCCATTGATGTCCCCATGGATGTCCCCATGGATGTCCCCATGGATGTCCCCATGGATGTCCCCATGGATGTCCCCATGGATGTCCCCATTGATGTCCCCATGGATGTCCCCATGGATGTCCCCATGGATGTCCCCATTGATGTCCCCATTGATGTCCCCATTGATGTCCCCATTGATGTCCCCATTGATGTCCCCATGGAAATCCCCATTGATGTCCCCATGGATGTCCCCATGGATGTCCCCATGGAAATCCCCATTGATGTCCCCATGGATGTCCCCATGGATGTCCCCATTGATGTCCCCATTGATGTCCCCATTGATGTCCCCATTGATGTCCCCATTGATGTCCCCATTGATGTCCCCATTGATGTCCCCATGGATGTCCCCATGGATGTCCCCATGGATGTCCCCATTGATGTCCCCATTGATGTCCCCATTGATGTCCCCATGGATGTCCCCATGGATGTCCCCATTGATGTCCCCATTGATGTCCCCATTGATGTCCCCATGGATGTCCCCATGGATGTCCCCATGGATGTCCCCATGGATGTCCCCATGGATGTCCCCATGGATGTCCCCATTGATGTCCCCATGGATGTCCCCATGGATGTCCCCATGGATGTCCCCATGGATTTGCCGATGGATGTCCCCATGGATGTCCCCATTGATGTCCCCATTGATGTCCCCATGGATGTCCCCATGGATGTCCCCATTGATGTCCCCATGGATGTCCCCATGGATGTCCCCATTGATGTCCCCATGGATGTCCCCATGGATGTCCCCATGGATGTCCCCATGGATGTCCCCATGGATGTCCCCATGGATGTCCCCATTGATGTCCCCATTGATGTCCCCATGGATGTCCCCATGGATGTCCCCATTGATGTCCCCATTGATGTCCCCATTGATGTCCCCATGGATGTCCCCATGGATGTCCCCGTGGATGTCCCCATGGATGTCCCCATTGATGTCCCCATTGATGTCCCCATGGATGTCCCCATGGATGTCCCCATTGATGTCCCCATTGATGTCCCCATTGATGTCCCCGTGGATGTCCCCATGGATGTCCCCATTGATGTCCCCATGGATGTCCCCATGGATGTCCCCATTGATGTCCCCATTGATGTCCCCATGGATGTCCCCATGGATGTCCCCATGGATGTCCCCATGGATGCCCCCATGGATGTCCCCATGGATGTCCCCATGGATGTCCCCACGGATGTCCCCATGGATGTCCCCATTGATGTCCCCATGGAAGTCCCCATGGATGTCCCCATTGATGTCCCCATTGATGTCCCCATTGATGTCCCCATTGATGTCCCCATGGATGTCCCCATGGATGTCCCCATGGATGTCCCCATGGATGTCCCCATTGATGTCCCCATTGATGTCCCCATGGATGTCCCCATGGATGCCCCCATGGATGTCGGCATTGATGTCCCCATGGATGTCCCCATGGATGTCCCCATGGATGTCCCCATGGATGTCCCCATTGATGTCCCCATGGATGTCCCCATGGATGTCCCCATGGATGTCCCCATGGATGTCCCCATGGATGTCCCCATGGATGTCCCCATTGATGTCCCCATGGATGTCCCCATGGATGTCCCCATGGATGTCCCCATTGATGTCCCCATTGATGTCCCCATTGATGTCCCCATTGATGTCCCCATTGATGTCCCCATGGAAATCCCCATTGATGTCCCCATGGATGTCCCCATGGATGTCCCCATGGAAATCCCCATTGATGTCCCCATGGATGTCCCCATGGATGTCCCCATTGATGTCCCCATTGATGTCCCCATTGATGTCCCCATTGATGTCCCCATTGATGTCCCCATTGATGTCCCCATTGATGTCCCCATTGATGTCCCCATGGATGTCCCCATGGATGTCCCCATGGATGTCCCCATTGATGTCCCCATTGATGTCCCCATTGATGTCCCCATGGATGTCCCCATGGATGTCCCCATTGATGTCCCCATTGATGTCCCCATTGATGTCCCCATGGATGTCCCCATGGATGTCCCCATGGATGTCCCCATGGATGTCCCCATGGATGTCCCCATGGATGTCCCCATTGATGTCCCCATGGATGTCCCCATGGATGTCCCCATGGATGTCCCCATGGATTTGCCGATGGATGTCCCCATGGATGTCCCCATTGATGTCCCCATTGATGTCCCCATGGATGTCCCCATGGATGTCCCCATTGATGTCCCCATGGATGTCCCCATGGATGTCCCCATTGATGTCCCCATGGATGTCCCCATGGATGTCCCCATGGATGTCCCCATGGATGTCCCCATGGATGTCCCCATGGATGTCCCCATTGATGTCCCCATGGATGTCCCCATGGATGTCCCCATTGATGTCCCCATTGATGTCCCCATGGATGTCCCCATGGATGTCCCCATGGATGTCCCCATGGATGCCCCCATGGATGTCCCCATGGATGTCCCCATGGATGTCCCCACGGATGTCCCCATGGATGTCCCCATTGATGTCCCCATGGAAGTCCCCATGGATGTCCCCATTGATGTCCCCATTGATGTCCCCATTGATGTCCCCATTGATGTCCCCATGGATGTCCCCATGGATGTCCCCATGGATGTCCCCATGGATGTCCCCATTGATGTCCCCATTGATGTCCCCATGGATGTCCCCATGGATGCCCCCATGGATGTCGGCATTGATGTCCCCATGGATGTCCCCATGGATGTCCCCATGGATGTCCCCATGGATGTCCCCATTGATGTCCCCATGGATGTCCCCATGGATGTCCCCATGGATGTCCCCATGGATGTCCCCATTGATGTCCCCATTGATGTCCCCATTGATGTCCCCATTGATGTCCCCATTGATGTCCCCATGGATGTCCCCATTGATGTCCCCATGGATGTCCCCATGGATGTCCCCATTGATGTCCCCATTGATGTCCCCATGGATGTCCCCATGGATGTCCCCATGGATGTCCCCATGGATGCCCCCATGGATGTCCCCATGGATGTCCCCATGGATGTCCCCACGGATGTCCCCATGGATGTCCCCATTGATGTCCCCATGGAAGTCCCCATGGATGTCCCCATTGATGTCCCCATTGATGTCCCCATTGATGTCCCCATTGATGTCCCCATGGATGTCCCCATGGATGTCCCCATGGATGTCCCCATGGATGTCCCCATTGATGTCCCCATTGATGTCCCCATGGATGTCCCCATGGATGTCCCCATGGATGTCGGCATTGATGTCCCCATGGATGTCCCCATGGATGTCCCCATGGATGTCCCCATGGATGTCCCCATTGATGTCCCCATGGATGTCCCCATGGATGTCCCCATGGATGTCCCCATGGATGTCCCCATGGATGTCCCCATGGATGTCCCCATTGATGTCCCCATGGATGTCCCCATGGATGTCCCCATGGATGTCCCCATTGATGTCCCCATTGATGTCCCCATTGATGTCCCCATTGATGTCCCCATTGATGTCCCCATGGAAATCCCCATTGATGTCCCCATGGATGTCCCCATGGATGTCCCCATGGAAATCCCCATTGGTGTCCCCATGGATGTCCCCATGGATGTCCCCATTGATGTCCCCATTGATGTCCCCATTGATGTCCCCATTGATGTCCCCATTGATGTCCCCATTGATGTCCCCATTGATGTCCCCATGGATGTCCCCATGGATGTCCCCATGGATGTCCCCATTGATGTCCCCATTGATGTCCCCATTGATGTCCCCATGGATGTCCCCATGGATGTCCCCATTGATGTCCCCATTGATGTCCCCATTGATGTCCCCATGGATGTCCCCATTGATGTCCCCATGGATGTCCCCATGGATGTCCCCATGGATGTCCCCATGGATGTCCCCATTGATGTCCCCATTGATGTCCCCATTGATGTCCCCATGGATGTCCCCATGGATGTCCCCATGGATGTCCCGATGGATGTCCCGATGGATGTCCCCATGGATGTCCCCATTGATGTCCCCATGGATGTCCCCATGGATGTCCCCATTGATGTCCCCATGGATGTCCCCATGGATGTCCCCATGGATGTCCCGATGGATGTCCCCATGGATGTCCCCATTGATGTCCCCATGGATGTCCCCATGGATGTCCCCACGGATGTCCCCATGGATGTCCCCATGGATGTCCCCATTGATGTCCCCATTGATGTCCCCATGGATGTCCCCATGGATGTCCCCATGGATGTCCCGATGGATGTCCCCATGGATGTCCCCATTGATGTCCCCATGGATGTCCCCATGGATGTCCCCATGGATGTCCCCATGGATGTCCCCATGGATGTCCCCATGGATTTCCCCATGGATGTCCCCATGGATGTCCCCATTGATGTCCCCATGGATGTCCCCATGGATGTCCCCATTGATGTCCCCATGGATGTCCCCATGCATGTCCCCATGGATGTCCCCATGGATGTCCCCATGGATGTCCCCATGGATGTCCCCATGGATGTCCCCATGGATTTCCCCATGGATGTCCCCATGGATGTCCCCATTGATGTCCCCATTGATGTCCCCATGGATGTCCCCATGGATGTCCCCATGGATGTCCCGATGGATGTCCCCATGGATGTCCCCATTGATGTCCCCATGGATGTCCCCATGGATGTCCCCATGGATGTCCCCATGGATGTCCCCATGGATGTCCCCATGGATGTCCCCATTGATGTCCCCATTGATGTCCCCATGGATGTCCCCATGGATGTCCCCATGGATGTCCCGATGGATGTCCCCATGGATGTCCCCATTGATGTCCCCATGGATGTCCCCATGGATGTCCCCATGGATGTCCCCATGGATGTCCCCATGGATGTCCCCATGGATTTCCCCATGGATGTCCCCATGGATGTCCCCATTGATGTCCCCATGGATGTCCCCATGGATGTCCCCATTGATGTCCCCATGGATGTCCCCATGCATGTCCCCATGGATGTCCCCATGGATGTCCCCATGGATGTCCCCATGGATGCCCCCATTGATGTCCCCTTGGATGTCCCCATGGATGTCCCCATTGATGTCCCCATGGATGTCCCCATGGATGTCCCCATGGATGTCCCCATGGATGTCCCCATTGATGTCCCCATGGATGTCCCCATGGATGTCCCCATGGATGTCCCCATTGATGTCCCCATGGATGTCCCCATGGATGTCCCCATGGATGTCCCCATGGATGTCCCCATTGATGTCCCAATGGATGTCCCCATTGATGTCCCCATGGATGTCCCCATTGATGTCCCCATGGATGTCCCCATTGATGTCCCCATTGATGTCCCCATGGATGTCCCCATTGATGTCCCCATTGATGTCCCCATGGATGTCCCCATTGATGTCCCCATGGATGTCCCCATTGATGCCCCCATTGATGTCCCCATGGATGTCCCCATGGATGTCCCCATGGATGTCCCCATGGATGTCCCCATGGATGTCCCCATGGATGTCCCCATGGATGTCCCCATTGATGTCCCCATGGATGTCCCCATGGATGTCCCCATTGATGTCCCCATGGATGTCCCCATGGATGTCCCCATGGATGTCCCCATGGATGTCCCCATGGATGTCCACATGGATGTCCCCATGGATGTCCCCACGGATGTCCCCATGGATGTCCCCATTGATGTCCCCATGGAAGTCCCCATGGATGTCCCCATTGATGTCCCCATTGATGTCCCCATTGATGTCCCCATTGATGTCCCCATGGATGTCCCCATGGATGTCCCCATGGAAGTCCCCATGGATGTCCCCATTGATGTCCCCATTGATGTCCCCATTGATGTCCCCATTGATGTCCCCATGGATGTCCCCATGGATGTCCCCATTGATGTCCCCATTGATGTCCCCATTGATGTCCCCATTGATGTCCCCATGGATGTCCCCATGGATGTCCCCATGGATGTCCCCATGGATGTCCCCATTGATGTCCCCATTGATGGCCCCATGGATGTCCCCATGGATGTCCCCATGGATGTCGGCATTGATGTCCCCATGGATGTCCCCATGGATGTCCCCATGGATGTCCCCATGGATGTCCCCATGGATGTCCCCATGGATGTCCCCATGGATGTCCCCATGGATGTCCCCATGGATGTCCCCATGGATGTCCCCATTGATGTCCCCATGGATGTCCCCATGGATGTCCCCATTGATGTCCCCATTGATGTCCCCATTGATGTCCCCATTGATGTCCCCATTGATGTCCCCATGGAAATCCCCATTGATGTCCCCATGGATGTCCCCATGGATGTCCCCATGGAAATCCCCATTGATGTCCCCATGGATGTCCCCATGGATGTCCCCATTGATGTCCCCATTGATGTCCCCATTGATGTCCCCATTGATGTCCCCATTGATGTCCCCATTGATGTCCCCATTGATGTCCCCATGGATGTCCCCATGGATGTCCCCATGGATGTCCCCATTGATGTCCCCATGGATGTCCCCATTGATGTCCCCATGGATGTCCCCATGGATGTCCCCATTGATGTCCCCATTGATGTCCCCATGGATGTCCCCATGGATGCCCCCATGGATGTCCCCATGGATGTCCCCATGGATGTCCCCACGGATGTCCCCATGGATGTCCCCATTGATGTCCCCATGGAAGTCCCCATGGATGTCCCCATTGATGTCCCCATTGATGTCCCCATTGATGTCCCCATTGATGTCCCCATGGATGTCCCCATGGATGTCCCCATGGATGTCGGCATTGATGTCCCCATGGATGTCCCCATGGATGTCCCCATGGATGTCCCCATGGATGTCCCCATTGATGTCCCCATGGATGTCCCCATGGATGTCCCCATGGATGTCCCCATGGATGTCCCCATGGATGTCCCCATGGATGTCCCCATTGATGTCCCCATGGATGTCCCCATGGATGTCCCCATTGATGTCCCCATTGATGTCCCCATTGATGTCCCCATTGATGTCCCCATTGATGTCCCCATGGAAATCCCCATTGATGTCCCCATGGATGTCCCCATGGGTGTCCCCATGGAAATCCCCATTGATGTCCCCATGGATGTCCCCATGGATGTCCCCATGGATGTCCCCATTGATGTCCCCATTGATGTCCCCATTGATGTCCCCATTGATGTCCCCATTGATGTCCCCATTGATGTCCCCATGGATGTCCCCATGGATGTCCCCATGGATGTCCCCATTGATGTCCCCATTGATGTCCCCATTGATGTCCCCATGGATGTCCCCATGGATGTCCCCATTGATGTCCCCATTGATGTCCCCATTGATGTCCCCATGGATGTCCCCATTGATGTCCCCATGGATGTCCCCATGGATGTCCCCATGGATGTCCCCATGGATGTCCCCATTGATGTCCCCATTGATGTCCCCATGGATGTCCCCATGGATGTGCCCATGGATGTCCCGATGGATGTCCCCATGGATGTCCCCATGGATGTCCCCATTGATGTCCCCATGGATGTCCCCATGGATGTCCCCATGGATGTCCCCATGGATGTCCCCATGGATGTCCCCATGGATGTCCCGATGGATGTCCCCATGGATGTCCCCATTGATGTCCCCATGGATGTCCCCATGGATGTCCCCACGGATGTCCCCATGGATGTCCCCATGGATGTCCCCATTGATGTCCCCATTGATGTCCCCATGGATGTCCCCATGGATGTCCCCATGGATGTCCCGATGGATGTCCCCATGGATGTCCCCATTGATGTCCCCATGGATGTCCCCATGGATGTCCCCATGGATGTCCCCATGGATGTCCCCATGGATGTCCCCATGGATTTCCCCATGGATGTCCCCATGGATGTCCCCATTGATGTCCCCATGGATGTCCCCATGGATGTCCCCATTGATGTCCCCATGGATGTCCCCATGGATGTCCCCATGGATGTCCCCATGGATGTCCCCATGGATGTCCCCATTGATGTCCCCATTGATGTCCCCATGGATGTCCCCATGGATGTCCCCATGGATGTCCCGATGGATGTCCCCATGGATGTCCCCATTGATGTCCCCATGGATGTCCCCATGGATGTCCCCATGGATGTCCCCATGGATATCCCCATGGATGTCCCCATGGATTTCCCCATGGATGTCCCCATGGATGTCCCCATTGATGTCCCCATGGATGTCCCCATGGATGTCCCCATTGATGTCCCCATGGATGTCCCCATGCATGTCCCCATGGATGTCCCCATGGATGTCCCCATGGATGTCCCCATGGATGTCCCCATTGATGTCCCCATGGATGTCCCCATGGATGTCCCCATTGATGTCCCCATGGATGTCCCCATGGATGTCCCCATGGATGTCCCCATTGATGTCCCCATGGATGTCCCCATGGATGTCCCCATGGATGTCCCCATGGATGTCCCCATTGATGTCCCCATGGATGTCCCCATGGATGTCCCCATGGATGTCCCCATGGATGTCCCCATTGATGTCCCCATGGATGTCCCCATTGATGTCCCCATGGATGTCCCCATTGAAGTCCCCATGGATGTCCCCATTGATGTCCCCATTGATGTCCCCCTGGATGTCCCCATTGATGTCCCCATTGATGTCCCCATGGATGTCCCCATTGATGTCCCCATGGATGTCCCCATTGATGTCCCCATTGATGTCCCCATGGATGTCCCCATGGATGTCCCCATGGATGTCCCCATGGATGTCCCCATGGATGTCCCCATGGATGTCCCCATGGATGTCCCCATTGATGTCCCCATGGATGTCCCCATGGATGTCCCCATTGATGTCCCCATGGATGTCCCCATGGATGTCCCCATGGATGTCCCCATGGATGTCCCCATGGATGTCCCCATGGATGTCCCCATGGATGTCCCCACGGATGTCCCCATGGATGTCCCCATTGATGTCCCCATGGAAGTCCCCATGGATGTCCCCATTGATGTCCCCATTGATGTCCCCATTGATGTCCCCATTGATGTCCCCATGGATGTCCCCATGGATGTCCCCATGGAAGTCCCCATGGATGTCCCCATTGATGTCCCCATTGATGTCCCCATTGATGTCCCCATTGATGTCCCCATGGATGTCCCCATGGATGTCCCCATGGATGTCCCCATGGATGTCCCCATTGATGTCCCCATGGATGTCCCCATTGATGTCCCCATGGATGTCCCCATGGATGTCCCCATGGATGTCCCCATGGATGTCCCCATTGATGTCCCCATGGATGTCCCCATGGATGTCCCCATGGATGTCCCCATGGATGTCTCCATTGATGTCCCCATGGATGTCCCCATGGATGTCCCCATTGATGTCCCCATTGATGTCCCCATGGATGTCCCAATGGATGTCCCCATCGATGTCCCCATTGATGTCCCCATGGATGTCCCCATGGATGTCCCCATGGATGTCCCCGTGGATGTCCCCATGGATGTCCCCATTGATGTCCCCATGGATGTCCCCATGGATGTCCCCATGGATGTCCCCATTGATGTCCCCATTGATGTCCCCATTGATGTCCCCATGGATGTCCCCATGGATGTCCCCATTGATGTCCCCATTGATGACCCCATGGATGTCCCCATTGATGTCCCCATTGATGTCCCCATGGATGTCCCCATGGATGTCCCCATGGATGTCCCCATGGATGTCCCCATGGATGTCCCCACGGATGTCCCCATGGATGTCCCCATTGATGTCCCCATGGAAGTCCCCATGGATGTCCCCATTGATGTCCCCATTGATGTCCCCATTGATGTCCCCATTGATGTCCCCATGGATGTCCCCATGGATGTCCCCATGGATGTCCCCATGGATGTCCCCATTGATGTCCCCATTGATGTCCCCATGGATGTCCCCATGGATGTCCCCATGGATGTCGGCATTGATGTCCCCATGGATGTCCCCATGGATGTCCCCATTGATGTCCCCATTGATGTCCCCATTGATGTCCCCATTGATGTCCCCATTGATGTCCCCATTGATGTCCCCATTGATGTCCCCATGGAAATCCCCATTGATGTCCCCATGGATGTCCCCATGGATGTCCCCATGGAATTCCCCATTGATGTCCCCATGGATGTCCCCATGGATGTCCCCATGGATGTCCCCATTGATGTCCCCATTGATGTCCCCATTGATGTCCCCATTGATGTCCCCATTGATGTCCCCATTGATGTCCCCATGGATGTCCCCATGGATGTCCCCATCAATGTCCCCATTGATGTCCCCATGGATGTCCCCATGGATGTCCCGATGGATGTCCCCATTGATGTCCCCATGGATGTCCCCATGGATGTCCCCATTGATGTCCCCATTGATGTCCCCATTGATGTGCCCATTGATGTCCCCATTGATGTCCCCATGGATGTCCCCATTGATGTCCCCATGGATGTCCCCATTGATGTCCCCATTTATGTCCCCATTGATGTCCCCATTGATGTCCCCATTGATGTCCCCATGGATGTCCCCATTGATGTCCCCATGGATGTCCCCATGCATGTCCCCATGGATGTCCCCATGGATGTCCCCATGGATGTCCCCATTGATGTCCCCATGGATGTCCCCATTGATGTCCCCATGGATGTCCCCATGGATGTCCCCATGGATGTCCCCATGGATGTCCCCATGGATGTCCCCATGGATGTCCCCATGGATGTCCCCATTGATGTCCCCATTGATGTCCCCATTGATGTCCCCATTGATGTCCCCATGGATGTCCCCATGGATGTCCCCATTGATGTCCCCATGGATGTCCCCATGGATGTCCCCATTGATGTCCCCATTGATGTCCCCATGGATGTCCCCATGGATGTCCCCATTGATGTCCCCATGGATGTCCCCATGGATGTCCCCATGGATGTCCCCATGGATGTCCCCATGGATGTCCCCATTGATGTCCCCATGGATGTCCCCATTGATGTCCCCATTGATGTCCCCATGGATGTCCCCATTGATGTCCCCATGGATGTCCCCATGGATGTCCCCATTGATGTCCCCATGGATGTCCCCATGGATGTCCCCATTGATGTCCCCATTGATGTCCCCATGGATGTCCCCATGGATGTCCCCATGGATGTCCCCATTGATGTCCCCATTGATGTCCCCATGGATGTCCCCATTGATGTCCCCATTGATGTCCCCATGGATGTCCCCATTGATGTCCCCATGGATGTCCCCATGGATGTCCCCATGGATGTCCCCATGGATGTCCCCATTGATGTCCCCATTGATGTCCCCATGGATGTCCCCATGGATGTCCCCATTGATGTCCCCATGGATGTCCCCATGGATGTCCCCACGGATGTCCCCATGGATGTCCCCATTGATGTCCCCATTGATGTCCCCATGGATGTCCCCATGGATGTCCCCACGGATGTCCCCATGGATGTCCCCATTGATGTCCCCATTGATGTCCCCATGGATGTCCCCATTGATGTCCCCATTGATGTCCCCATGGATGTCCCCATGGATGTCCCCATGGATGTCCCCATTGATGTCCCCATTGATGTCCCCATGGAAATCCCCATTGATGTCCCCATGGATGTCCCCATTGATGTCCCCATTGATGTCCCCATGGATGTCCCCATGGATGTCCCCATTGATGTCCCCATTGATGACCCCATGGATGTCCCCATTGATGTCCCCATTGATGTCCCCATGGATGTCCCCATGGATGTCCCCATGGATGTCCCCATGGATGTCCCCATGGATGTCCCCACGGATGTCCCCATGGATGTCCCCATTGATGTCCCCATGGAAGTCCCCATGGATGTCCCCATTGATGTCCCCATTGATGTCCCCATTGATGTCCCCATTGATGTCCCCATGGATGTCCCCATTGATGTCCCCATGGATGTCCCCATGGATGTCCCCATGGATGTCCCCATTGATGTCCCCATTGATGTCCCCATGGAAATCCCCATTGATGTCCCCATTGATGTCCCCATTGATGTCCCCATTGATGTCCCCATGGATGTCCCCATGGATGTCCCCAATGATGTCCCCATTGATGACCCCATGGATGTCCCCATTGATGTCCCCATTGATGTCCCCATGGATGTCCCCATGGATGTCCCCATGGATGTCCCCATGGATGTCCCCATGGATGTCCCCACGGATGTCCCCATGGATGTCCCCATTGATGTCCCCATGGAAGTCCCCATGGATGTCCCCATTGATGTCCCCATTGATGCCCCCATTGATGTCCCCATTGATGTCCCCATGGATGTCCCCATGGATGTCCCCATGGATGTCCCCATGGATGTCCCCATTGATGTCCCCATTGATGTCCCCATGGATGTCCCCATGGATGTCCCCATGGATGTCGGCATTGATGTCCCCATGGATGTCCCCATGGATGTCCCCATTGATGTCCCCATTGATGTCCCCATTGATGTCCCCATTGATGACCCCATGGATGTCCCCATTGATGTCCCCATTGATGTCCCCATGGATGTCCCCATGGATGTCCCCATGGATGTCCCCATGGATGTCCCCATGGATGTCCCCACGGATGTCCCCATGGATGTCCCCATTGATGTCCCCATGGAAGTCCCCATGGATGTCCCCATTGATGTCCCCATGGATGTCCCCATTGATGTCCCCATTGATGTCCCCATGGATGTCCCCATGGATGTCCCCATGGATGTCCCCATGGATGTCCCCATTGATGTCCCCATTGATGTCCCCATGGATGTCCCCATGGATGTCCCCATGGATGTCGGCATTGATGTCCCCATGGATGTCCCCATGGATGTCCCCATTGATGTCCCCATTGATGTCCCCATTGATGTCCCCATTGATGTCCCCATTGATGTCCCCATTGATGTCCCCATTGATGTCCCCATGGAAATCCCCATTGATGTCCCCATGGATGTCCCCATGATGTCCCCATGGAATTCCCCATTGATTTCCCCATGGATGTCCCCATGGATGTCCCCATGGATGTCCCCATTGATGTCCCCATTGATGTCCCCATTGATGTCCCCATTGATGTCCCCATTGATGTCCCCATTGATGTCCCCATGGATGTCCCCATGGATGTCCCCATTGATGTCCCCATTGATGTCCCCATGGATGTCCCCATGGATGTCCCGATGGATGTCCCCATTGATGTCCCCATGGATGTCCCCATGGATGTCCCCATTGATGTCCCCATTGATGTCCCCATTGATGTCCCCATTGATGTCCCCATTGATGTCCCCATGGAAATCCCCATTGATGTCCCCATGGATGTCCCCATTGATGTCCCCATTGATGTCCCCATTGATGTCCCCATTGATGTCCCCATTGATGTCCCCATGGATGTCCCCATTGATGTCCCCATGGATGTCCCCATGCATGTCCCCATGGATGTCCCCATGGATGTCCCCATGGATGTCCCCATTGATGTCCCCATGGATGTCCCCATTGATGTCCCCATGGATGTCCCCATGGATGTCCCCATGGATGTCCCCATGGATGTCCCCATGGATGTCCCCATGGATGTCCCCATGGATGTCCCCATTGATGTCCCCATGGATGTCCCCATTGATGTCCCCATTGATGTCCCAATGGATGTCCCCATGGATGTCCCCATTGATGTCCCCATGGATGTCCCCATGGATGTCCCCATTGATGTCCCCATTGATGTCCCCATGGATGTCCCCATGGATGTCCCCATTGATGTCCCCATGGATGTCCCCATGAATGTCCCCATGGATGTCCCCATGGATGTCCCCATGGATGTCCCCATGGATGTCCCCATGGATGTCCCCATTGATGTCCCCATTGATGTCCCCATGGATGTCCCCATTGATGTCCCCATGGATGTCCCCATGGATGTCCCCATTGATGTCCCCATGGATGTCCCCATGGATGTCCCCATTGATGTCCCCATTGATGTCCCCATGGATGTCCCCATGGATGTCCCCATGGATGTCCCCATTGATGTCCCCATTGATGTCCCCATGGATGTCCCCATTGATGTCCCCATTGATGTCCCCATGGATGTCCCCATTGATGTCCCCATGGATGTCCCCATGGATGTCCCCATGGATGTCCCCATGGATGTCCCCATTGATGTCCCCATTGATGTCCCCATGGATGTCCCCATGGATGTCCCCATTGATGTCCCCATTGATGTCCCCATGGATGTCCCCATTGATGTCCCCATGGATGTCCCCATGGATGTCCCCACGGATGTCCCCATGGATGTCCCCATTGATGTCCCCATTGATGTCCCCATGGATGTCCCCATTGATGTCCCCATTGATGTCCCCATGGATGTCCCCATGGATGTCCCCATGGATGTCCCCATGGATGTCCCCATGGATGTCCCCATTGATGTCCCCATGGATGTGCCCATGGATGTCCCCATTGATGTCCCCATTGATGTCCCCATGGATGTCCCCATGGATGTCCCCATTGATGTCCCCATTGATGTCCCCATGGATGTCCCCAGTGATGTCCCCATGGATGTCCCCATGGATGTCCCCACGGATGTCCCCATCGATGTCCCCATTGATGTCCCCATTGATGTCCCCATGGATGTCCCCATTGATGTCCCCATTGATGTCCCCATGGATGTCCCCATGGATGTCCCCATGGATGTCCCCATTGATGTCCCCATGGATGTCCCCATGGATGTCCCCATGGATGTCCCCATTGATGTCCCCATGGATGTCCCCATTGATGTCCCCATGGATGTGCCCATGGATGTCCCCATTGATGTCCCCATGGATGTCCCCATTGATGTCCCCATGGATGTCCCCATGGATGTCCCCATTGATGTCCCCATTGATGTCCCCATGGATGTCCCCATTGATGTCCCCATGGATGTCCCCATGGATGTCCCCATTGATGTCCCCATGGATGTCCCCATGGATGTCCCCACGGATGTCCCCATTGATGTCCCCATGGATGTCCCCATGGATGTCCCCATGGATGTCCCCATGGATGTCCCCATTGATGTCCCCATGGATGTCCCCATTGATGTCCCCATTGATGTCCCCATGGAAATCCCCATTGATGTCCCCATGGATGTCCCCATTGATGTCCCCATTGATGTCCCCATTGATGTCCCCATTGATGTCCCCATTGATGTCCCCATGGATGTCCCCATTGATGTCCCCATGGATGTCCCCATGCATGTCCCCATGGATGTCCCCATGGATGTCCCCATGGATGTCCCCATTGATGTCCCCATTTATGTCCCCATGGATGTCCCCATGGATGTCCCCATGGATGTCCCCATGGATGTCCCCATGGATGTCCCCATGGATGTCCCCATTGATGTCCCCATGGATGTCCCCATGGATGTCCCCATTGATGTCCCCATGGATGTCCCCATTGATGTCCCCATTGATGTCCCCATGGATGTCCCCATTGATGTCCCCATTGATGTCCCCATGGATGTCCCCATGGATGTCCCCATTGATGTCCCCATTGATGTCCCCATGGATGTCCCCATGGATGTCCCCATGGATGTCCCCATTGATGTCCCCATTGATGTCCCCATGGATGTCCCCATTGATGTCCCCATGGATGTCCCCATTGATGTCCCCATGGATGTCCCCATGGATGTCCCCATTGATGTCCCCATTGATGTCCCCATGGATGTCCCCATGGATGTCCCCATGGATGTCCCCATTGATGTCCCCATGGATGTCCCCATGGATGTCCCCATGGATGTCCCCATGGATGTCCCCATTGATGTCCCCATGGATGTCCCCATGGATGTCCCCATTGATGTCCCCATGGATGTCCCCATTGATGTCCCCATGGATGTCCCCATGGATGTCCCCATGGATGTCCCCATTGATGTCCCCATGGATGTCCCCATGGATGTCCCCATTGATGTCCCCATGGATGTCCCCATGGATGTCCCCATGGATGTCCCCATGGATGTCCCCATTGATGTCCCCATTGATGTCCCCATGGATGTCCCCATTGATGTCCCCATTGATGTCCCCATGGATGTCCCCATTGATGTCCCCATGGATGTCCCCATGGATGTCCCCATGGATGTCCCCATGGATGTCCCCATTGATGTCCCCATTGATGTCCCCATGGATGTCCCCATGGATGTCCCCATTGATGTCCCCATTGATGTCCCCATGGATGTCCCTATTGATGTCCCCATGGATGTCCCCATGGATGTCCCCACGGATGTCCCCATTGATGTCCCCATTGATGTCCCCATGGATGTCCCCATTGATGTCCCCATTGATGTCCCCATGGATGTCCCCATGGATGTCCCCATGGATGTCCCCATGGATGTCCCCATGGATGTCCCCATTGATGTCCCCATGGATGTGCCCATGGATGTCCCCATTGATGTCCCCATTGATGTCCCCATGGATGTCCCCATGGATGTCCCCATTGATGTCCCCATTGATGTCCCCATGGATGTCCCCATTGATGTCCCCATGGATGTCCCCATGGATGTCCCCACGGATGTCCCCATCGATGTCCCCATTGATGTCCCCATTGATGTCCCCATGGATGTCCCCATTGATGTCCCCATTGATGTCCCCATGGATGTCCCCATGGATGTCCCCATGGATGTCCCCATGGATGTCCCCATTGATGTCCCCATGGATGTCCCCATGGATGTCCCCACGGATGTCCCCATCGATGTCCCCATTGATGTCCCCATTGATGTCCCCATGGATGTCCCCATTGATGTCCCCATTGATGTCCCCATGGATGTCCCCATGGATGTCCCCATGGATGTCCCCATTGATGTCCCCATGGATGTCCCCATGGATGTCCCCATGGATGTCCCCATTGATGTCCCCATGGATGTCCCCATTGATGTCCCCATGGATGTGCCCATGGATGTCCCCATTGATGTCCCCATGGATGTCCCCATGGATGTCCCCATGGATGTCCCCATGGATGTCCCCATTGATGTCCCCATTGATGTCCCCATGGATGTCCCCATTGATGTCCCCATGGATGTCCCCATTGATGTCCCCATTGATGTCCCCATGGATGCCCCCATTGATTTCCCCATTGATGTCCCCATGCATATCCCCATGGATGTCCCCATGGATGTCCCCATGGATGTCCCCATGCATGTCCCCATGGATGTCCCCATGGAAGTCCCCATTGATGTCCCCATGGATGCCCCCATTGATTTCCCCATTGATGTCCCCATGGATATCCCCATGGATGTCCCCATGGATGTCCCCATTGATGTCCCCATGGATGTCCCCATGGATGTCCCCATGGATGTCCCCATGGATGTCCCCATGGATGTCCCCATGGATGTCCCCATTGATGTCCCCATGGATGTCCCCATTGATGCCCCCATGGATGTCCCCATGGATGTCCCCATGGATGTCCCCATGGAAGTCCCCATTGATGTCCCCATTGATGTCCCCATGGATGTCCCCATGGATGTCCCCATTGATGTCCCCATGGATGTCCCCATGGATGTCCCCATTGATGTCCCCATGGATGGCCCCATGGATGTCCCCATGGATGTCCCCATGGATGTCCCCATGGATGTCCCCATTGATGTCCCCATTGATGTCCCCATGGATGTCCCCATGGAAGTCCCCATTGATGTCCCCATGGATGTCCCCATGGATGTCCCCATTGATGTCCCCATGGATGTCCCCATGGATGTCCCCATTGATGTCCCCATGGATGTCCCCATTGATGTCCCCATTGATGTCCCCATTGATGTCCCCATGGATGTCCCCATGGATGTCCCCAATGATGTCCCCATGGATGTCCGCATGGATGTCCCCATGGATGTCCCCATGGATGTCCCCATGGATGTCCCCATTGATGTCCCCATTGATGTCCCCATGGATGTCCCCATTGATGTCCCCATGGATGCCCCCATTGATGTCCCCATTGATGTCCCCATGGATGTCCCCATGGATGTCCCCATGGATGTCCCCATGGATGTCCCCATGGATGTCCCCATTGATGTCCCCATGGATGTCCCCATGGATGTCCCCATGGATGTCCCCATGGATGTCCCCATGGATGTCCCCATGGATGTCCCCATGGATGTCCCCATGGATGTCCCCATGGATGTCCCCATGGATGTCCCCATGGATGTCCCCATTGATGTCCCCATGGATGCCCCCATTGATTTCCCCATTGATGTCCCCATGGATATCCCCATGGATGTCCCCATGGATGTCCCCATGGATGTCCCCATGCATGTCCCCATGGATGTCCCCATGGAAGTCCCCATTGATGTCCCCATGGATGCCCCCATTGATTTCCCCATTGATGTCCCCATGGATATCCCCATGGATGTCCCCATGGATGTCCCCACGGATGTCCCCATGGATGTCCCCATGGATGTCCCCATTGATGTCCCCATGGATGTCCCCATGGATGTCCCCATGGATGTCCCCATGGATGTCCCCATGGATGTCGCCATGGATGTCCCCATGGATGTCCCCATGGATGTCCCCATTGATGTCCCCATGGATGCCCCCATTGATGTCCCCATTGATGTCCCCATGGATATCCCCATGGATGTCCCCATGGATGTCCCCACGGATGTCCCCATGGATGACCCCATTGATGTCCCCATTGATGTCCCCATGGATGCCCCCATTGATGTCCCCATTGATGTCCCCATGGATGTCCCCATGGATGTCCCCATGGATGTCCCCATTGATGTCCCCATGGATGTCCCCATGGATGTCCCCATGGATGTCGCCATGGATGTCCCCATGGATGTCCCCATGGATGTCCCCATTGATGTCCCCATGGATGCCCCCATTGATGTCCCCATGGATGTCCCCATGGATATCCCCATGGATGTCCCCATGGATGTCCCCACGGATGTCCCCATGGATGACCCCATTGATGTCCCCATTGATGTCCCCATGGATGTCCCCATTGATGTCCCCATGGATGTCCCCATGGATGTCCCCATGGAAGTCCCCATGGATGTCCCCATGGATGTCCCCATGGATGTCCCCATTGATGTCCCCATGGATGTACACATGGATGTCCCCATGGATGTCCCCATGGATGTCCCCATGGATGTCCCCATGGATGTCCCCATTGATGTCCCCATTGATGTCCCCATGGATGTCCCCATGGATGTCCCCATTGATGTCCCCATGGATGTCCCCATTGATGTCCCCATTGATGTCCCCATTGATGTCCCCATGGATGTCCCCATGGATGTCCCCATGGAAGTCCCCATGGATGGCCCCATGGATGTCCCCATGGATGTCCCCATGGATGTCCCCATGGATGTCCCCATTGATGTCCCCATTGATGTCCCCATGGATGCCCCCATTGATGTCCCCATTGATGTCCCCATGGATGTCCCCATGGATGTCCCCATTGATGTCCCCATGGATGTGCCCATGGATGTCCCCATTGATGTCCCCATGGATGTCCCCATGGATGTCCCCATGGATGTCCCCATGGATGTCCCCATTGATGTCCCCATTGATGTCCCCATGGATGTCCCCATTGATGTCCCCATGGATGTCCCCATTGATGTCCCCATGGATGTCCCCATGGATGTCCCCATGGATGTCCCCACGGATGTCCCCATTGATGTCCCCATGGATGTCCCCATGGATGTCCCCATGGATGTCCCCATGGATGTCCCAATTGATGTCCCCATGGATGTCCCCATTGATGTCCCCATTGATGTCCCCATGGATGTCCCCATTGATGTCCCCATGGATGTCCCCATGGATGTCCCCACGGATGTCCCCATGGATGTCCCCATTGATGTCCCCATTGATGTCCCCATGGATGTCCCCATTGATGTCCCCATGGATGTGCCCATGGATGTCCCCATTGATGTCCCCATGGATGTCCCCATGGATGTCCCCATGGATGTCCCCATGGATGTCCCCATTGATGTCCCCATTGATGTCCCCATGGATGTCCCCATGGATGTCCCCATTGATGTCCCCATGGATGTCCCCATTGATGTCCCCATGGATGTCCCCATGGATGTCCCCATGGATGTCCCCATGGAAGTCCCCATTGATGTCCCCATGGATGCCCCCATTGATTTCCCCATTGATGTCCCCATGGATATCCCCATGGATGTCCCCATGGATGTCCCCACGGATGTCCCCATGGATGTCCCCATGGATGTCCCCATTGATGTCCCCATGGATGTCCCCATGGATGTCCCCATGGATGTCCCCATGGATGTCCCCATGGATGTCGCCATGGATGTCCCCATGGATGTCCCCATGGATGTCCCCATTGATGTCCCCATGGATGCCCCCATTGATGTCCCCATTGATGTCCCCATGGATATCCCCATGGATGTCCCCATGGATGTCCCCACGGATGTCCCCATGGATGACCCCATTGATGTCCCCATTGATGTCCCCATGGATGCCCCCATTGATGTCCCCATTGATGTCCCCATGGATGTCCCCATGGATGTCCCCATGGATGTCCCCATTGATGTCCCCATGGATGTCCCCATGGATGTCCCCATGGATGTCGCCATGGATGTCCCCATGGATGTCCCCATGGATGTCCCCATTGATGTCCCCATGGATGCCCCCATTGATGTCCCCATGGATGTCCCCATGGATATCCCCATGGATGTCCCCATGGATGTCCCCACGGATGTCCCCATGGATGACCCCATTGATGTCCCCATTGATGTCCCCATGGATGTCCCCATTGATGTCCCCATGGATGTCCCCATGGATGTCCCCATGGAAGTCCCCATGGATGTCCCCATGGATGTCCCCATGGATGTCCCCATTGATGTCCCCATGGATGTACACATGGATGTCCCCATGGATGTCCCCATGGATGTCCCCATGGATGTCCCCATGGATGTCCCCATTGATGTCCCCATTGATGTCCCCATGGATGTCCCCATGGATGTCCCCATTGATGTCCCCATGGATGTCCCCATTGATGTCCCCATTGATGTCCCCATTGATGTCCCCATGGATGTCCCCATGGATGTCCCCATGGAAGTCCCCATGGATGGCCCCATGGATGTCCCCATGGATGTCCCCATGGATGTCCCCATGGATGTCCCCATTGATGTCCCCATTGATGTCCCCATGGATGCCCCCATTGATGTCCCCATTGATGTCCCCATGGATGTCCCCATGGATGTCCCCATTGATGTCCCCATGGATGTGCCCATGGATGTCCCCATTGATGTCCCCATGGATGTCCCCATGGATGTCCCCATGGATGTCCCCATGGATGTCCCCATTGATGTCCCCATTGATGTCCCCATGGATGTCCCCATTGATGTCCCCATGGATGTCCCCATTGATGTCCCCATGGATGTCCCCATGGATGTCCCCACGGATGTCCCCATTGATGTCCCCATGGATGTCCCCATGGATGTCCCCATGGATGTCCCCATGGATGTCCCCATTGATGTCCCCATGGATGTCCCCATTGATGTCCCCATTGATGTCCCCATGGATGTCCCCATTGATGTCCCCATGGATGTCCCCATGGATGTCCCCACGGATGTCCCCATGGATGTCCCCATTGATGTCCCCATTGATGTCCCCATGGATGTCCCCATTGATGTCCCCATGGATGTGCCCATGGATGTCCCCATTGATGTCCCCATGGATGTCCCCATGGATGTCCCCATGGATGTCCCCATGGATGTCCCCATTGATGTCCCCATTGATGTCCCCATGGATGTCCCCATGGATGTCCCCATTGATGTCCCCATGGATGTCCCCATGGATGTCCCCATGGATGTCCCCATGGATGTCCCCATGGATGTCCCCATGGATGTCCCCATTGATGTCCCCATGGATGTCCCCATGGATGTCCCCATGGATGTCCCCATGGATGTCCCCATTGATGTCCCCATGGATGTCCCCATGGATGTCCCCATTGATGACCCCATTGATGTCCCCATGGATGTCCCCATGGATGTCCCCATTGATGTCCCCATGGATGTCCCCATGGATGTCCCCATGGATGTCCCCATTGATGTCCCCATTGATGTCCCCATGGATGTCCCCATTGATGTCCCCATGGATGTCCCCGTGGATGTCCCCATTGATGTCCCCATGGATGTCCCCATGGATGTCCCCATTGATGTCCCCATGGATGTCCCCATTGATGTCCCCATGGATGTCCCCATGGATGTCCCCACGGATGTCCCCATTGATGTCCCCATGGATGTCCCCATGGATGTCCCCATGGATGTCCCCATGGATGTCCCCATTGATGTCCCCATGGATGTCCCCATTGATGTCCCCATTGATGTCCCCATGGATGTCCCCATTGATGTCCCCATGGATGTCCCCATGGATGTCCCCACGGATGTCCCCATGGATGTCCCCATTGATGTCCCCATTGATGTCCCCATGGATGTCCCCATTGATGTCCCCATGGATGTGCCCATGGATGTCCCCATTGATGTCCCCATGGATGTCCCCATGGATGTCCCCATGGATGTCCCCATGGATGTCCCCATTGATGTCCCCATTGATGTCCCCATGGATGTCCCCATGGATGTCCCCATTGATGTCCCCATGGATGTCCCCATGGATGTCCCCATGGATGTCCCCATGGATGTCCCCATGGATGTCCCCATGGATGTCCCCATTGATGTCCCCATGGATGTCCCCATGGATGTCCCCATGGATGTCCCCATGGATGTCCCCATTGATGTCCCCATGGATGTCCCCATGGATGTCCCCATTGATGACCCCATTGATGTCCCCATGGATGTCCCCATGGAGGTCCCCATTGATGTCCCCATGGATGTCCCCATGGATGTCCCCATGGATGTCCCCATTGATGTCCCCATTGATGTCCCCATGGATGTCCCCATTGATGTCCCCATGGATGTCCCCGTGGATGTCCCCATTGATGTCCCCATGGATGTCCCCATGGATGTCCCCATTGATGTCCCCATGGATGTCCCCATGGATGTCCCCATTGATGTCCCCATTGATATCCCCATGGATGTCCCCATGGATGTCCCCATGGATGTCCCCATTGATGTCCCCATTGATGTCCCCATGGATGTCCCCATTGATGTCCCCATGGATGTCCCCATTGATGCCCCCATGGATGTCCCCATGGATGTCCCCATGGATGTCCCCATGGATGTCCCCATGGATGTCCCCATGGATGTCCCCATGGAAGTCCCCACTGATGTCCCCATTGATGTCCCCATGGATGTCCCCATGGATGTCCCCATTGATGTCCCCATGGATGGCCCCATGGATGTCCCCATGGATGTCCCCATGGATGTCCCCATGGATGTCCCCATTGATGTCCCCATTGATGTCCCCATGGATGTCCCCATGGAAGTCCCCATTGATGTCCCCATTGATGTCCCCATGGATGCCCCCATGGATGTCCCCATGGATGTCCCCATGGATGTCCCCATTGATGTCCCCATGGATGCCCCCATTGATGTCCCCATTGATGTCCCCATGGATATCCCCATGGATGTCCCCATGGATGTCCCCACGGATGTCCCCATGGATGTCCCCATGGATGTCCCCATTGATGTCCCCATGGATGTCCCCATGGATGTCCCCATGGATGTCCCCATGGATGTCCCCATGGATGTCGCCATGGATGTCCCCATGGATGTCCCCATGGATGTCCCCATTGATGTCCCCATGGATGCCCCCATTGATGTCACCATTGATGTCCCCATGGATATCCCCATGGATGTCCCCATGGATGTCCCCACGGATGTCCCCATGGATGACCCCATTGATGTCCCCATTGATGTCCCCATGGATGCCCCCATTGATGTCCCCATTGATGTCCCCATGGATGTCCCCATGGATGTCCCCATGGATGTCCCCATTGATGTCCCCATGGATGTCCCCATGGATGTCCCCATGGATGTCGCCATGGATGTCCCCATGGATGTCCCCATGGATGTCCCCATTGATGTCCCCATGGATGCCCCCATTGATGTCCCCATGGATGTCCCCATGGATATCCCCATGGATGTCCCCATGGATGTCCCCACGGATGTCCCCATGGATGACCCCATTGATGTCCCCATTGATGTCCCCATGGATGTCCCCATTGATGTCCCCATGGATGTCCCCATGGATGTCCCCATGGAACTCCCCATGGATGTCCCCATGGATGTCCCCATGGATGTCCCCATTGATGTCCCCATGGATGTACACATGGATGTCCCCATGGATGTCCCCATGGATGTCCCCATGGATGTCCCCATGGATGTCCCCATTGATGTCCCCATTGATGTCCCCATGGATGTCCCCATGGATGTCCCCATTGATGTCCCCATGGATGTCCCCATTGATGTCCCCATTGATGTCCCCATTGATGTCCCCATGGATGTCCCCATGGATGTCCCCATGGATGTCCCCATGGATGGCCCCATGGATGTCCCCATGGATGTCCCCATGGATGTCCCCATGGATGTCCCCATTGATGTCCCCATTGATGTCCCCATGGATGCCCCCATTGATGTCCCCATTGATGTCCCCATAGATGTCCCCATGGATGTCCCCATGGATGTCCCCATGGATGTCCCCATGGATGTCCCCATGGAAGTCCCCATTGATGTCCCCATGGATGTCCCCATGGATGTCCCCATGGATGTCCCCATGGATGTCCCCATGGATGTCCCCATGGATGTCCCAATGGATGTCCCCATGGATGTCCCCATTGATGTCCCCATGGATGTCCCCATTGATGTCCCCATGGATGCCCCCATTGATGTCCCCATTGATGTCCCCATGGATGTCCCCATGGATGTCCCCATGGATGTCCCCATTGATGTCCCCATGGATGTCCCCATTGATGTCCCCATTGATGTCCCCATGGATGTCCCCATGGATGTCCCCATTGATGTCCCCATGGATGTCCCCATGGATCTCCCCATGGATGTCCCCATGGATGTCCCCATGGATGTCCCCATGGATGTCCCCATTGATGTCCCCATTGATGTCCCCATTGATGTCCCCATGGATGTCCCCATTGATGTCCCCATGGATGTCCCCATGGATGTCCCCATTGATGTGCCCATTGATGTCCCCATGGATGTCCCCATGGATGTCCCCATTGATGTCCCCATGGATGTCCCCATTGATGTCCCCATTGATGTCCCCATTGATGTCCCCATGTATGTCCCCATGGATGTCCCCATTGATGTCCCCATGGATGTCCCCATGGATGTCCCCATTGATGTCCCCATGGATGTCCCCATTGATGTCCCCATGGATGTCCCCATGGAAGTCCCCATGGATGACCCCATGGATGTCCCCATGGATGTCCCCATTGATGTCCCCATGGATGTCCCCATGGATGTCCCCATTGATGTCCCCATTGATGTCCCCATGGATGTCCCCATGGATGTCCCCATGGATGTCCCCATTGATGTCCCCATGGATGCCCCCATTGATGTCCCCATTGATGTCCCCATGGATATCCCCATGGATGTCCCCATGGATGTGCCCACGGATGTCCCCATGGATGACCCCATTGATGTCCCCATTGATGTCCGCATGGATGCCCCCATTGATGTCCCCATTGATGTCCCCATGGATGTCCCCATGGATGTCCCCATGGATGTCCCCATTGATGTCCCCATGGATGTCCCCATGGATGTCCCCATGGATGTCGCCATGGATGTCCCCATGGATGTCCCCATGGATGTCCCCATTGATGTCCCCATGGATGCCCCCATTGATGTCCCCATGGATGTCCCGATGGATATCCCCATGGATGTCCCCATGGATGTCCCCACGGATGTCCCCATGGATGACCCCATTGATGTCCCCATTGATGTCCCCATGGATGTCCCCATTGATGTCCCCATGGATGTCCCCATGGATGTCCCCATGGAAGTCCCCATGGATGTCCCCATGGATGTCCCCATGGATGTCCCCATTGATGTCCCCATGGATGTACACATGGATGTCCCCATGGATGTCTCCATGGATGTCCCCATGGATGTCCCCATGCATGTCCCCATTGATGTCCCCATTGATGTCCCCATGGATGTCCCCATGGATGTCCCCATTGATGTCCCCATGGATGTCCCCATTGATGTCCCCATTGATGTCCCCATTGATGTCCCCATGGATGTCCCCATGGATGTCCCCATGGATGTCCCCATGGATGGCCCCATGGATGTCCCCATGGATGTCCCCATGGATGTCCCCATGGATGTCCCCATTGATGTCCCCATTGATGTCCCCATGGATGCCCCCATTGATGTCCCCATTGATGTCCCCATGGATGTCCCCATGGATGTCCCCATGGATGTCCCCATGGATGTCCCCATGGATGTCCCCATGGAAGTCCCCATTGATGTCCCCATGGATGTCCCCATGGATGTCCCCATGGATGTCCCCATGGATGTCCCCATGGATGTCCCCATGGATGTCCCAATGGATGTCCCCATGGATGTCCCCATTGATGTCCCCATGGATGTCCCCATTGATGTCCCCATGGATGCCCCCATTGATGTCCCCATTGATGTCCCCATGGATGTCCCCATGGATGTCCCCATGGATGTCCCCATTGATGTCCCCATGGATGTCCCCATTGGTGTCCCCATTGATGTCCCCATGGATGTCCCCATGGATGTCCCCATTGATGTCCCCATGGATGTCCCCATGGATCTCCCCATGGATGTCCCCATGGATGTCCCCATGGATGTCCCCATGGATGTCCCCATTGATGTCCCCATTGATGTCCCCATGGATGTCCCCATTGATGTCCCCATGGATGTCCCCATTGATGTCCCCATGGATGTCCCCATGGATGTCCCCATTGATGTCCCCATGGATGTCCCCATTGATGTCCCCATGGATGTCCCCATGGATGTCCCCATTGATGTGCCCATTGATGTCCCCATGGATGTCCCCATGGATGTCCCCATTGATGTCCCCATGGATGTCCCCATTGATGTCCCCATTGATGTCCCCATTCATGTCCCCATGGATGTCCCCATGGATGTCCCCATTGATGTCCCCATGGATGTCCCCATGGATGTCCCCATTGATGTCCCCATGGATGTCCCCATTGATGTCCCCATGGATGTCCCCATGGAAGTCCCCATGGATGACCCCATGGATGTCCCCATGGATGTCCCCATTGATGTCCCCATGGATGTCCCCATGGATGTCCCCATTGATGTCCCCATTGATGTCCCCATGGATGTCCCCATGGATGTCCCCATTGATGTCCCCATGGATGTCCCCATGGATGTCCCCATGGATGTCCCCATGGATGTCCCCATGGATGTCCCCATGGATGTCCCCATGGATGTCCCCATTGATGTCCCCATTGATGTCCCCATGGATGACCCCATGGATGTCCCCATGGATGTCCCCATTGATGTCCCCATGGATGTCCCCATGGATGTCCCCATTGATGTCCCCATTGATGTCCCCATGGATGTCCCCATGGATGTTCTAATGGATGTCCCCATGGATGTCCCCATGGATGTCCCCATGGATGTCCCCATGGATGTCCCCATGGATGTCCCCATGGATGTCCCCATGGATGTCCCCATGGATGTCCCCATGGATGTCCCCATTGATGTCCCCATTGATGTCCCCATGGATGCCCCCATTGATGTCCCCATTGATGTCCCCATGGATGTCCCCATGGATGTCCCCATGGATGTCCCCATGGATGTCCCCATGGATGTCCCCATGGAAGTCCCCATGGATGTCCCCATGGATGTCCCCATGGATGTCCCCATTGATGTCCCCATTGATGTCCCCATGGATGTCCCCATGGATGTCCCCATTGATGTCCCCATGGATGTCCCCATGGATGTCCCCATGGATGTCCCCATGGATGTCCCCATGGATGTCCCCATGGAAGTCCCCATGGATGTCCCCATGGATGTCCCCATGGATGTCCCCATTGATGTCCCCATGGATGTCCCCATGGATGTCCCCATGGATGTCCCCATGGATGTACACATGGATGTACACATGGATGTCCCCATGGATGTCCCCATGGATGTCCCCATGGATGTCCCCATTGATGTCCCCATTGATGTCCCCATGGATGTCCCCATGGATGTCCCCATGGATGTCTCCATGGATGTCCCCATTGATGTCGGTGCTGTCGGAAATGCATTTTACGACGCGTCGGGGCGTCGTACAAGGCGTCGGGGCCCGACGCGTCGGGAGCGTACGACGCGTCGTACAGTGTCGTACAAGGCGTCGGGGCCCGACGCGTCGGGGATGTACGACGCGTCGTACAGTGTCGTACAAGGTGTCGTACAGCACCAACACCGTACGACACAGTACGACATAGTACGACCGCCCTCCCCCTCTAGGCGGGTAAACGATGGCAGCGGACCGTCTTGGGGGAAGGGGGCCTTCGGCCCCCTTCCCAAATATTGGCACTTCGCGTCTACAACATGCCGACAGTGTCTACAATTAGCAGGCCGCGTCTACCTGTGGTGCACAGTGTCTACAGACCCCAGACCGCCCTCCCCCTGTGCAGAGTGTTGCTTAATAGAAGGGGGGGGGCAGAGTGTTGCTTAAGAGAGGGGGGGGGGGGCAGAGTGTTGCTTAAGAGAGGGGGGGGGCAGAGTGTTGCTTAAGACACTGTACGACGCGTCGTACAGTGTCGTACAAGGCGTCGGGGCCCGACGCGTCGGGGATGTACGACGCGTCGTACAGTGTCGTACAAGGCGTCGGGGCCCGACGCGTCGGGGATGTACGACGCGTCGGGAGGTGTCGGGGCCCGACGCGTCGTAAAATCCCTATTTCGACAGTAGTGATTGATGTCCCCATGGATGTCCCCATGGATGTCCCCATGGATGTCCCCATGGATGTCCCCATGGATGTCCCCATGGATGTCCCCATGGATGTCCCCATAGATGTCCCCATGGATGTCCCCATGGAAGTCCCCATGGATGTCCCCATTGATGTCCCCATGGATGTCCCCATGGATGTCCCCATGGATGTCCCCATGGATGTCCCCATGGATGTCCCCATGGAAGTCCCCATGGATGTCCCCATTGATGTCCCCATGGATGTCCCCATGGATGTCCCCATAGATGTCCCCATGGATGTCCCCATGGATGTCCCCATGGATGTCCCCATGGATGTCCCCATGGAAGTCCCCATGGATGTCCCCATGGATGTCCCCATTGATGTCCCCATGGATGTCCCCATGGATGTCGCAATGGATGTCCCCATGGATGTCCCAATGGATGTCCCCATGGATGTCCCCATGGATGTCCCAATGGATGTCCCCATGGATGTCCCCATGGATGTCCCCATGGATGTCCCCATTGATGTCCCCATGGATGTCCCCATGGATGTCCCCATGGATGTCCCCATGGATGTCCCCATAGATGTCCCCATGGATGTCCCCATGGATGTCCCCATGGATGTCCCCATGGATGTCCCCATGGAAGTCCCCATGGATGTCCCCATGGATGTCCCCATTGATGTCCCCATGGATGTCCCCATGGATGTCCCAATGGATGTCCCCATGGATGTCCCCATGGATGTTCCCATGGATGTCCCCATGGATGTCCCCATTGATGTCCCCATGGATGTCCCCATGGATGTCCCAATGGATGTCCCCATGGATGTCCCCATGGATGTCCCCATGGATGTCCCCATGGAAGTCCCCATGGATGTCCCCATTGATGTCCCCATGGATGTCCCCATGGATGTCCCCATAGATGTCCCCATGGATGTCCCCATGGATGTCCCCATGGATGTCCCCATGGATGTCCCCATGGAAGTCCCCATGGATGTCCCCATGGATGTCCCCATTGATGTCCCCATGGATGTCCCCATGGATGTCGCAATGGATGTCCCCATGGATGTCCCAATGGATGTCCCCATGGATGTCCCCATGGATGTCCCAATGGATGTCCCCATGGATGTCCCCATGGATGTCCCCATGGATGTCCCCATTGATGTCCCCATGGATGTCCCCATGGATGTCCCCATGGATGTCCCCATGGATGTCCCCATAGATGTCCCCATGGATGTCCCCATGGATGTCCCCATGGATGTCCCCATGGATGTCCCCATGGAAGTCCCCATGGATGTCCCCATGGATGTCCCCATTGATGTCCCCATGGATGTCCCCATGGATGTCCCAATGGATGTCCCCATGGATGTCCCCATGGATGTTCCCATGGATGTCCCCATGGATGTCCCCATGGATGTCCCCATGGGTGTCCCCATTGATGTCCCCATGGATGTCCCCATGGATGTCCCCATGGATGTTCCCATTGATGTCCCCATGGATGTCCCCTTGGATGTCCCCATGGATGTCCCCATGGATGTCCCCATGGAAGTCCCCATGGATGTCCCCATGGATGTCCCCATTGATGTCCCCATGGATATCCCCATGGATGTCCCCATTGATGTCCCCATGGATATCCCCATGGATGTCCCCATTGATGTCCCCATGGATGTACACATGGATGTCCCCATGGATGTCCCCATGGATGTCCCCATGGATGTCCCCATGGATGTCCCCATTGATGTCCCCGTTGATGTCCCCATTGATGTCCCCATGGATGTCCCCATTGATGTCCCCATGGATGTCCCCATGGATGTCCCCATGGATGTCCCCATGGATGTCCCCATGGATGTCCCCATGGATGTCCCCATTGATGTCCCCATTGATGTCCCCATTGATGTCCCCATGGATGTCCCCATTGATGTCCCCATGGATGTCCCCATTGATGTCCCCATTGATGTCCCCATGGATGTCCCCATGGATGTCCCCATTGATGTCCCCATGGATGTCCCCATGGATGTCCCCATTGATGTCCCCATGGATGTCCCCATGGATGTCCCCATGGATGTCCCCATGGATGTCCCCATGGATGTCCCCATTGATGTCCCCATGGATGTCCCCATGGATGTCCCCATTGATGTCCCCATGGATGTCCCCATGGATGTCCCCATGGATGTCCCCATTGATGTCCCCATGGATGTCCCCATGGATGTCCCCATGGATATCCCCATGGATGTCCCCATTGATGTCCCCATGGATGTCCCCATGGATGTCCCCATTGATGTCCCCATGGATGTCCCCATGGATGTCCCCATGGATGTCCCCATGGATGTCCCCATTGATGTCCCCATGGATGTCCCCATTGATGTCCCCATGGATGTCCCCATGGATGTCCCCATTGATGTCCCCATTGATGTCCCCATTGATGTCCCCATTGATGTCCCCATTGATGTCCCCATTGATGTCCCCATGGATGCCCCCATTGATGTCCCCATTGATGTCCCCATTGATGTCCCCATTGATGTCCCCATTGATGTCCCCATTGATGTCCCCATTGATGTCCCCATGGATGTCCCCATTGATGTCCCCATGGATGTCCCCATGGATGTCCCCATGGATGTCCCCATGGATGTCCCCATGGATGTCCCCATGGATGTCCCCATTGATGTCCCCATGGATGTCCCCATTGATGTCCCCATGGATGTCCCCATGGATGTCCCCATTGATGTCCCCATTGACGTCCCCATTGATGTCCCCATTGATGTCCCCATGGATGTCCCCATGGATGTCCCCATTGATGTCCCCATGGATGTCCCCATTGATGTCCCCATGGATGTCCCCATTGATGTCCCCATGGATGTCCCCATTGATGTCCCCATGGATGTCCCCATTGATGTCCCCATTGATGTCCCCATTGATGTCCCCATGGATGTCCCCATGGATGTCCCCATGGATGTCCCCACGGATGTCCCCATTGATGTCCCCATGGATGTCCCCATGGATGTCCCCATGGATGTCCCCATGGATGTCCCCATGGATGTCCCCATGGATGTCCCCATGGATGTCCCCATTGATGCCCCCATTGATGTCCCCATTGATGTCCCCATGGATGTCCCCATTGATGTCCCCATTGATGTCCCCATTGATGTCCCCATGGATGTCCCCATGGATGTCCCCATGGATGTCCCCATGGATGTCCCCATGGATGTCCCCATGGATGTCCCCATGGATGTCCCCATGGATGTCCCCATGGATGTCCCCATGGATGTCCCCATGGATGTCCCCATGGAAGTCCCCATGGATGTCCCCATGGATGTCCCCATGGATGTCCCCATTGATGTCCCCATGGATGTCCCCATTGATGTCCCCATGGATGTCCCCATTGATGTCCCCATGGATGTCCCCATGGATGTCCCCATGGATGTCCCAATGGATGTCCCCATGGATGTCCCCATGGATGTCCCCATTGATGTCCCCATGGATGTCCCCATTGATGTCCCCATGGATGTCCCCATTGATGCCCCGATTGATGTCCCCATGGATGTCCCCATGGATGTCCCCATGGATGTCCCCATGGATGTCCCCATGGATGTCCCCATTGATGTCCCCATTGATGTCCCCATGGATGTCCCCATGGAAGTCCCCATTGATGTCCCCATTGATGTCCCCATGGATGTCCCCATTGATGTCCCCATGGATGTTCCCATGGATGTCCCCATTGATGTCCCCATGGATGTCCCCATTGATGTCCCCATGGATGTCCCCATGGATATCCCCATGGATGTCCCCATGGATGTCCCCATGGATGTCCCCATTGATGTCCCAATGGATGTCCCCATGGATGTCCCCACGGATGTCCCCATTGATGTCCCCATGGATGTCCCCATGGATGTCCCCATGGATGTCCCCATGGATGTCCCCATGGATGTCCCCATTGATGTCCCCATTGATGTCCCCATTGATGTCCCCATGGATGTCCCCATGGATGTCCCCATGGATGTCCCCATTGATGTCCCCATGGATGTCCCCATTGATGTCCCCACGGATGTCCCCATGGATGTCCCCATAGATGTCCCCATGGATGTCCCCATGGATGTCCCCATGGAAGTCCCCATTGATGTCCCCATTGATGTCCCCATTGATGTCCCCATGGATGTCCCCATGGATGTCCCCATTGATGTCCCCATGGAAGTCCCCATGGATATCCCCATTGATGTCCCCATGGATGTCCCCATGGATGTCCCCATGGATGTCCTCATGGATGCCCCCATGGATGTCCCCATGGATGTCCCCATGGATGTCCCCATTGATGTCCCCATTGATGTCCCCATGGATGTCCCCATGGATGTCCCCATGGATGTCCCCATTGATGTCCCCATGGAAGTCCCCATGCATGTCCCCATGGATGTCCCAATGGATGTCCCCATTGATGTCCCCATTGATGTCTCCATGGAAGTCCCCATGGATGTCCCCATTGATGTCCCCATGGATGTCCCCATGGATGTCCCCATTGATGTCCCCATGGATGTCCCCATTGATGTCCACATGGAAGTCCCCATGGATGTCCCCATTGATGTCCCCATGGAAGTCCCCATTGATGTCCCCACGGAAGTCCCCATGGATGTCCCCATGGATGTCCCCATTGATGTCCCCATGGATGTCCCCATGGATGTCCCCATGGATGTCCCCATGGATGTCCCCATGGATGTCCCCATGGATGTCCCCATGGATGTCCCCATGGATGTCCCCATGGATGTCCCCATGGATGTCCCCATGGATGTCCCCATGGATGTCCCCATGGATGTCCCCATGGATGTCCCCATTGATGTCCCCATGGATGTCCCCATGGATGTCCCCATGGATGTGCCCATGGATGTCCCCATGGATGTCCCCATTGATGTCCCCATGGATGTCCCCATTGATGTCCCCATGGAAGTCCCCATGGAAGTCCCCATTGATGTCCCCATGGATGTCCCCATGGATGTCCCCATTGATGTCCCCATGGATGTCCCCATGGATGTCCCCATGGATGTCCCCATGGATGTCCCCATTGATGTCCCCATTGATGTCCCCATTGATGTCCCCATGGATATCCCCATGGATGTCCCCATGGATGTCCCCATGGATGTCCCCATGGATGTCCCCATGGATGTCCCCATGGATGTCCCCATGGATGTCCCCATGGATGTCCCCATGGATGTCCCCATGGATGTCCCCATTGATGTCCCCATGGATGTCCCCATGGATGTCCCCATGGATGTCCCCATGGATGTCCCCATGGATGTCCCCATGGATGTCCCCATGGATGTCCCCATGGATGTCCCCATTGATGTCCCCATGGATGTCCCCATGGATGTCCCCATGGATGTCCCCATGGATGTCCCCATTGATGTCCCCATTGATGTCCCCATTGATGTCCCCATGGATATCCCCATGGATGTCCCCATGGATGTCCCCATGGATGTCCCCATGGATGTCCCCATGGATGTCCCCAAGGATGTCCCCATGGATGTCCCCATGGATGTCCCCATTGATGTCCCCATTGATGTCCCCATTGATGTCCCCATGGATGTCCCCATGGATGTCCCCATGGATGTCCCCATGGATGTCCCCATTGATGTCCCCATGGATGTCCCCATTGATGTCCCCATGGATGTCCCCATGGATGTCCCCATTGATGTCCCCATTGATGTCCCCATGGATGTCCCCATGGATGTCCCCATGGATGTCCCCATGGATGTCCCCATGGATGTCCCCATTGATGTCCCCATGGATGTCCCCATTGATGTCCCCATGGAAGTCCCCATGGATGTCCCCATTGATGTCCCCATGGAAGTCCCCATTGATGTCCCCATGGAAGTCCCCATGGATGTCCCCATGCATGTCCCCATGGATGTCCCCATGGATGTCCCCATTGATGTCCCCATGGATGTCCCCATGGATGTCCCCATGGATGTCCCCATGGATGTCCCCATGGATGTCCCCATTGATGTCCCCATGGATGTCCCCATGGATGTCCCCATGGATGTCCCCATGGAAGTCCCCATGGATGTCCCCATGGATGTCCCCATGGATGTCCCCATGGATGTCCCCATTGATGTCCCCATGGATGTCCCCATGGATGTCCCCATGGATGTCCCCATGGATGTCCCCATGGATGTCCCCATGGATGTCCCCATGGATGTCCCCATTGATGTCCCCATGGATGTCCCCATGGATGTCCCCATGGATGTCCCCATGGATGTCCCCATGGATGTCCCCATGGATGTCCCCATTGATGTCCCCATGGATGTCCCCATGGATGTCCCCATGGATGTCCCAATGGATGTCCCCATGGATGTCCCCATGGATGTCCCCATTGATGTCCCCATGGATGTCCCCATTGATGCCCCCATGGATGTCCCCATGGATGTCCCCATGGATGTCCCCATGGATGTCCCCATTGATGTCCCCATTGATGTCCCCATGGATGTCCCCATTGATGTCCCCATGGATGTCCCCATGGATGTCCCCATGGATGTCCCCATGGATGTCCCCATGGATGTCCCCATGGATGTCCCCATGGATGTCCCCATTGATGTCCCCATGGATGTCTCCATGGATGTCCCCATGGATGTCCCCATGGATGTTCCCATGGATGTCCCCATTGATGTCCCCATGGATGTCCCCATTGATGTCCCCATGGATGTCCCCATTGATGTCCCCATGGATGTCCCCATGGATGTCCCCATGGATGTCCCCATGGATGTCCCCATGGATGTCTCCATGGATGTCCCCATGGATGTCCCCATGGATGTTCCCATGGATGTCCCCATTGATGTCCCCATGGATGTCCCCATTGATGTCCCCATGGATGTCCCCATTGATGTCCCCATGGATGTCCCCATTGATGTCCCCATGGATGTCCCCATTGATGTCCCCATGGATGTCCCCATTGATGTCCCCATGGATGTCCCCATGGATGTCCCCATGGATGTCCCCATGGACGTCCCCATGGATGTCCCCATGGATGTCCCCATGGATGTCTCCATGGATGTCCCCATGGATGTCCCCATGGATGTTCCCATGGATGTCCCCATTGATGTCCCCATGGATGTCCCCATTGATGTCCCCATGGATGTCCCCATTGATGTCCCCATTGATGTCCCCATGGATGTCCCCATTGATGTCCCCATGGATGTCCCCATTGATGTCCCCATGGATGTCCCCATGGATGTCCCCATGGATGTCCCCATTGATGTCCCCATGGATGTCCCCATTGATGTCCCCATGGATGTCCCCATGGATGTCCCCATGGATGTCCCCATGGATGTCCCCATGGATGTCCCCATGGATGTCCCCATGGATGTCCCCATGGATGTCCCCATGGATGTCCCCATGGATGTCCCCATGGATGTCCCCATGGATGTCCCCATTGATGTCCCCATGGATGTTCCCATGGATGTCCCCATGGATGTCCCCATGGATGTCCCCATTGATGTCACCATGGATGTCCCCATGGATGTCCCCATGGATGTCCCCATGGATGTCCCCATTGATGTCCCCATGGATGTCCCCATGGATGTCCCCATGGATGTCCCCATTGATGTCCCCATTGATGTCCCCATGGATGTCCCCATTGATGTCCCCATTGATGTCCCCATGGATGTCCCCATGGATGTCCCCATGGATGTCCCCATGGATGTCCCCATGGATGTCCCCATGGATGTCCCCATGGATGTCCCCATGGATGTCCCCATGGATGTCCCCATTGATGTCCCCATGGATGTCCCCATTGATGTCCCCATGGATGTCCCCATGGATGTCCCCATTGATGTCCCCATGGATGTCCCCATTGATGTCCCCATGGATGTCCCCATGGATGTCCCCATGGATGTCCCCATGGATGTCCCCATTGATGTCCCCATGGATGTTCCCATGGATGTCCCCATTGATGTCCCCATGGATGTCCCCATTGATGTCCCCATGGATGTCCCCATGGATATCCCCATGGATGTCCCCATGGATGTCCCCATTGATGTCCCCATGGATGTCCCCATGGATGTCCCCATGGATGTCCCCACGGATGTCCCCATTGATGTCCCCATGGATGTCCCCATGGATGTCCCCATGGATGTCCCCATGGATGTCCCCATGGATGTCCCCATTGATGTCCCCATGGATGTCCCCATTGATGTCCCCATGGAAGTCCCCATTGATGTCCCCATGGAAGTCCCCATGGATGTCCCCATGGATGTCCCCATTGATGTCCCCATTGATGTCCCCATGGATGGCCCCATAGATGTCCCCATTGATGTCCCCATTGATGTCCCCATGGATGTCCCCATTGATGTCCCCATGGAAGTCCCCATTGATGTCCCCATGGAAGTCCCCATGGATGTCCCCATGGATGTCCCCATTGATGTCCCCATGGATGTCCCCATGGATGTCCCCATGGATGTCCCCATTGATGTCCCCATTGATGTCCCCATTGATGTCCCCATTGATGTCCCCATGGATGTCCCCATGGATGTCCCCATTGATGTCCCCATGGATGTCCCCATGGATGTCCCCATGGATGTCCCCATGGATGTCCCCATGGATGTCCCCATGGATGTCCCCATGGATGTCCCCATGGATGTCCCCATGGATGTCCCCATGGATGTCCCCATGGATGTCCCCATGGATGTCCCCATGGATGTCCCCATGGATGTCCCCATTGAAGTCCCCATGGATGTCCCCATGGATGTCCCCATTGATGTCCCCATGGATGTCCCCATGGATGTCCCCATTGATGTCCCCATTGATGTCCGTCCCCATGGATGTCCCCATGGATGTCCCCATGGATGTCCCCATGGATGTCCCCATTGATGTCCCCATGGATGTCCCCATTGATGTCCCCATGGATGTCCCCATGGATGTCCCCATTGATGTCCCCATGGATGTCCCCATTGATGTCCCCATGGATGTCCCCATGGATGTCCCCATTGATGTCCCCATGGATGTCCCCATGGATGTCCCCATGGATGTCCCCATTGATGTCCCCATGGATGTCCCCATGGATGTCCCCATGGATGTCCCCATGGATGTCCCCATTGATGTCCCCATGGATGTCCCCATGGATGTCCCCATTGATGTCCCCATGGATGTCCCCATGGATGTCCCCATTGATGTCCCCATTGATGTCCCCATGGATGTCCCCATGGATGTCCCCATGGATGTCCCCATGGATGTCCCCATTGATGTCCCCATGGATGTCCCCATTGATGTCCCCATGGATGTCCCCATGGATGTCCCCATGGAAGTCCCCATTGATGTCCCCATTGATGTCCCCATGGATGTCCCCATGGATGTCCCCATGGATGTCCCCATGGATGTCCCCATGGATGTCCCCATGGATGTCCCCATGGATGTCCCCATGGATGTCCCCATGGATGTCCCCATGGATGTCCCCATGGAAGTCCCCATTGATGTCCCCATGGATGTCCCCATGGATGTCCCCATGGATGTCCCCATGGATGTCCCCATGGATGTCCCCATGGATGTCCCCATGGATGTCCCCATGGATGTCCCCATGGATGTCCCCATGGATGTCCCCATGGATGTCCCCATGGATGTCCCCATGGATGTCCCCATGGATGTCCCCATGGATGTCCCCATGGATGTCCCCATGGATGTCCCCATTGATGTCCCCATGGATGTCCCCATGGATGTCCCCATGGATGTCCCCATGGATGTCCCCATGGATGTCCCCATGGATGTCCCCATTGATGTCCCCATGGATGTCCCCATGGATGTCCCCATTGATGTCCCCATGGATGTCCCCATTGATGTCCCCATGGATGTCCCCATTGATGTCCCCATTGATGTCCCCATGGATGTCCCCATGGATGTCCCCATGGATGTCCCCATGGATGTCCCCATGGATGTCCCCATGGATGTCCCCATTGATGTCCCCATGGATGTCCCCATTGATGTCCCCATGGATGTCCCCATGGATGTCCCCATGGAAGTCCCCATTGATGTCCCCATTGATGTCCCCATGGATGTCCCCATGGATGTCCCCATGGATGTCCCCATGGATGTCCCCATGGATGTCCCCATGGATGTCCCCATGGATGTCCCCATGGATGTCCCCATGGATGTCCCCATGGATGTCCCCATGGAAGTCCCCATGGATGTCCCCATGGATGTCCCCATGGATGTCCCCATGGATGTCCCCATGGATGTCCCCATGGATGTCCCCATGGATGTCCCCATGGATGTCCCCATGGATGTCCCCATGGATGTCCCCATGGATGTCCCCATGGATGTCCCCATGGATGTCCCCATGGATGTCCCCATGGATGTCCCCATGGATGTCCCCATGGATGTCCCCATGGATGTCCCCATGGATGTCCCCATGGATGTCCCCATGGATGTCCCCATGGATGTCCCCATGGATGTCCCCATGGATGTCCCCATGGATGTCCCCATGGATGTCCCCATGGATGTCCCCATTGATGTCCCCATGGATGTCCCCATGGATGTCCCCATTGATGTCCCCATGGATGTCCCCATTGATGTCCCCATGGAAGTCCCCATTGATGTCCCCATTGATGTCCCCATGGATGTCCCCATGGATGTCCCCATGGATGTCCCCATTGATGTCCCCATGGATGTCCCCATGGATGTCCCCATGGATGTCCCCATGGATGTCCCCATGGATGTCCCCATGGATGTCCCCATGGATGTCCCCATGGATGTCCCCATGGATGTCCCCATGGATGTCCCCATGGATGTCCCCATTGATGTCCCCATGGATGTCCCCATGGATGTCCCCATGGATGTCCCCATGGATGTCCCCATGGATGTCCCCATGGATGTCCCCATGGATGTCCCCATTGATGTCCCCATTGCTGTCCCCATTGATGTCCCCATTGATGTCCCCATGGATGTCCCCATGGATGTCCCCATGGATGTCCCCATGGATGTCCCCATGGATGTCCCCATGGATGTCCCCATGGATGTCCCCATGGATGTTCCCATGGATGTCCCCATGGATGTCCCCATGGATGTCCCCATGGATGTCCCCATGGATGTCCCCATGGATGTCCCCATGGATGTCCCCATGGATGTCCCCATGGATGTCCCCATGGATGTCCCCATGGATGTCCCCATGGATGTCCCCATGGATGTCCCCATGGATGTCCCCATGGATGTCCCCATGGATGTCCCCATGGATGTCCCCATGGATGTCCCCATGGATGTCCCCATTGATGTCCCCATGGATGTCCCCATGGATGTCCCCATGGATGTCCCCATGGATGTCCCCATTGATGTCCCCATGGATGTCCCCATGGATGTCCCCATGGATGTCCCCATTGATGTCCTCATTGATGTCCCCATGGATGTCCCCATGGATGTCCCCATGGATGTCCCCATGGATGTCCCCATTGATGTCCCCATGGATGTCCCCATGGATGTCCCCATGGATGTCCCCATGGATGTCCCACTACTGTCGAAATAGGGATTTTACGACGCGTCGGGCCCCGACACCTCCCGACGCGTCGTACATCCCCGACGCGTCGGGCCAAGACACCTTGTACGACACTGTACGACGCGTCGTACATCCCCGACGCGTCGGGCCCCGACGCCTTGTACGACACTGTACGACGCGTCGTACAGTGTCTTAAGCAACACTCTGCCCCCCCCCCTCTCTTAAGCAACACTCTGCCCCCCCCCCCCCCTCTCTTAAGCAACACTCTGCCCCCCCCCTTCTATTAAGCAACACTCTGCACAGGGGGAGGGCGGTCTGGGGTCTGTAGACACTGTGCACCACAGGTAGACGCGGCCTGCTAATTGTAGACACTGTCGGCATGTTGTAGACGCGAAGTGCCAATCTTTGGGAAGGGGGCCGAAGGCCCCCTTCCCCCAAGACGGTCCGCTGCCATCGTTTACCCGCCTAGAGGGGGAGGGCGGTCGTACTATGTCGTACTGTGTCGTACGGTGTTGGTGCTGTACGACACCTTGTACGACACTGTACGACGCGTCGTACATCCCCGACGCGTCGGGCCCCGACGCCTTGTACGACACTGTACGACGCGTCGTACGCTCCCGACGCGTCGGGCCCCGACGCCTTGTACGACGCCCCGACGCGTCGTACAATGCATTTCCGACAGCACTCGGATGTCCCCATGGATGTCCCCATGGATGTCCCCATGGATGTCCCCGTGGATGTCCCCATGGATGTCCCCATGTATGTCCCCATTGATGTCCCCATTGATGTCCCCATGGGTGTCCCCATTGATGTCCCCATGGATGTCCCCATGGATGCCCCAATTGATGTCCCCATTGATGTCCCCGTGGATGTCCCCATGGATGTCCCCATGGATGTCCCCATTGATGTCCCCATGGATGTCCCCATTGATGTCCCCATGGATGTCCCCATGGAAGTCCCCATGGATGTCCCCATGGATGTCCCCATTGATGTCCCCATGGATGTCCCCATGGATGTCCCCATGGATGTCCCCATGGATGTCCCCATGGATGTCCCCATGGATGTCCCCATGGATGTCCCCATGGATGTCCCCATGGATGTCCCCATGGATGTCCCCATTGATGTCCCCATGGATGTTCCCATGGATGTCCCCATGGATGTCCCCATGGAAGTCCCCATGGATGTCCCCATGGATGTCCCCATTGATGTCCCCATGGATGTCCCCATGGATGTCCCCATTGATGTCCCCATGGATGTCCCCATGGATGTCCCCATGGATGTCCCCATGGATGTCCCCATGGATGTCCCCATGGATGTCCCCATGGATGTCCCCATGGATATCCCCATGGATGTCCCCATGGATGTCCCCATTGATGTCCCCATTGATGTCCCCATGGATGTCCCCATGGATGTCCCCATTGATGTCCCCATGGATGTCCCGATGGATGTCCCAATGGATGTCCCCATGGATGTCCCCATTGATGTCCCGATGGATGTCCCAATGGATGTCCCCATGGATGTCCCCATGGATGTCCCCATTGATGTCCCCATTGATGTCCCCATGGATGTCCCCATGGAAGTCCCCATGGATGTCCCCATGGATGTCCCCATGGATGTCCCCATTGATGTCCCCATGGATGTCCCCATGGATGTCCCGATGGATGTCCCAATGGATGTCCCCATGGATGTCCCCATGGATGTCCCCATTGATGTCCCCATTGATGTCCCCATGGATGTCCCCATGGATGTCCCCATGGATGTCCCCATGAATGTCCCCATGGATGTCCCCATGGATGTCCCCGTGGATGTCCCCATGGATGTCCCCACGGATGTCCCCATGGATGTCCCCATTGATGTCCCCATGGATGTCCCCATGGATGTCCTCATGGATGTCCCCATTGATGTCCCCATTGATGTCCCCATTGATGTCCCCATGGATGTCCCCATTGATGTCCCCATGGATGTCCCCATGGATGTCCCCATGGATGTCCCCATGGATGTCCCCATGGATGTCCCCATTGATGTCCCCATGGATGTCCCCATGGATGTCCCCATTGATGTCCCCATGGATGTCCCCATGGATGTCCCCATGGATGTCCCCATGGATGTCCCCATTGATGTCCCCATGGATGTCCCCATGAATGTCCCCATGGATGTCCCCATGGATGTCCCCACGGATGTCCCCACGGATGTCCCCATTGATGTCCCCATTGATGTCCCCATGGATGTCCCCATGGATGTCCCCATTGATGTCCCCATTGATGTCCCCATGGGTGTCCCCATTGATGTCCCCATTGATGTCCCCATGGATGTCCCCATTGATGTCCCCATTGATGTCCCCATGGATGTCCCCATGGATGTCCCCATGGATGTCCCCATTGATGTCCCCATGGATGTCCCCATTGATGTCCCCATGGATGTCCCCATGGATGTCCCCATGGATGTCCCCATGGATGTCCCCATTGATGTCCCCATTGATGTCCCCATTGATGGCCCCATTGATGTCCCCATGGATGTCCCCATGGATGTCCCCATGGATGTCCCCATGGATGTCCCCGTGGATGTCCCCATTTATGTCCCCATGGATGTCCCCATTGATGTCCCCATTGATGTCCCCATGGGTGTCCCCATTGATGTCCCCATGGATGTCCCCATGGATGCCCCAATTGATGTCCCCATTGATGTCCCCGTGGATGTCCCCATGGATGTCCCCATGGATGACCCCATTGATGTCCCCATGGATGTCCCCATTGATGTCCCCATGGATGTCCCCATGGATGTCCCCATTGATGTCCCCATGGATGTCCCCATGGATGTCCCCATGGATGTCCCCATGGATGTCCCCATTGATGTCCCCATGGATGTCCCCATGGATGTCCCCATTGATGTCCCCATTGATGTCCCCATGGATGTCCCCATGGATGTCCCCATGGATGTCCCCATGGATGTCCCCATGGATGTCCCCATGGATGTCCCCATGGATGTCCCCATGGATGTCCCCATGGATGTCCCCATTGATGTCCCCATGGATGTCCCCATGGAAGTCCCCATGGATGTCCCCATGGATGTCCCAATGGATGTCCCCATGGATGTCCCCATTGATGTCCCGATGGATGTCCCAATGCATGTCCCCATGGATGTCCCCATGGATGTCCCCATTGATGTCCCCATTGATGTCCCCATGGATGTCCCCATGGAAGTCCCCATGGATGTCCCCATGGATGTCCCCATGGATGTCCCAATGGAAATCCCCATGGATGTCCCAATGGATGTCCCCATTGATGTCCCGATGGATGTCCCAATGGATGTCCCCATGGATGTCCCCATGGATGTCCCCATTGATGTCCCCATTGATGTCCCCATGGAAGTCCCCATTGATGTCCCCATGGATGTCCCCATGGATGTCCCCATGGATGTCCCCATTGATGTCCCCATTGATGTCCCCATGGGTGTCCCCATTGATGTCCCCATGGATGTCCCCATGGATGCCCCAATTGATGTCCCCATTGATGTCCCCGTGGATGTCCCCATTGATGTCCCCATGGATGGCCCTATGGATGTCCCCATTGATGTCCCCATGGATGTCCCCATGGAAGTCCCCATGGATGTCCCCATTGCTGTCCCCATGGATGTCCCCATGGATGTCCCCATGGATGTCCCCATGGATGTCCCCATGGATGTCCCCATTGATGTCCCCATGGATGTCCCCATGGATGTCCCCATGGATGTCCCCATGGATGTCCCCATGGATGTCCCCATGGATGTCCCCATGGATGTCCCCATGGATGTCCCCATGGATGTCCCCATGGATGTCCCCATGGATGTCCCCATGGATGTCCCCATGGATGTCCCCATGGATGTCCCCATGGATGTCCCCATTGATGTCCCCATGGATGTCCCCATTGATGTCCCCATGGATGTCCCCATTGCTGTCCCCATGGATGTCCCCATGGATGTCCCCATGGATGTCCCCATGGATGTCCCCATTGATGTCCCCATGGATGTACACATGGATGTCCCCATGGATGTCCCCATGGATGTCCCCATGGATGTCCCCATGGATGTCCCCATGGAAGTCCCCATGGATGTCCCCATGGATGTCCCCATTGATGTCCCCATGGATGTCCCCATGGATGTCCCCATTGATGTCCCCATGGATGTCCCCATGGATGTCCCCATGGATGTCCCCATGGATGTCCCCATTGATGTCCCCATGGATGTCCCCATTGATGTCCCCATTGATGTCCCCATGGAAGTCCCCATGGATGTCCCCATGGATGTCCCGATGGATGTCCCAATGGATGTCCCCATGGATGTCCCCATGGATGTCCCCATGGATGTCCCCATTGATGTCCCCATGGATGTCCCCATTGATGTCCCCATTGATGTCCCCATGGATGTCCCCATGGAAGTCCCCATGGATGTCCCCATGGATGTCCCGATGGATGTCCCAATAGATGTCCCCATGGATGTCCCCATGGATGTCCCGATGGATGTCCCAATGGATGTCCCCATGGATGTCCCCATGGATGTCCCCATGGATGTCCCCATGGATGTTCCCATGGATGTCCCCATGGATGTCCCCATTGATGTCCCCATTGATGTCCCCATGGATGTCCCCATTGTTGTCCCCATGGATGTCCCCATGGATGTCCCCATTGATGTCCCCATTGATGTCCCCATGGATGTCCCCATGGATGTCCCCATGGATGTCCCCATGGATGTCCCCATGGATGTCCCCATGGATGTCCCCATGGATGTCCCCATGGATGTCCCCATGGATGTCCCCATTGATGTCCCCATGGATGTCCCCATGGATGTCCCCATGGATGTCCCCATGGATGTCCCCATTGATGTCCCCATGGATGTCCCCATGGATGTCCCCACGGATGTCCCCATTGATGTCCCCATTGATGTCCCCATGGATGTCCCCATTGATGTCCCCATGGATGTCCCCATTGATGTCCCCATGTATGTCCCCATGGATGTCCCCATTGATGTCCCCATGGAGGTACACATGGATGTCCCCATGGATGTCCCCATGGATGTCCCCATGGATGTCCCCATGGATGTCCCCATGGATGTCCCCATGGATGTCCCCATCGATGTCCCCATTGATGTGCCCATGGATGTCCCCATGGATGTGCCCATGGATGTCCCCATTGATGTCCCCATGTATGTCCCCATGGATGTCCCCATTGATGTCCCCATGGAGGTACACATGGATGTCCCCATGGATGTCCCCATGGATGTCCCCGTGGATGTCCCCGTGGATGTCCCCATGGATGTCCCCATGGATGTCCCCATGGATGTCCCCATTGATGTCCCCATTGATGTCCCCATGGATGTCCCCATGGATGTCCCCATGGATGTCCCCATGGATGTCCCCATTGATGTCCCCATGGATGTCCCCATTGATGTCCCCATTGATGTCCCCATTGATGTCCCCATTGATGTCCCCATTGATGTCCCCATGGATGTCCCCATTGATGTCCCCATGGAAGTCCCCATGGATGTCCCCATCGATGTCCCCATTGATGTCCCCATTGATGTCCCCATGGATGTCACCATTGATGTCCCCATGGATGTCGCCATGGATGTCCCCATGGATGTCCCCATGGATGTCCCCATTTATTTCCCCATGGATGTCCCCATGGATGTCCCCATGGATGTCCCCATGGATGTCCCCGTGTCTGTCCCCGTTGATGTCCCCATGGATATCCCCAATGGATGTGCCCATTGATGTCCCCGTTGATGTCCCCATGGAAGTCCCCATTGCTGTCCCCATTGATGTCCCCATGGATGTCCCCATGGATGTCCCCATGGATGTCCCCATGGATGTCCCCATGGATGTCCCCATTGATGTCCCCATGCATGTCCCCATTGATGTCCCCATGGATGTCTGCATTGATGTCCCCGTTGATGTCCCCATGGATGTCCCCATTGATGTCCCCATTGATGTCCCCATTGATGTCCCCATGGATGTCCCCATTGATGTCCCCATTGATGTCCCCATTGATGTCCCCATTGATGTCCCCATTGATGTCCCCATTGATGTTCCCATGGATGTCCCCATTGATGTCCCCATTGATGTCCCCATGGATGTCCCCATTGATGTCCCCATGGAAGTCCCCATGGATGTCCCCATGGATGTCCCCATTGATGTCCCCATTGATGTCCCCATGGATGTCCCCATTGATGTCCCCATGGATGTCCCCATGGATGTCCCCATTGATGTCCCAATTGATGTCCCCATGGATGTCCCCATTGATGTCCCCATGGATTTCCCCATGGATGTCCACATGGATGTCCCCATGGATGTCCCCATGGATGTCCCCATTGATGTCCCCATCGATGTCCGCATGGATGTCCCCATCGATTTCCGCATGGATGTCCCAATGGATGTCCCCATTGATGTCCCCATTGATGTCCCCATGGATGTCCCCATTGGTGTCCCGATGGATGTCCCCATGGATGTCCCCATGGATGTCCCCATGGATGTCCCCATGGATGTCCCCATGGATGTCCCCATTGATGCCCCCATCGATGTCCGCATGGATGTCCCCATGGATGTACCCATGGGTGTCCCCATGGATGTACCCATGGATGTCCCCATGGGTGTCTCCATAGATGTCCCCATGGATGTCCCCATGGATGTACCCATTGGTGTCCCCATGGATGTCCCCATGGATGTCCCCATGGGTGTCTCCATAGATGTCCCCATGGATGTCCCCATGGATGTCCCCATGGATGTCCCCATTGATGTCCCCAAGGATGTCCCCATTGATGTCCCCATTGATGTCCCCATGGATGTCCCCATGGAAGTCCCCATGGATGTCCCCATGGATGTCCCGATGGATGTCCCAATAGATGTCCCCATGGATGTCCCCATGGATGTCCCGATGGATGTCCCAATGGATGTCCCCATGGATGTCCCCATGGATGTCCCCATGGATGTCCCCATGGATGTCCCCATGGATGTCCCCATGGATGTCCCCATTGATGTCCCCATTGATGTCCCCATGGATGTCCCCATTGTTGTCCCCATGGATGTCCCCATGGATGTCCCCATTGATGTCCCCATTGATGTCCCCATGGATGTCCCCATGGATGTCCCCATGGATGTCCCCATGGATGTCCGCATGGATGTCCCCATGGATGTCCCCATGGATGTCCCCATGGATGTCCCCATGGATGTCCCCATTGATGTCCCCATGGATGTCCCCATGGATGTCCCCATGGATGTCCCCATGGATGTCCCCATTGATGTCCCCATGGATGTCCCCATGGATGTCCCCACGGATGTCCCCATTGATGTCCCCATTGATGTCCCCATGGATGTCCCCATTGATGTCCCCATGGATGTCCCCATTGATGTCCCCATGTATGTCCCCATGGATGTCCCCATTGATGTCCCCATGGAGGTACACATGGATGTCCCCATGGATGTCCCCATGGATGTCCCCATGGATGTCCCCATGGATGTCCCCATGGATGTCCCCATGGATGTCCCCATGGATGTCCCCATGGATGTCCCCATCGATGTCCCCATTGATGTGCCCATGGATGTCCCCATGGATGTGCCCATGGATGTCCCCATTGATGTCCCCATGTATGTCCCCATGGCCCATGGAGGTCCACATGGATGGTCCCCAATGGGATGTCCCCATGGATGTCCCCATGGATGTCCCCATTGATGTCCCCAGATGTCCCTTGATGTCCAGGTCCCCATGGATGTCCCCATGGATGTCCCCATGGATGTCCCCATGGATGTCCCCATGGATGTCCCCATTGATGTCCCCATTGATGTCCCCATTGATGTCCCCATTGATGTCCCCATTGATGTCCCCATGGATGTCCCCATGGATGTCCCCATTGATGTCCCCATGGAAGTCCCCATGGATGTCCCCATCGATGTCCCCATTGATGTCCCCATTGATGTCCCCATGGATGTCACCATTGATGTCCCCATGGATGTCGCCATGGATGTCCCCATGGATGTCCCCATGGATGTCCCCATTTATTTCCCCATGGGTGTCCCCATGGATGTCCCCATGGATGTCCCCATGGATGTCCCCGTGTCTGTCCCCGTTGATGTCCCCATGGATATCCCCAATGGATGTGCCCATTGATGTCCCCGTTGATGTCCCCATGGAAGTCCCCATTGCTGTCCCCATTGATGTCCCCATGGATGTCCCCATGGATGTCCCCATGGATGTCCCCATGGATGTCCCCATGGATGTCCCCATTGATGTCCCCATGCATGTCCCCATTGATGTCCCCATGGATGTCTGCATTGATGTCCCCGTTGATGTCCCCATGGATGTCCCCATTGATGTCCCCATTGATGTCCCCATTGATGTCCCCATTGATGTCCCCATTGATGTCCCCATTGATGTCCCCATTGATGTCCCCATTGATGTCCCCATTGATGTCCCCATTGATGTTCCCATGGATGTCCCCATTGATGTCCCCATTGATGTCCCCATGGATGTCCCCATGGATGTCCCCATGGAAGTCCCCATGGATGTCCCCATGGATGTCCCCATTGATGTCCCCATTGATGTCCCCATGGATGTCCCCATTGATGTCCCCATGGATGTCCCCATGGATGTCCCCATTGATGTCCCAATTGATGTCCCCATGGATGTCCCCATTGATGTCCCCATGGATTTCCCCATGGATGTCCACATGGATGTCCCCATGGATGTCCCCATGGATGTCCCCATTGATGTCCCCATCGATGTCCGCATGGATGTCCCCATCGATTTCCGCATGGATGTCCCAATGGATGTCCCCATTGATGTCCCCATTGCTGTCCCCATGGATGTCCCCATTGGTGTCCCGATGGATGTCCCCATGGATGTCCCCATGGATGTCCCCATGGATGTCCCCATGGATGTCCCCATGGATGTCCCCATTGATGCCCCCATCGATGTCCGCATGGATGTCCCCATGGATGTACCCATGGGTGTCCCCATTGATGTACCCATGGATGTCCCCATGGGTGTCTCCATAGATGTCCCCATGGATGTCCCCCTGGATGTACCCATTGGTGTCCCCATGGATGTCCCCATGGATGTCCCCATGGGTGTCTCCATAGATGTCCCCATGGATGTCCCCCTGGATGTAACCATTGATGTCCCCATGGATGTCCCCATGGATGTCCCCATGGATGTCCCCATTGATGTCCCCATGGATGTCCCCAATGCATGTCCCAATGGATGTCATCGTTGCTGTCCCCATGAATGTCCCCATGGAGGTCCCCATGGATGTCTGCATTGATAACCCCGTTGATGTCCCCATTGATGTGTCCATGGAGGTCCCCATGGATGTCCCCATGGATGTCCCCATTGATGTCCCCATGGGTGTCCCCATGGATGTCCCCATGGATGTCGGCATTGATGTCCCCGTTGATGTCCCCATTGATGTCTCCATGGAGGTCCCCATGGATGTCCCCATGGATGTCCCCATGGATGTCCCCATGGATGTCCCCATGGGTGTCCCCATGGATGTCCCCATTGATGTCCCCATGGATGTCCCCATGGATGTCCCCATGGATGTCCCCATTGATGTCCCCATTGATGTCCCCATGGATGTCCCCATGGATGTCGGCATTGATGTCCCCGTTGATGTCCCCATTGATGTCCCCAATGATGTCCCGATTGATGTCTCCATGGAGGTCCCCATGGATGTCCCCATGGATGTCCCCATGGATGTCCCCATGGAGGTCCCCATGGATGTCCCCATGGATGTCCCCATGGATGTCCCCATGGATGTCCCGATGGATTTCCCCATGGATGTCCCCATGGATGTCCCCATGGATGTCCCCATGGATGCCCCCATGGATGTCCCCATGGATATTCCCATGGATGTCCCCATGGATGTCCACATTGACGTCCCTAGGGATATCCCCATTGACGTCCCCATTGATGTCTCCATGGAGGTCCCCATGGATGTCCCCATGGATGTCCCCATTGACGTCCCCATGGATGTCCCCATAGATGCCCCCATGGATGTCTGCATGGGTGTCCCCGTTGATGTCCCCGTTGATGTCCCCATGGATGTCCCCATGGATGTCCCCATGGATGTCCCCATGCATGTCCCCATGGATGTCCCCATTGATGTTCCCGTTGATGTCCTCATGGATGGCCCCATGGATGTCCCCATTGATGTCCCCATGGATGTCCCCATGGATGCCCCCATGGATGTCCCCATGGATGTCCCCATTGATGTCCCCAAGGATGTCCCCATGGATGTCCCCATTAACGTCCCCATGGATGTCCCCATGGATCTCCCAGTTGATGTCCCAATTTATGTCCCCATGGCTGTCCCCATTGATGTCCCCATGCATGTCCCCCTGGATGTCCCCATGGATGTCCCCATTGGATGTCCCCATTGATGTCCCCGTTGCTGTCCCCATGAATGTCCCCATGGAGGTCCCCATGGATGTCTGCATTGATGTCCCCGTTGATGTCCCCATTGATGTCCCCAATGATGTCCCCATTGATGTCTCCATGGAGGTCCCCATGGATGTCCCCATGGATGTCCCCATTGATGTCCCCATGGATGTCCCCAATGGATGTCCCCATGGATGTCCCCATGGATGTCCCCATGGATGTCCCCATTGATGTCCCCATTGATGTCCCCATTGATGTCCCCATGGATGTCCCCATTGATGTCCCCATTGATGTCCCAATTGATGTACCCATTGATGTCCCCATGGATGTCCCCATGGATGTCCCCATGGATGTCGGCATTGATGTCCCCGTTGATGTCCCCATGGATGTCTCCATGGAGGTCCCCATGGATGTCCCCATGGATGTCCCCATGAATGTCCCCATGGATGTCCCCATGGGTGTCCCCATGGATGTCCCCATGGATGACCCCCTGGATGTACCCATAGGTGTCCCCATGGATGTCCCCATGGATGTCCCCATGGATGTCCCCATGGATGTCCCCATGGATGTCCCCATGGATGTCCCCGGTGATGTCCCCATGGATGTCCCCATGGATGTCCCCATGGATGTCCCCATGGATATTCCCATGGATGTCCCCATTGATGTCCCCATGGATGTCGCCATGGATGTCCCCATGGATGTCCCCATTGATGTCCCCATGGATGTCCCCATGGATGTCCCCATTGATGTCCCCATGGATGTCCCCAATGGATGTCCCCATTGATGTCCCCGTTGCTGTCCCCATTGATGTCCCCATGGATGTCCCCATGGATGTCTGCATTGATGTCCCCATTGATGTCCCCATGGATGTCCCCATGGATGTCCCCATGGATGTCCCCATGGATATTCCCATGGATGTCCCCATTGATGTCCCCATGGATGTCGCCATGGATGTCCCCATGGACGTCCCCATTGACGTCCCTAGGGATATCCCCATTGACGTCCCCATGGATGTCCCCATGGATGCCCCCATGGATGTCTGCATGGGTGTCCCCGTCGATTTCCCCGTTGATGTCCCCATGGATGTCCCCATGGATGTCCCCATGGATGTCCCCATGCATGTCCCCATGGATGTCCCCATTGATGTCCCCACTGATGTCCTCATGGATGGCCCCATGGATGTCCCCATTGATGTCCCCATGGATGTCCCCATGGATGCCCCCATGGATGTCCCCATGGATGTCCCCATGGATGTCCCCATTGATGTCCCCATGGAAATCCCCATTGATGTCCCCATGGATGTCCCCATTAATATCCCCAAGGATGTCCCCATGAATGTCCCCATTGATGTCACCATGGATGTCCCCATGGATCTCCCAATTGATGTCCCAATTTATGTCCCCATGGCTGTCCCCATTGATGTCCCCATGCATGTCCCCCTGGAGGTCCCCATGGATGACCCCAAGGAGGTCCCCATGGATGTCCCCAAGGATTTCCCCATGGATGTCCCCATTGATGTCCCCATGGATCTCCCTATTGATGTCCTAATTGATGTCCCCATGGATATCCCCATGCACGTCCCCATGGATGTCCCCATTGATGTCCCCGTGGATGTCCCCATGGATGTCCCCATGCGTTTCCCCATGGATGTCTCCAGTGATGTCCCCAAGGATTTGCGCACGCATGTCCCTATTGATGTCCCCATGGATATCCCCATTGATGTTTCGATTGATGCCCCCATGCAGGTCCCCATGGATGTCCCCATGGATGTACCCATTGATGTCCCCATTGATGTCCCCATGGATCTCCCAATTGATGTCCCCATTGATGTCCCCAGTGATGTCCCCGTGGATGTCCCCATGGGTGTCCCCATGGATGTCCCCATGGATGTCCCAATTGATGTCCCCATGGATTTCCCCATGGATGTCCCCATTGATGTACCCATGGATGTCCCCATTGATGTCGCAATTTATGTCCCCATTGATGTGCCCATGGATGTTCCCATGGATGTCCCCATTGATGTCCCTATTGATGTCCCCATCAATGTCCCCATTGATGTCCCCATGGATGTCCCCATGGAGGTCCCCATGGATGTCCCCATGGATGTCCCCATGGATGTCCCCATGGATATCCCCATTGATGTTCCGATTGATGTCCCCATGCAGGTCCCCATGGATGTCCCCATGGATGTACCCATTGTTGTCCCCATTGATGTCCCCATGGATGTCCCCATGGATGTCCCCATGGATGTCCCCGTTGATGTCCCCATTGATGTCCCCATGGATGTCCCAATTGATGTCCCCATTGATGTCCCCATGGATGTCCCCATGGATGTCCCCATGGATGTCCCCATGGATGTCCCCGTTGATGTCCCCATTGATGTCCCCATGGATGTCCCAATTGATGTCCCCATGGATTTCCCCATGGATGTCCCCATTGATGTACCCATGGATGTCCCCATTGATGTCGCAATTTATGTCCCCATTGATGTCCCCATGGATGTCCCCATTGATGTCCCAATTGATGTCCCCATGCATGTCCCCATGGATGTCCCCATGGATGTCCCCATGGATGTCCCCATGGATGTACCCATGGATGTCCCCATTGATGTCCCCATTGATGTCCCCATTGATGTCCCCATTGATGTCCCGATGGATGTCCCCATGGATGTCCCCATGGATGTCCCCATGGATGTCCCCATGGATGTCCCCATAGATGTCCCCGTTGATGTCCCCATTGATGTCCCCATTGATGTCCCTATGGATGTCCCGATGGATGTCCCCATTGATGTCCCCATGGATCTCCCAATCGATGTCCCCATTGATGTCCCCAGTGATGTCCCCATGGATGTCCCCATGGATGTCCCCATGGATGTCCCGCTGGATGTCCCAATTGATGTCCCCATGGATGTCCCCATCGATGTCCCCATGGATGTACCCATGGATGTCCCCATTGATGTCGCAATTTATGTACCCATTGATGTGCCCATGGATGTTCCCATTGATGTCCCAATTGATGTCCCTATTGATGTCCCCATGCATGTCCCCATGCATGTCCCCATCAACGTCCCCAAGGATGTCCCCATGGATGTCCCCATTGATGTCCCCATGGATGTCCCCATGGATGTGCCCATTGATGTACCCATGGATATCCCCATTGATGTTCCGATTGATGTCCCCATGCAGGTCCCCATGGATGTCCCCTTGGATCTCCCAATTGATGTCCCAATTGATGTCCCCATTGATGTCCCCATGGATGTCCCCATGGATGTCCCCATGGATGTCCCCATGGATGTCCCAATTGATGTCCCCATGGATTTCCCCATGGATGTCCCCATTGATGTACCCATGGATGTCCCCATGGATGTCGCAATTTATGTCCCCATGCATGTCCCCATGCATGTCCCCATCAACGTCCCCAAGGATGTCCCCATGGATGTCCCCATTGATGTCCCCATGGATATCCCCATGGATGTCCCCATGGATGTCCCGATGGATGTCCCCATGGATGTGCCGATTGATGTCGCAATTTATGTCCCCATTGATGTCCCGATGGATGGCCCCATGGATGTCCCCATTGATGTCCCGATGGATGTCCCCATGCATGTCCCCATTGATGTCCCCATGGATATCCCCATGGATGTCCCCATGGATGTCCCCATGGATGTCCCCATGGATATCCCCATTGATGTTCCGATTGATGTCCCCATGCAGGTCCCCATGGATGTCCCCATGGATGTACCCATTGTTGTCCCCATTGATGTCCCCATGGATGTCCCCATGGATGTCCCCATGGATGTCCCCGTTGATGTCCCCATTGATGTCCCCATGGATGTCCCAATTGATGTCCCCATTGATGTCCCCATTGATGTCCCCATGGATGTCCCCATGGATGTCCCCATGGATGTCCCCGTTGATGTCCCCGTTGATGTCCCCATGGATGTCCCAATTGATGTCCCCATGGATTTCCCCATGGATGTCCCCATTGATGTACCCATGGATGTCCCAATTGATGTCCCCATTGATGTCCCCATGCATGTCCCCATGGATGTCCCCATGGATGTCCCCATGGATGTCCCCATGGATATCCCAATTGATGTCCCCATGGATGTCCCCATGGATGTCCCCATTGATGTACCCATGGATGTCCCCATTGATGTCCCCATTGATGTCCCCATTGATGTCCCGATGGATGTCCCCATGGATGTCCCCATGGATGTCCCCATGGATGTCCCCATGGATGTCCCCATGGATGTCCCCATAGATGTCCCCGTTGATGTCTCAATTGATGTCGCAATTTATGTCCCCATGGATGTCCCCATGGATGTCCCCATTGATGTCCCAATCGATGTCCCCATGCATGTCCCCGTGGATGTCCCCATGGATGTCCCCATGGATGTCCCCATGGATGTCCCAATTGATGTCCCCATGGATGTCCCCATGGATGTCCCCATTGATGTACCCATGGATGTCCCCATTGATGTCCCCATTGATGTCCCCATTGATGTCCCGATGGATGTCCCCATGGATGTCCCCATGGATGTCCCCATGGATGTCCCCATGGATGTCCCCATGGATGTCCCCATAGATGTCCCCGTTGATGTCCCCATTGATGTCCCCATTGATGTCCCTATGGATGTCCCCATGGATGTCCCCATTGATGTCCCCATGGATCTCCCAATTGATGTCCCCATGGATGTCCCCAGTGATGTCCCCATGGATGTCCCCATGGATGTCCCCATGGATGTCCCGGTGGATGTCCCAATTGATGTCCCCATGGATGTCCCCATCGATGTCCCCATGGATGTACCCATTGATGTCGCAATTTATGTACCCATTGATGTGCCCATTGATGTCCCAATTGATGTCCCTATTGATGTCCCCATGCATGTCCCCATGCATGTCCCCATCAACGTCCCCAAGGATGTCCCCATGGATGTCCCCATGGATATCCCCATGGATGTCCCCATGGATGTCCCCATGGATGTCCCCATGGATATCCCCATTGATGTTCCGATTGATGTCCCCATGCAGGTCCCCATGGATGTCCCCATGGATGTACCCATTGTTGTGCCCATTGATGTCCCCATGGATGTCCCCATGGATGTCCCCATGGATGTCCCCGTTGATGTCCCCATTGATGTCCCCATGGATGTCCCAATTGATGTCCCGTTTGATGTCCCCATTGATGTCCCCATGGATGTCCCCATGGATGTCCCCATGGATGTCCCAGTTGGTGTCCCCATTGATGTCCCCATGGATGTCCCAATTGATGTCCTCATGGATTTCCCCATGGATGTCCCCATGGATGTCCCCATGGATGTCCCCATTGATGTCGCAATTTATGTCCCCATTGATGTCCCCATGGATGTCCCCGTTGATGTCCCAATTGATGTCCCCATACATGTCCCCATGGATGTCCCCATGGATGTCCCCATGGATGTCCCCATGGATGTCCCAATTGATGTCCCCATGGATGTCCCCATGGATGTCCCCATTGATGTACCCATGGATGTCCCCATTGATGTCCTCATTGATGTCCCCATTGATGTCCCGATGGATGTCCCCATGGATGTCCCCATGGATCTCCCCATAGATGTCCCCGTTGATGTCCCCATTGATGTCCCCATTGATGTCCCTATGGATGTCCCCATGGATGTCCCCATTGATGTCCCCATGGATCTCCCAATTGATGTCCCCATTGATGTCCCCAGTGATGTCCCCATGGATGTCCCCATTGATGTCCCCATGGATGTCCCAATTGATGTCCTCATGGATTTCCCCATGGATGTCCCCATGGATGTCCCCATGGATGTCCCCATTGATGTCGCAATTTATGTCCCCATTGATGTCCCCATGGATGTCCCCGTTGATGTCCCAATTGATGTCCCCATACATGTCCCCATGGATGTCCCCATGGATGTCCCCATGGATGTCCCCATGGATGTCCCAATTGATGTCCCCATGGATGTCCCCATGGATGTCCCCATTGATGTACCCATGGATGTCCCCATTGATGTCCTCATTGATGTCCCCATTGATGTCCCGATGGATGTCCCCATGGATGTCCCCATGGATCTCCCCATAGATGTCCCCGTTGATGTCCCCATTGATGTCCCCATTGATGTCCCTATGGATGTCCCCATGGATGTCCCCATTGATGTCCCCATGGATCTCCCAATTGATGTCCCCATTGATGTCCCCAGTGATGTCCCCATGGATGTCCCCATGGATGTCCCCATGGATGTCCCGGTGGATGTCCCAATTGATGTCCCCATGGATGTCCCCATCGATGTCCCCATGGATGTACCCATGGATGTCCCCATTGATGTCGCAATTTATGTACCCATTGATGTGCCCATGGATGTTCCCATTGATGTCCCAATTGATGTCCCTATTGATGTCCCCATGCATGTCCCCATGCATGTCCCCATCAACGTCCCCAAGGATGTCCCCATGGATGTCCCCATTGATGTCCCCATGGATATCCCCATTGATGTTCCGATTAATGTCCCCATGCAGGTCCCCATGGATGTCCCCATGGATCTCCCAATTGATGTCCCAATTGATGTCCCCATTGATGTCCCCATGGATGTCCCCATGGATGTCCCCATGGATGTCCCCATGGATGTCCCAATTGATGTCCCCATGGATTTCCCCATGGATGTCCCCATTGATGTACCCATGGATGTCCCCATGGATGTCGCAATTTATGTCCCCATGCATGTCCCCATGCATGTCCCCATCAACGTCCCCAAGGATGTCCCCATGGATGTCCCCATTGATGTCCCCATGGATGTCCCCATGGATGTCCCGATGGATGTCCCCATGGATGTCCCGATTGATGTCGCAATTTATGTCCCCATTGATGTCCCGATGGATGTCCCCATGGATGTCCCCATTGATGTCCCGATGGATGTGCCCATGCATGTCCCCATTGATGTCCCCATGGATATCCCCATGGATGTCCGAAATGATGTCCGCATTGATGTCCCCATTGATGTCCCCGTGGATGTCCCCATGCAGGTCCCCATGGATGTCCCCATGGATGTCCCAACTGATGTCCCCATGGATTTCCCCATGGATGTCGCCATTGATGTACCCATGGATGTCCCAATTGATGTCGGAATTTATGTCCCCATTGATGTCCCCATGGATGTCCCCATGGATGTCCCCATGAATGTCCCTATTGATGTCCCCATGGATGTCCCCATGGATGTCCCTATTGATGTCCCCATCAACGTCCCCAAGGATGTCCCCATGGATGTCTCCATTGATGTCCCCATTGATGTCCCCATTGATGTCCCCATTGATGTCACTATGGATGTCCCCATGGATGTTCCCATTCATCTCCCCGTGGATGTCCCCATTGATGTCCCCTTGGATGTCCCCATGGATGTCCCCATGGATGTGCCCTTTGATGTCCCCATTGATGTCCCCTTGAATGTCCCCATGGATGTCCTCATGGATGTCCCCATGGATGTCCCCATTGATGTCCTCATGGATGTCCCCATGAATGTCCCCATGGATGTCCCCATTGATGTCCCGATTGATGTCCGCATGGATGTCCCCATGGATGTCCCCATGGATGTCCCCATGGATGTCCCCATGGATGTCCCCGGTGATGTCCCCATGTATGTCCCCATTGATGTCCCCATGGATGTCCGAATTGATGTCCCCGTGGATGTCCCCATGGAAGTCCCCATGGATGTCCCCATGGAAGTCCCCATGGATGTCGCCATTGATGTCCCCATTGATGTCCCCATGGATGTCCCCGTGGATGTCCCCATGGAAGTCCCCATTGGTGTCCCCGTTGATGTCCCCGTTAATGTCCCCATTGATGTCCCCATGGATGTCCCCATGGATGTCCCCATGGATGTCCACGTGGATGTCCCCATGGAAGTCCCCATTGATGTTGCAATTGATATCGCCATGGATTTCCCCATTGATGTCCCCAGGGATGTCGCCATGGATGCCCCCATGGATGTGCCCATGGATGTCCCCATGGATATCCCCATGGATGTCCCCATGGATGTCCCCATGGATTTCCCCATTGATGTCCCAATGGATGTCCCCATGGATGTCCCCCTGGAGGGCCCCATGGATGTCCCCATGGATGTCCCAATGGATGTCCCCATGGATCTCCCCATTGATGTCCCCATGGATGCCCCCGTTGATGTCCCCCTTGATGACCCCATGGATGTCCCCATGGATGTCCCCATGGATGTCCCCATGGATGTCCCCATGGATGTCCCCATGGATGTCCCCATGGATGCCCCCATTGATGTCCGCATGGATGTCCCCACTGATGTCCCCATGGATGTCCCCATTAATGTCCCCATGGATGTCCCGATGGGTGACCCCCTGAATGTCCCCATGGATGTCCCCATGGATGTCCCCATGGATGTCCCCATGGATGTCCCCGTTGATGTCCCCGCTGATGTCCCCATGGATGTCCCCATGGATGTCCCCATGGATGGCCCCATGGATGTCCCCATGGATTTCCCCATGGATGTCCCCGTTGATGTCCCAATGGATGTCCCCATGGAGGTCCCCATGGATGTCCCCATGGATGTGCCCTTTGATGTCCCCATGGATGTCCCCTTGAATGTCCCCATGGATGTCCCCATTGATGTCCCGATTGATGTCCGCATGGATGTCCCCATGGATGTCCCCATGGATGTCCCCATGGATGTCCCCATGGATGTCCCCGGTGATGTCCCCATGTATGTCCCCATTGATGTCCCCATGTATGTCCCCATTGATGTCCCCATGGATGTCCGAATTGATGTCCCCGTGGATGTCCCCATGGAAGTCCCCATGGATGTCCCCATGGAAGTCCCCATGGATGTCGCCATTGATGTCCCCATTGATGTCCCCATGGATGTCCCCGTGGATGTCCCCATGGAAGTCCCCATTGGTGTCCCCGTTGATGTCCCCGTTAATGTCCCCATTGATGTCCCCATGGATGTCCCCATGGATGTCCCCATGGATGTCCACGTGGATGTCCCCATGGAAGTCCCCATTGATGTTGCAATTGATATCGCCATGGATTTCCCCATTGATGTCCCCAGGGATGTCGCCATGGATGCCCCCATGGATGTGCCCATGGATGTCCCCATGGATATCCCCATGGATGTCCCCATGGATGTTCCTATGGATGTCCCCATTGATGTCCCCATGGAGGTCCCCATGGATGTCCCCATGGATGTCCCCATGGATTTCCCCATTGATGTCCCCATGGATGTCCCCATGGATGTCCCCACGGATGTCCCCATGGATGTCCCCATGGATGTCGCCATGGATGTCCCCATGGATGTCCCAATGGATGTCCCCATGGATGTCCCCCTGGAGGGCCCCATGGATGTCCCCATGGATGTCCCAATGGATGTCCCCATGGATCTCCCCATTGATGTCCCCATGGATGCCCCCGTTGATGTCCCCCTTGATGACCCCATGGATGTCCCCATGGATGTCCCCATGGATGTCCCCATGGATGTCCCCATGGATGTCCCCATGGATGTCCCCATGGATGTCCCCATTGATGTCCGCATGGATGTCCCCATTGATGTCCCCATGGATGTCCCCATTAATGTCCCCATGGATGTCCCGATGGGTGACCCCCTGGATGTCCCCATGGATGTCCCCATGGATGTCCCCATGTATGTCCCCATTGATGTCCCCATTGATGTCCCCATGGATGTCCCCATGGATGTCCCCATGGATGTCCCCATGGATGTCCCCATGGATGTCCCCGTTGATGTCCCCGCTGATGTCCCCATGGATGTCCCCATGGATGTCCCCATGGATGTCCCCATGGATTTCCCCATGGATGTCCCCGTTGATGTCCCAATGGATGTCCCCATGGAGGTCCCCATGGATGTCCCCATGGATGTCCCCGTTGATGTCCCCATGGATGTCCCCATGGATGGCCCGGTGGATGTCCCCATGGATGTCCCCATGGATGTCCCCATGGATTTCCCCATGGATGTCCCCATGGATGTCCCCATGGATGTCCCCATTGATGTCCCCATGGATGTCCCCATGGATGTCCCCAATGATGTCCCCATGGATGTCCCAATGGATGTCGCAATTGATGGCCCCATGGATGTCCCCATTGATGTCCCCATGGATGACCCCATTGATGTCCCCATGGATCTCCCAATTGATGTCCCCATGGATCTCCCAATTGATGTCCCCATGGATGTTCCTGTTGATGTCCCCATGGATCTCCCCATTGGATCTCACCATTTCCCCATTGATGTCCAGATTGGTGTCCCCGTGGATGTCCCCATGGATGCCCCCATGGATTTCCCCATGGATGTCCCCATTGATGTCCCCATGGATGACCCCATTGATGTCCCCATGAATCTCCCAATCGATGTCCCCATGGATATCCCCATGGATGTCCCCATGGATGATCCTATTGATGTCCCCATGGATGGCCCGGTGGATGTCCCCATGGATGTCCCCATGGATGTCCCCATGGATTTCCCCATGGATGTCCCCATGGATGTCCCCATGGATGTCCCCATTGATGTCCCCATGGATGTCCCCATACATGTCCCCATTGATGTACCCATTGATGTCCCCATGGATGTCCCCATGGATGTCCCCATGGATGTCGCCATTGATGTCCCCATGGATGTCCCCATGGATGTCCCCATTGATGTCCCCATGGATGTCCCCATGGATGTCCCCATGGATGTCCCCGTTGATGTCCCCATGGATGTCCCCATTGATGTCCCCATGGATGTCCCCATTGATGTCCCCATGGATGTACCCACTGATTTCCCCATGGATGTCCCGATTGATGTCCCCATGGATGTCCCCATGGATGTCCCCATGGATGTCCCCATAGATGTCCCCAATGATGTCCCCATGGATGTCCCAATGGATGTCGCAATTGATGGCCCCATGGATGTCCCCATTGATGTCCCCATGGATGACCCCATTGATGTCCCCATGGATCTCCCAATTGATGTCCCCATGGATCTCCCACTTGATGTCCCCATGGATGTTCCTATTGATGTCCCCATGGATCTCCCCATTGGATCTCCCCATTTCCCCATTGATGTCCAGATTGGTGTCCCCGTGGATGTCCCCATGGATGCCCCCATGGAGTTCCCCATGGATGTCCCCATTGATGTCCCCATGGATGACCCCATTGATGTCCCCATGAATCTCCCAATTGATGTCCCCATGGATATCCCCATGAATGTCCCCATGGATGATCCTATTGATGCCCCCATGGATGGCCCGGTGGATGTCCCCATGGATGTCCCCATGGATGTCCCCATGGATTTCCCCATGGATGTCCCCATGGATGTCCCCATGGATGTCCCCATTGATGTCCCCATGGATGTCCCCATACATGTCCCCATTGATGTACCCATTGATGTCCCCATGGATGTCCCCATTGATGTCCCCATGGATGTCGCCATTGATGTCCCCATGGATGTCCCCATGGATGTCCCCATTGATGTCCCCATGGATGTGCCCATGGATGTCCCCATTGATGTTCCCATGGATCTCCCGATTGATGTCCCGATTGATGTTCCATTAATGTCCCCATGGATGTCCCGATGGATGTCCCCATTGATGCCCCCATTCATGTCCCCCTTGATGGCCCCATGAATGCCCACATGGATGTCCCCATGAATGTCCACATTGATGTCCCCATGGATGTCCCCATTGATGTCCCCAAGGATGTCCCCATGGATGTCCCCACGGATGTCCCCATGGATGTCCCCATGGACCTCCCCATTGATGTCCCCATGGATGTCCCCATGGATGTGCCCATGGATGTCCCCAGTGATGTCCCCATTGATGTCCCCATGGATGTCCCAATGGATGTCGCAATTGATGTCCCCATGGATGTCCCCATGGATGTCCCCATGGATGACCCCATTGATGTCCCCATGGATCTCCCAATTGATATCCCCATGGATGTCCCCATGGATTTCCCCATGGATGTCCCCATGGATGTCCCCATGGATGTCCCCATGGATGTGCCCATGGATGTCCCCAGTGATGTCCCCATTGATGTCCCCATGGATGTCCCAATGGATGTCGCAATTGATGTCCCCATGGATGTCCCCATAGATGTCCCCATGGATGTCCCCATGGATGTTCCCATGGATGTCCCCATAAATGTCCCCATTGATGTACCCATTGATGTCCCCATGGATGTCCCCATGGATGTCCCCATTGATGTCCCCATGGATGTCCCCATTGCTGTCCCCATGGATGTCGCCATTGATGTCCCCATGGATGTCCCCATGGATGTCCCCATTGATGTCCCCATGGATGTGCCCATGGATGTCCCCATTGATGTTCCCATGGATCTCCCGATTGATGTCCCGATTGATGTTCCCATTAATGTCCCCATGGATGTCCCGATGGATGTCCCCATTGATGCCCCCATTCATGTCCCCCTTGATGTCCCCATGAATGTCCACATTGATGTCCCCATGGATGTCCCCATTGATGTCCCCAAGGATGTCCCCATGGATGTCCCCACGGATGTCCCCATGGATGTCCCCGTGGACCTCCCAATTGATGTCCCCATGGATGTCCCCATGGATGTGCCCATGGATGTCCCCAGTGATGTCCCCATTGATGTCCCCATGGATGTCCCAATGGATGTCCCCATGGATGTCCTCATGGATGTCCCCATGGATGTCCCCATTGATGTCCCCATGGATGTCCCCATGGGCGTCCCCATGGATGTCCCCATTGATGTCCCGATTGATGTCCGCATGGATGTCCCAATGGATGTCCCCATGGATGTCCCCATGGATGTCCCCATGGATGTCCCCGGTGATGTCCCCATGTATGTCCCCATTGATGTCCCCATGGATGTCCGAATTGATGTCCCCGTGGATGTCCCCATGGAAGTCCCCATGGATGTCCCCATGGAAGTCCCCATGGATGTCGCAATTGATGTCCCCATTGATGTCCCCATGGATGTCCCCGTGGATGTCCCCATGGAAGTCCCCATTGGTGTCCCCGTTGATGTCCCCGTTAATGTCCCCATTGATGTCCCCATGGATGTCCCCATGGATGTCCCCATGGATGTCCACGTGGATGTCCCCATGGAAGTCCCCATTGATGTTGCAATTGATATCGCCATGGATTTCCCCATTGATGTCCCCAGGGATGTCGCCATGGATGCCCCCATGGATGTGCCCATGGATGTCCCCATGGATATCCCCATGGATGTCCCCATGGATGTTCCTATTGATGTCCCCATTGATGTCCCCATGGATGTCACCATGGATGTCCCCATGGATGTCCCCATGGATTTCCCCATTGATGTCCCCATGGATGTCCCCATGGATGTCCCCACGGATGTCCCCATGGATGTCCCCATGGATGTCCCCATGGATGTCCCCATGGATGTCCCAATGGATGTCCCCATGGATGTCCCCCTGGAGGGCCCCATGGATGTCCCCATGGATGTCCCAATGGATGTCCCCATGGATCTCCCCATTGATGTCCCCATGGATGCCCCCGTTGATTTCCCCTTGATGACCCCATGGATGTCCCCATGGATGTCCCCATGGATGTCCCCATGGATGTCCCCATTGATGTCCGCATGGATGTCCCCATTGATGTCCCCATGGATGTCCCCATTAATGTCCCCATGGATGTCCCGATGGGTGACCCCCTGGGGGTCCCCATGGATGTCCCCATGGATGTCCCCATGGATGTCCCCATGGATGTCCCCGTTGATGTCCCCGCTGATGTCCCCATGGATGTCCCCATGGATGTCCCCATGGATGGCCCCATGGATGTCCCCATGGATTTCCCCATGCATGTCCCCGTTGATGTCCCAATGGATGTCCCCATGGAGGTCCCCATGGATGTCCCCATGGATGTCCCCGTTGATGTCCCCATGGATGTCCCCGTTGATGTCCCCATGGATGTCCCCATTGATGTCCCCATGGATGTACCCACTGATTTCCCCATGGATGTCCCGATTGATGTCCCCATGGATGTCCCCATTGATGTCCCCATGGATGTCCCCATGGATGTCCCCAATGATGTCCCCATGGATGTCCCAATGGATGTCGCAATTGATGGCCCCATGGATGTCCCCATTGATGTCCCCATGGATGACCCCATTGATGTCCCCATGGATCTCCCAATTGATGTCCCCATGGATCTCCCAATTGATGTCCCCATGGATGTTCCTATTGATGTCCCCATGGATCTCCCCATTGGATCTCCCCATTTCCCCATTGATGTCCAGATTGGTGTCCCCGTGGATGTCCCCATGGATGCCCCCATGGATTTCCCCATGGATGTCCCCATTGATGTCCCCATGGATGACCCCATTGATGTCCCCATGAATCTCCCAATTGATGTCCCCATGGATATCCCCATGGATGTCCCCATGGATGATCCTATTGATGTCCCCATGGATGGCCCGGTGGATGTCCCCATGGATGTCCCCATGGATGTCCCCATGGATTTCCCCATGGATGTCCCCATGGATGTCCCCATGGATGTCCCCATTGATGTCCCCATGGATGTCCCCATACATGTCCCCATTGATGTACCCATTGATGTCCCCATGGATGTCCCCATGGATGTCCCCATGGATGTCGCCATTGATGTCCCCATGGATGTCCCCATGGATGTCCCCATTGATGTCCCCATGGATGTCCCCATGGATGTCCCCATGGATGTCCCCGTTGATGTCCCCATGGATGTCCCCATTGATGTCCCCATGGATGTCCCCATTGATGTCCCCATGGATGTACCCACTGATTTCCCCATGGATGTCCCGATTGATGTCCCCATGGATGTCCCCATTGATGTCCCCATGGATGTCCCCATGGATGTCCCCAATGATGTCCCCATGGATGTCCCAATGGATGTCGCAATTGATGTCCCCATGGATGTCCCCATTGATGTCCCCATGGATGACCCCATTGATGTCCCCATGGATCTCCCAATTGATGTCCCCATGGATCTCCCAATTGATGTCCCCATGGATGTTCCTATTGATGTCCCCATGGATCTCCCCATTGGATCTCCCCATTTCCCCATTGATGTCCAGATTGGTGTCCCCGTGGATGTCCCCATGGATGCATCCATGGATTTCCCCATGGATGTCCCCATTGATGTCCCCATGGATGACCCCATTGATGTCCCCATGAATCTCCCAATTGATGTCCCCATGGATATCCCCATGGATGTCCCCATGGATGCCCCCGTTGATGTCCCCCTTGATGACCCCATGGATGTCCCCATGGATGTCCCCATGGATGTCCCCATGGATGTCCCCATTGATGTCCGCATGGATGTCCCCATTGATGTCCCCATGGATGTCCCCATTAATGTCCCCATGGATGTCCCGATGGGTGACCCCCTGGGGGTCCCCATGGATGTCCCCATGGATGTCCCCATGGATGTCCCCATGGATGTCCCCGTTGATGTCCCCGCTGATGTCCCCATGGATGTCCCCATGGATGTCCCCATGGATGGCCCCATGGATGTCCCCATGGATTTCCCCATGGATGTCCCCGTTGATGTCCCAATGGATGTCCCCATGGAGGTCCCCATGGATGTCCCCATGGATGTCCCCGTTGATGTCCCCATGGATGTCCCCGTTGATGTCCCCATGGATGTCCCCATTGATGTCCCCATGGATGTACCCACTGATTTCCCCATGGATGTCCCGATTGATGTCCCCATGGATGTCCCCATTGATGTCCCCATGGATGTCCCCATGGATGTCCCCAATGATGTCCCCATGGATGTCCCAATGGATGTCGCAATTGATGGCCCCATGGATGTCCCCATTGATGTCCCCATGGATGACCCCATTGATGTCCCCATGGATCTCCCAATTGATGTCCCCATGGATCTCCCAATTGATGTCCCCATGGATGTTCCTATTGATGTCCCCATGGATCTCCCCATTGGATCTCCCCATTTCCCCATTGATGTCCAGATTGGTGTCCCCGTGGATGTCCCCATGGATGCCCCCATGGATTTCCCCATGGATGTCCCCATTGATGTCCCCATGGATGACCCCATTGATGTCCCCATGAATCTCCCAATTGATGTCCCCATGGATATCCCCATGGATGTCCCCATGGATGATCCTATTGATGTCCCCATGGATGGCCCGGTGGATGTCCCCATGGATGTCCCCATGGATGTCCCCATGGATTTCCCCATGGATGTCCCCATGGATGTCCCCATGGATGTCCCCATTGATGTCCCCATGGATGTCCCCATACATGTCCCCATTGATGTACCCATTGATGTCCCCATGGATGTCCCCATGGATGTCCCCATGGATGTCGCCATTGATGTCCCCATGGATGTCCCCATGGATGTCCCCATTGATGTCCCCATGGATGTCCCCATGGATGTCCCCATGGATGTCCCCGTTGATGTCCCCATGGATGTCCCCATTGATGTCCCCATGGATGTCCCCATTGATGTCCCCATGGATGTACCCACTGATTTCCCCATGGATGTCCCGATTGATGTCCCCATGGATGTCCCCATTGATGTCCCCATGGATGTCCCCATGGATGTCCCCAATGATGTCCCCATGGATGTCCCAATGGATGTCGCAATTGATGTCCCCATGGATGTCCCCATTGATGTCCCCATGGATGACCCCATTGATGTCCCCATGGATCTCCCAATTGATGTCCCCATGGATCTCCCAATTGATGTCCCCATGGATGTTCCTATTGATGTCCCCATGGATCTCCCCATTGGATCTCCCCATTTCCCCATTGATGTCCAGATTGGTGTCCCCGTGGATGTCCCCATGGATGCCCCCATGGATTTCCCCATGGATGTCCCCATTGATGTCCCCATGGATGACCCCATTGATGTCCCCATGAATCTCCCAATTGATGTCCCCATGGATATCCCCATGGATGTCCCCATGGATGATCCTATTGATGTCCCCATGGACGGCCCGGTGGATGTCCCCATGGATGTCCCCATGGATGTCCCCATGGATTTCCCCATGGATGTCCCCATGGATGTCCCCATGGATGTCCCCATTGATGTCCCCATGGATGTCCCCATACATGTCCCCATTGATGTACCCATTGATGTCCCCATGGATGTCCCCATTGATGTCCCCATGGATGTCCCCATTGATGTCCCCATGGATGTCGCCATTGATGTCCCCATGGATGTCCCCATGGATGTCCCCATTGATGTCCCCATGGATGTCCCCATGGATTTCCCCATGGATGTCCCCATGGATGTCCCCATGGATGTCCCCATTGATGTCCCCATGGATGTCCCCATACATGTCCCCATTGATGTACCCATTGATGTCCCCATGGATGTCCCCATTGATGTCCGCATGGATGTCCCCATTGATGTCCCCATGGATGTCCCCATTAATGTCCCCATGGATGTCCCGATGGGTGACCCCCTGGGGGTCCCCATGGATGTCCCCATGGATGTCCCCATGGATGTCCCCATGGATGTCCCCGTTGATGTCCCCGCTGATGTCCCCATGGATGACCCCATTGATGTCCCCATGGATCTCCCAATTGATGTCCCCATGGATCTCCCAATTGATGTCCCCATGGATGTTCCTATTGATGTCCCCATGGATCTCCCCATTGGATCTCCCCATTTCCCCATTGATGTCCAGATTGGTGTCCCCGTGGATGTCCCCATGGATGCATCCATGGATTTCCCCATGGATGTCCCCATTGATGTCCCCATGGATGACCCCATTGATGTCCCCATGAATCTCCCAATTGATGTCCCCATGGATATCCCCATGGATGTCCCCATGGATGCCCCCGTTGATGTCCCCCTTGATGACCCCATGGATGTCCCCATGGATGTCCCCATGGATGTCCCCATGGATGTCCCCATTGATGTCCGCATGGATGTCCCCATTGATGTCCCCATGGATGTCCCCATTAATGTCCCCATGGATGTCCCGATGGGTGACCCCCTGGGGGTCCCCATGGATGTCCCCATGGATGTCCCCATGGATGTCCCCATGGATGTCCCCGTTGATGTCCCCGCTGATGTCCCCATGGATGTCCCCATGGATGTCCCCATGGATGGCCCCATGGATGTCCCCATGGATTTCCCCATGGATGTCCCCGTTGATGTCCCAATGGATGTCCCCATGGAGGTCCCCATGGATGTCCCCATGGATGTCCCCGTTGATGTCCCCATGGATGTCCCCGTTGATGTCCCCATGGATGTCCCCATTGATGTCCCCATGGATGTACCCACTGATTTCCCCATGGATGTCCCGATTGATGTCCCCATGGATGTCCCCATTGATGTCCCCATGGATGTCCCCATGGATGTCCCCAATGATGTCCCCATGGATGTCCCAATGGATGTCGCAATTGATGGCCCCATGGATGTCCCCATTGATGTCCCCATGGATGACCCCATTGATGTCCCCATGGATCTCCCAATTGATGTCCCCATGGATCTCCCAATTGATGTCCCCATGGATGTTCCTATTGATGTCCCCATGGATCTCCCCATTGGATCTCCCCATTTCCCCATTGATGTCCAGATTGGTGTCCCCGTGGATGTCCCCATGGATGCCCCCATGGATTTCCCCATGGATGTCCCCATTGATGTCCCCATGGATGACCCCATTGATGTCCCCATGAATCTCCCAATTGATGTCCCCATGGATATCCCCATGGATGTCCCCATGGATGATCCTATTGATGTCCCCATGGATGGCCCGGTGGATGTCCCCATGGATGTCCCCATGGATGTCCCCATGGATTTCCCCATGGATGTCCCCATGGATGTCCCCATGGATGTCCCCATTGATGTCCCCATGGATGTCCCCATACATGTCCCCATTGATGTACCCATTGATGTCCCCATGGATGTCCCCATGGATGTCCCCATGGATGTCGCCATTGATGTCCCCATGGATGTCCCCATGGATGTCCCCATTGATGTCCCCATGGATGTCCCCATGGATGTCCCCATGGATGTCCCCGTTGATGTCCCCATGGATGTCCCCATTGATGTCCCCATGGATGTCCCCATTGATGTCCCCATGGATGTACCCACTGATTTCCCCATGGATGTCCCGATTGATGTCCCCATGGATGTCCCCATTGATGTCCCCATGGATGTCCCCATGGATGTCCCCAATGATGTCCCCATGGATGTCCCAATGGATGTCGCAATTGATGTCCCCATGGATGTCCCCATTGATGTCCCCATGGATGACCCCATTGATGTCCCCATGGATCTCCCAATTGATGTCCCCATGGATCTCCCAATTGATGTCCCCATGGATGTTCCTATTGATGTCCCCATGGATCTCCCCATTGGATCTCCCCATTTCCCCATTGATGTCCAGATTGGTGTCCCCGTGGATGTCCCCGTGGATGCCCCCATGGATTTCCCCATGGATGTCCCCATTGATGTCCCCATGGATGACCCCATTGATGTCCCCATGAATCTCCCAATTGATGTCCCCATGGATATCCCCATGGATGTCCCCATGGATGATCCTATTGATGTCCCCATGGACGGCCCGGTGGATGTCCCCATGGATGTCCCCATGGATGTCCCCATGGATTTCCCCATGGATGTCCCCATGGATGTCCCCATGGATGTCCCCATTGATGTCCCCATGGATGTCCCCATACATGTCCCCATTGATGTACCCATTGATGTCCCCATGGATGTCCCCATTGATGTCCCCATGGATGTCCCCATTGATGTCCCCATGGATGTCGCCATTGATGTCCCCATGGATGTCCCCATGGATGTCCCCATTGATGTCCCCATGGATGTCCCCATGGATTTCCCCATGGATGTCCCCATGGATGTCCCCATGGATGTCCCCATTGATGTCCCCATGGATGTCCCCATACATGTCCCCATTGATGTACCCATTGATGTCCCCATGGATGTCCCCATTGATGTCCGCATGGATGTCCCCATTGATGTCCCCATGGATGTCCCCATTAATGTCCCCATGGATGTCCCGATGGGTGACCCCCTGGGGGTCCCCATGGATGTCCCCATGGATGTCCCCATGGATGTCCCCATGGATGTCCCCGTTGATGTCCCCGCTGATGTCCCCATGGATGTCCCCATGGATGTCCCCATGGATGGCCCCATGGATGTCCCCATGGATTTCCCCATGGATGTCCCCGTTGATGTCCCAATGGATGTCCCCATGGAGGTCCCCATGGATGTCCCCATGGATGTCCCCGTTGATGTCCCCATGGATGTCCCCGTTGATGTCCCCATGGATGTCCCCATTGATGTCCCCATGGATGTACCCACTGATTTCCCCATGGATGTCCCGATTGATGTCCCCATGGATGTCCCCATTGATGTCCCCATGGATGTCCCCATGGATGTCCCCAATGATGTCCCCATGGATGTCCCAATGGATGTCGCAATTGATGGCCCCATGGATGTCCCCATTGATGTCCCCATGGATGACCCCATTGATGTCCCCATGGATCTCCCAATTGATGTCCCCATGGATCTCCCAATTGATGTCCCCATGGATGTTCCTATTGATGTCCCCATGGATCTCCCCATTGGATCTCCCCATTTCCCCATTGATGTCCAGATTGGTGTCCCCGTGGATGTCCCCATGGATGCCCCCATGGATTTCCCCATGGATGTCCCCATTGATGTCCCCATGGATGACCCCATTGATGTCCCCATGAATCTCCCAATTGATGTCCCCATGGATATCCCCATGGATGTCCCCATGGATGATCCTATTGATGTCCCCATGGATGGCCCGGTGGATGTCCCCATGGATGTCCCCATGGATGTCCCCATGGATTTCCCCATGGATGTCCCCATGGATGTCCCCATGGATGTCCCCATTGATGTCCCCATGGATGTCCCCATACATGTCCCCATTGATGTACCCATTGATGTCCCCATGGATGTCCCCATGGATGTCCCCATGGATGTCGCCATTGATGTCCCCATGGATGTCCCCATGGATGTCCCCATTGATGTCCCCATGGATGTCCCCATGGATGTCCCCATGGATGTCCCCGTTGATGTCCCCATGGATGTCCCCATTGATGTCCCCATGGATGTCCCCATTGATGTCCCCATGGATGTACCCACTGATTTCCCCATGGATGTCCCGATTGATGTCCCCATGGATGTCCCCATTGATGTCCCCATGGATGTCCCCATGGATGTCCCCAATGATGTCCCCATGGATGTCCCAATGGATGTCGCAATTGATGTCCCCATGGATGTCCCCATTGATGTCCCCATGGATGACCCCATTGATGTCCCCATGGATCTCCCAATTGATGTCCCCATGGATCTCCCAATTGATGTCCCCATGGATGTTCCTATTGATGTCCCCATGGATCTCCCCATTGGATCTCCCCATTTCCCCATTGATGTCCAGATTGGTGTCCCCGTGGATGTCCCCATGGATGCATCCATGGATTTCCCCATGGATGTCCCCATTGATGTCCCCATGGATGACCCCATTGATGTCCCCATGAATCTCCCAATTGATGTCCCCATGGATATCCCCATGGATGTCCCCATGGATGCCCCCGTTGATGTCCCCCTTGATGACCCCATGGATGTCCCCATGGATGTCCCCATGGATGTCCCCATGGATGTCCCCATTGATGTCCGCATGGATGTCCCCATTGATGTCCCCATGGATGTCCCCATTAATGTCCCCATGGATGTCCCGATGGGTGACCCCCTGGGGGTCCCCATGGATGTCCCCATGGATGTCCCCATGGATGTCCCCATGGATGTCCCCGTTGATGTCCCCGCTGATGTCCCCATGGATGTCCCCATGGATGTCCCCATGGATGGCCCCATGGATGTCCCCATGGATTTCCCCATGGATGTCCCCGTTGATGTCCCCATGGATGTCCCCATGGAGGTCCCCATGGATGTCCCCATGGATGTCCCCGTTGATGTCCCCATGGATGTCCCCGTTGATGTCCCCATGGATGTCCCCATTGATGTCCCCATGGATGTACCCACTGATTTCCCCATGGATGTCCCGATTGATGTCCCCATGGATGTCCCCATTGATGTCCCCATGGATGTCCCCATGGATGTCCCCAATGATGTCCCCATGGATGTCCCAATGGATGTCGCAATTGATGGCCCCATGGATGTCCCCATTGATGTCCCCATGGATGACCCCATTGATGTCCCCATGGATCTCCCAATTGATGTCCCCATGGATCTCCCAATTGATGTCCCCATGGATGTTCCTATTGATGTCCCCATGGATCTCCCCATTGGATCTCCCCATTTCCCCATTGATGTCCAGATTGGTGTCCCCGTGGATGTCCCCATGGATGCCCCCATGGATTTCCCCATGGATGTCCCCATTGATGTCCCCATGGATGACCCCATTGATGTCCCCATGAATCTCCCAATTGATGTCCCCATGGATATCCCCATGGATGTCCCCATGGATGATCCTATTGATGTCCCCATGGATGGCCCGGTGGATGTCCCCATGGATGTCCCCATGGATGTCCCCATGGATTTCCCCATGGATGTCCCCATGGATGTCCCCATGGATGTCCCCATTGATGTCCCCATGGATGTCCCCATACATGTCCCCATTGATGTACCCATTGATGTCCCCATGGATGTCCCCATGGATGTCCCCATGGATGTCGCCATTGATGTCCCCATGGATGTCCGCATGGATGTCCCCATTGATGTCCCCATGGATGTCCCCATGGATGTCCCCATGGATGTCCCCGTTGATGTCCCCATGGATGTCCCCATTGATGTCCCCATGGATGTCCCCATTGATGTCCCCATGGATGTACCCACTGATTTCCCCATGGATGTCCCGATTGATGTCCCCATGGATGTCCCCATTGATGTCCCCATGGATGTCCCCATGGATGTCCCCAATGATGTCCCCATGGATGTCCCAATGGATGTCGCAATTGATGTCCCCATGGATGTCCCCATTGATGTCCCCATGGATGACCCCATTGATGTCCCCATGGATCTCCCAATTGATGTCCCCATGGATCTCCCAATTGATGTCCCCATGGATGTTCCTATTGATGTCCCCATGGATCTCCCCATTGGATCTCCCCATTTCCCCATTGATGTCCAGATTGGTGTCCCCGTGGATGTCCCCATGGATGCCCCCATGGATTTCCCCATGGATGTCCCCATTGATGTCCCCATGGATGACCCCATTGATGTCCCCATGAATCTCCCAATTGATGTCCCCATGGATATCCCCATGGATGTCCCCATGGATGATCCTATTGATGTCCCCATGGACGGCCCGGTGGATGTCCCCATGGATGTCCCCATGGATGTCCCCATGGATTTCCCCATGGATGTCCCCATGGATGTCCCCATGGATGTCCCCATTGATGTCCCCATGGATGTCCCCATACATGTCCCCATTGATGTACCCATTGATGTCCCCATGGATGTCCCCATTGATGTCCCCATGGATGTCCCCATTGATGTCCCCATGGATGTCGCCATTGATGTCCCCATGGATGTCCCCATGGATGTCCCCATTGATGTCCCCATGGATGTCGCCATTGATGTGCCCATGGATGTCCCCATTGATGTTCCCATGGATCTCCCGATTGATGTCCCGATTGATGTTCCCATTAATGTCCCCATGGATGTCCCGATGGATGTCCCCATTGATGCCCCCATTCATGTCCCCCTTGATGGCCCCATGAATGCCCAGATGGATGTCCCCATGAATGTCCACATTGATGTCCCCATGGATGTCCCCATTGATGTCCCCATGGATGTCCCCATGGATGTCCCCAATGATGTCCCCATGGATGTCCCAATGGATGTCGCAATTGATGTCCCCATGGATGTCCCCATTGATGTCCCCATGGATGACCCCATTGATGTCCCCATGGATCTCCCAATTGATGTCGCCATGGATCTCCCAATTGATGTCCCCATGGATGTTCCTATTGATGTCCCCATGGATCTCCCCATTGGATCTCCCCATTTCCCCATTGATGTCCAGATTGGTGTCCCCGTGGATGTCCCCATGGATGCCCCCATGGATTTCCCCATGGATGTCCCCATTGATGTCCCCATGGATGACCCCATTGATGTCCCCATGAATCTCCCAATTGATGTCCCCATGGATATCCCCATGGATGTCCCCATGGATGATCCTATTGATGTCCCCATGGATGGCCCGGTGGATGTCCCCATGGATGTCCCCATGGATGTCCCCATGGATTTCCCCATGGATGTCCCCATGAATGTCCCCATGGATGTCCCCATTGATGTCCCCATGGATGTCCCCATACATGTCCCCATTGATGTACCCATTGATGTCCCCATGGATGTCCCCATGGATGTCCCCATGGATGTCGCCATTGATGTCCCCATGGATGTCCCCATGGATGTCCCCATTGATGTCCCCATGGATGTCCCCATGGATGTCCCCATGGATGTCCCCGTTGATGTCCCCATGGATGTCCCCATTGATGTCCCCATGGATGTCCCCATTGATGTCCCCATGGATGTACCCACTGATTTCCCCATGGATGTCCCGATTGATGTCCCCATGGATGTTCCCATTGATGTCCCCATGGATGTCCCCATGGATGTCCCCAATGATGTCCCCATGGATGTCCCAATGGATGTCGCAATTGATGTCCCCATGGATGTCCCCATTGATGTCCCCATGGATGACCCCATTGATGTCCCCATGGATCTCCCAATTGATGTCCCCATGGATCTCCCAATTGATGTCCCCATGGATGTTCCTATTGATGTCCCCATGGATCTCCCCATTGGATCTCCCCATTTCCCCATTGATGTCCAGATTGGTGTCCCCGTGGATGTCCCCATGGATGCCCCCATGGATTTCCCCATTGATGTCCCCATGGATGACCCCATTGATGTCCCCATGAATCTCCCAATTGATGTCCCCATGGATATCCCCATGGATGTCCCCATGGATGCCCCCGTTGATGTCCCCCTTGATGACCCCATGGATGTCCCCATGGATGTCCCCATGGATGTCCCCATGGATGTCCCCATTGATGTCCGCATGGATGTCCCCATTGATGTCCCCATGGATGTCCCCATTAATGTCCCCATGGATGTCCCGATGGGTGACCCCCTGGGGGTCCCCATGGATGTCCCCATGGATGTCCCCATGGATGTCCCCGTTGATGTCCCCGCTGATGTCCCCATGGATGTCCCCATGGATGTCCCCATGGATGGCCCCATGGATGTCCCCATGGATTTCCCCATGGATGTCCCCGTTGATGTCCCAATGGATGTCCCCATGGAGGTCCCCATGGATGTCCCCATGGATGTCCCCGTTGATGTCCCCATGGATGTCCCCGTTGATGTCCCCATGGATGTCCCCATTGATGTCCCCATGGATGTACCCACTGATTTCCCCATGGATGTCCCGATTGATGTCCCCATGGATGTCCCCATTGATGTCCCCATGGATGTCCCCATGGATGTCCCCAATGATGTCCCCATGGATGTCCCAATGGATGTCGCAATTGATGGCCCCATGGATGTCCCCATTGATGTCCCCATGGATGACCCCATTGATGTCCCCATGGATCTCCCAATTGATGTCCCCATGGATCTCCCAATTGATGTCCCCATGGATGTTCCTATTGATGTCCCCATGGATCTCCCCATTGGATCTCCCCATTTCCCCATTGATGTCCAGATTGGTGTCCCCGTGGATGTCCCCATGGATGCCCCCATGGATTTCCCCATGGATGTCCCCATTGATGTCCCCATGGATGACCCCATTGATGTCCCCATGAATCTCCCAATTGATGTCCCCATGGATATCCCCATGGATGTCCCCATGGATGATCCTATTGATGTCCCCATGGATGGCCCGGTGGATGTCCCCATGGATGTCCCCATGGATGTCCCCATGGATTTCCCCATGGATGTCCCCATGGATGTCCCCATGGATGTCCCCATTGATGTCCCCATGGATGTCCCCATACATGTCCCCATTGATGTACCCATTGATGTCCCCATGGATGTCCCCATGGATGTCCCCATGGATGTCGCCATTGATGTCCCCATGGATGTCCCCATGGATGTCCCCATTGATGTCCCCATGGATGTCCCCATGGATGTCCCCATGGATGTCCCCGTTGATGTCCCCATGGATGTCCCCATTGATGTCCCCATGGATGTCCCCATTGATGTCCCCATGGATGTACCCACTGATTTCCCCATGGATGTCCCGATTGATGTCCCCATGGATGTCCCCATTGATGTCCCCATGGATGTCCCCATGGATGTCCCCAATGATGTCCCCATGGATGTCCCAATGGATGTCGCAATTGATGTCCCCATGGATGTCCCCATTGATGTCCCCATGGATGACCCCATTGATGTCCCCATGGATCTCCCAATTGATGTCCCCATGGATCTCCCAATTGATGTCCCCATGGATGTTCCTATTGATGTCCCCATGGATCTCCCCATTGGATCTCCCCATTTCCCCATTGATGTCCAGATTGGTGTCCCCGTGGATGTCCCCATGGATGCCCCCATGGATTTCCCCATGGATGTCCCCATTGATGTCCCCATGGATGACCCCATTGATGTCCCCATGAATCTCCCAATTGATGTCCCCATGGATATCCCCATGGATGTCCCCATGGATGATCCTATTGATGTCCCCATGGACGGCCCGGTGGATGTCCCCATGGATGTCCCCATGGATGTCCCCATGGATTTCCCCATGGATGTCCCCATGGATGTCCCCATGGATGTCCCCATTGATGTCCCCATGGATGTCCCCATACATGTCCCCATTGATGTACCCATTGATGTCCCCATGGATGTCCCCATTGATGTCCCCATGGATGTCCCCATTGATGTCCCCATGGATGTCGCCATTGATGTCCCCATGGATGTCCCCATGGATGTCCCCATTGATGTCCCCATGGATGTCGCCATTGATGTGCCCATGGATGTCCCCATTGATGTTCCCATGGATCTCCCGATTGATGTCCCGATTGATGTTCCCATTAATGTCCCCATGGATGTCCCGATGGATGTCCCCATTGATGCCCCCATTCATGTCCCCCTTGATGGCCCCATGAATGCCCACATGGATGTCCCCATGAATGTCCACATTGATGTCCCCATGGATGTCCCCATTGATGTCCCCAAGGATGTCCCCATAGATGTCCCCACGGATGTCCCCATGGATGTCCCCATGGACCTCCCCATTGATGTCCCCATGGATGTCCCCATGGATGTGCCCATGGATGTCCCCAGTGATGTCCCCATTGATGTCCCCATGGATGTCCCAATGGATGTCGCAATTGATGTCCCCATGGATGTCCCCATGGATGTCCCCATGGATGACCCCATTGATGTCCCCATGGATCTCCCAATTGATGTCCCCATGGATGTCCCCATGGATTTCCCCATGGATGTCCCCATGGATTTCCCCATGGATGTCCCCATGGATGTGCCCATGGATGTCCCCAGTGATGTCCCCATCGATGTCCCCATGAATGTCCCAATGGATGTCGCAATTGATGTCCCCATGGATGTCCCCATAGATGTCCCCATGGATGTCCCCATGGATGTCCCCATGGATGTCCCCATAAATGTCCCCATTGATGTACCCATTGATGTCCCCATGGATGTCCCCATTGATGTCCCCATGGATGTCGCCATTGATGTCCCCATGGATGTCCCCATGGATGTCCCCATTGATGTCCCCATGGATGTGCCCATGGATGTCCCCATTGATGTTCCCATGGATCTCCCGATTGATGTCCCGATTGATGTTCCCATTAATGTCCCCATGGATGTCCCGATGGATGTCCCCATTGATGCCCCCATTCATGTCCCCCTTGATGTCCCCATGAATGCCCACATGGATGTCCCCATGAATGTCCACATTGATGTCCCCATGGATGTCCCCATTGATGTCCCCAAGGATGTCCCCATGGATGTCCCCACGGATGTCCCCATGGATGTCCCCATGGACCTCCCCATTGATGTCCCCATGGATGTCCCCATGGATGTGCCCATGGATGTCCCCAGTGATGTCCCCATTGATGTCCACATGGATGTGCCAATGGATGTCGCAATTGAGGTCCCCATGGATGTCCCCATAGATGTCCCCATGGATGACCCCATTGATGTCCCCATGGATCTCCCCATGGATTTCCCCATGGATGTCCCCATGGATTTCCCCATGGATGTCCCCATGGATGTGCCCATGGATGTCCCCAGTGATGTCCCCATCGATGTCCCCATGAATGTCCCAATGGATGTCGCAATTGATGTCCCCATGGATGTCCCCATAGATGTCCCCATGGATGTCCCCATGGATGTCCCCATGGATGTCCCCATAAATGTCCCCATTGATGTACCCATTGATGTCCCCATGGATGTCCCCATTGATGTCCCCATGGATGTCGCCATTGATGTCCCCATGGATGTCCCCATGGATGTCCCCATTGATGTCCCCATGGATGTGCCCATGGATGTCCCCATTGATGTTCCCATGGATCTCCCGATTGATGTCCCGATTGATGTTCCCATTAATGTCCCCATGGATGTCCCGATGGATGTCCCCATCGATGCCCCCATTCATGTCCCCCTTGATGTCCCCATGAATGCCCACATGGATGTCCCCATGAATGTCCACATTGATGTCCCCATGGATGTCCCCATTGATGTCCCCAAGGATGTCCCCATGGATGTCCCCACGGATGTCCCCATGGATGTCCCCATGGACCTCCCCATTGATGTCCCCATGGATGTCCCCATGGATGTGCCCATGGATGTCCCCAGTGATGTCCCCATTGATGTCCACATGGATGTGCCAATGGATGTCGCAATTGAGGTCCCCATGGATGTCCCCATAGATGTCCCCATGGATGACCCCATTGATGTCCCCATGGATCTCCCAATTGATGTCCCCATGGACGTCCCCATGGATTTCCCCCTGGATGTCCCCATGGATTTCCCCATGGATGTCCCCATTGATGTCCCCATGGATGTCCCCATGGATGTCCCCATGGATGTCCCCATGGATTTCCCCATGGATGTCCACATGGATGTCCCCATGGATGTCCCCATTGATGTCCCCATGGATGTCCCCATGGATCTCCACATTGATGTCCCCATGGATGTCCCCATGGACCTCCCCATTGATGTCCCCATGGATGTCCCCATGGATGTGCCCACGGATGTCCCCATGGATGTCCCCATGGACCTCCCCATTGATGTCTCCATGGATGTCCCCATGGACCTCCCCATTGATGTCCCCATTGATGCCCCCATTGATCTCCCGATTGATGTCCGCATTGGACGTCCCGATTGATGTCCCCATGGATGTGCCCATGGATGTCCCCATTGATGTCCCGATGGATGTCCCCATTGATGTCCCCATGGATGTCCCCATGGATGTCCCCATGGATGACCCCATAGATGTCCCCATGGATCTCCCAATTGATGTCCCCATGGATATCCCCATGGATGTCCCCATGGATGTTCCTATTGATGTCCCCATGGATGACCCCATAGATGTCCCCATGGATCTCCCAATTGATGTCCCCATGGATATCCCCATGGATGTCCCCATGGATGTTCCTATTGATGTCCCCATGGATCTCCCCATTGATTTCCCCATTGATGTCCCCATTGATGTCCCCATGGATTTCCCCATGGATGTCCCCATTGATGTCCCCATGGATGTCCCCATTGAGGTCCCCATGGATGTCCCCATGGATGTCCCCATGGATTTTCCCATGGATATCCCCAATGGATGTCCCGATTGATGTCCCCGTTGCTGTCCCCATGGATGTCCCAATGGATGTCCCCATGGATGTCCCCATGGATGTCCCCATGGATGTCCCCATGGATGTCCGCATGGATGTCCCCATTGATGTCCCCATGGATGTCCCCATTGATGTCCCCATTGATGTCCCCAATGATGTCCTCATGGAAATCCCCGTGGATGTCCCCATGGATGTCCCCATGGATGTCCCCATGGATGTCCCCGTGGGGGACCCCATGGATGTGCCCATGGATGTCCCCATGGATGTCCCCATTGATGTCCCCATGGATGTCCCCGGTGATGTCCCCGCTGATGTCCCCATGGGTGTCCCCATTTATGTCCCCATGGATGTCCCCATGGATGTCCCCATGGATGTCCCCATGGATGTCCCCATGGATGTCCCCATGGATGTCCTCATTCATGTCCGCATGGACGACCCCATTGATGTCCACATTGATGTCCCCGTCGATGTCCCCATGGAAATCATCATGGATGTCCCCATTGATGTCCCCGTGAATGTCCCCATTGATGTCCCCATTGATCTCCCCATGGATGTCCCCATTCATGTCCCCATAGATGTCCCCATTGATGTCCCCATGGATGTCCCAATGGATGTCCCCATTGATGTCCCCATGGATGTCGCCATTGATGTCCCCATGGATGTCCCCATGGATGTCCGCATTGATGTCCCCATGGATGTCCCCATGGACGTCCCCATTGATGCCCCCATTGATGTCCCCATGGATGTCCCCATTGACGTCCGCATGGATGTCCCAGTGGATGTCCCCATTGATGTCCCCATGGATGTCCCCATTGATGTCCCCATGGATGTCCCCATGGATGTCCCAATGGATGTCGCAATTGATGTCCCCATTGATGTCCCCATGGATGACCCCATTGATGTCCCCATGGATCTCCCAATTGATGTCCCCATGGATATCCCCATGGATGTCCCCATGGATGTCCCCATTGATCTCCCCATTGATTTCCCCATTGATGTCCCATTGATGTCCCCATGGATTTCCCCATGGATGTCCCCATGGATGTCCCCATGGATATCCCCATTGAGGTCCCCATGGATGTCCCCATGGATGTCCCCATGGATGTCCCCATGGATGTCCCCAATGGATGTCCCCATTGATGTCCCCGTTGCTGTCCCCATGGATGTCCCAATGGATGTCCCCATGGATGTCCCCATGGATGTCCGCATGGATGTCCCCATTGATGTCCGCATGGATGTCCCCATTGATGTCCCCATTGATGTCCCCAATGATGTCCTCATGGAAATCCCCATGGATGTCCCCATGGATGTCCCCATGAATGTCCCCATTGATGTCCCCATGGAAGTCCCCATTGATGTCCCGATGGATGTCCCCATTGATGTCCCGAATGATGTCCCCATTGATGTCCCCATGGATGTCCCCAGGGATGTTCCCATTGTTGTCCCCATGGATGTCCCCATGGATGTCCTCGTTGATGTCCCCATGGAAGTCCCCATTGATGTCCCCATGGATGTCCCCATTGATGTCCCAATTGATGTCCCCATGGATGTCCCCATGGATGTCCCCATGGATGTCCCCATGGATCTCCCCATTCATGTCCCCATGGATGTCCCCATGAATGCCCACATGGATGTCCCCATGAATGTCCACATGGATGTCCCCATGGATGTCCCCATTGATGTCCCCATGGATGTCCCCACGGATGTCCCCATGGATGTCCCCATGGACCTCCCCATTGATGTCCCCATGGATGTCCCCATGGATGTCCCCATGGATGTCCCCGTTGATGTCCCCATTGATGTCCCCATGGATGTCCCAATTGATGTCCCCATGGATGTCCCCATTGATGTCCCCAAGGATGTCCCCATGGATGTCCCCACGGATGTCCCCATGGATGTCCCCATGGACCTCCCAATTGATGTCCCCATGGATGTCCCCATGGATGTGCCCATGGATGTCCCCAGTGATGTCCCCATTGATGTCCCCATGGATGTCCCAATGGATGTCGCAATTGATGTCCCCATGGATGTCCCCATAGATGTCCCCATGGATGACCCCATTGATGTCCCCATGGATCTCCCAATTGATGTCCCCATGGACGTCCCCATGGATTTCCCCATGGATGTCCCCATGGATTTCCCCATGGATGTCCCCATTGATGTCCCCATGGATGTCCCCATGGATGTCCCCATGGATGTCCCCATGGATTTCCCCATGGATGTCCACATGGATGTCCCCATGGATGTCCCCATTGATGTCCCCATGGATGTCCCCATGGATCTCCACATTGATGTCCCCATGGATGTCCCCATGGACCTCCCCATTGATGTCCCCATGGATGTCCCCATGGATGTGCCCACGGATGTCCCCATGGATGTCCCCATGGACCTCCCCATTGATGTCCCCATGGATGTCCCCATGGATGTCCCCATGGATGTCCCCATTGATGCCCCCATTGATCTCCCGATTGATGTCCGCATTGGACGTCCCGATTGATGTCCCCATGGAAGTCCCCATTGATGTCTCCATGGATGTCCCCATGGACCTCCCCATTGATGTCCCCATTGATGCCCCCATTGATCTCCCGATTGATGTCCGCATTGGACGTCCCGATTGATGTCCCCATGGATGTGCCCATGGATGTCCCCATTGATGTCCCGATGGATGTCCCCATTGATGTCCCCATGGATGTCCCCATGGATGTCCCAATGGATGTCGCAATTGATGTCCCCATTGATGTCCCCATGGATGACCCCATTGATGTCCCCATGGATCTCCCAATTGATGTCCCCATGGATATCCCCATGGATGTCCCCATGGATGTTCCTATTGATGTCCCCATGGATCTCCCCATTGATTTCCCCATTGATGTCCCCATTGATGTCCCCATGGATTTCCCCATGGATGTCCCCATTGATGTCCCCATTGATGTCCCCATGGATGTCCCCATGGATGTCCCCATGGATGTCCCCATGGATGTCCCCATGGATTTTCCCATGGATATCCCCAATGGATGTCCCGATTGATGTCCCCGTTGCTGTCCCCATGGATGTCCCAATGGATGTCCCCATGGATGTCCCCATGGATGTCCCCATGGATGTCCCCATGGATGTCCGCATGGATGTCCCCATTGATGTCCCCATGGATGTCCCCATTGATGTCCCCATTGATGTCCCCAATGATGTCCTCATGGAAATCCCCGTGGATGTCCCCATGGATGTCCCCATGGATGTCCCCATGGATGTCCCCATGGGGGACCCCATGGATGTGCCCATGGATGTCCCCATGGATGTCCCCATTGATGTCCCCATGGATGTCCCCGGTGATGTCCCCGCTGATGTCCCCATGGATGTCCCCATTTATGTCCCCATGGATGTCCCCATGGATGTCCCCATGGATGTCCCCATGGATGTCCCCATGGATGTCCCCATGGATGTCCTCATTCATGTCCGCATGGACGACCCCATTGATGTCCACATTGATGTCCCCGTCGATGTCCCCATGGAAATCTCCATGGATGTCCCCATTGATGTCCCCGTGAATGTCCCCATTGATGTCCCCATTGATCTCCCCATGGATGTCCCCATTCATGTCCCCATAGATGTCCCCATTGATGTCCCCATTGATGTCCCAATGGATGTCCCCATTGATGTCCCCATGGATGTCGCCATTGATGTCCCCATGGATGTCCGCATGGATGTCCCCATTGATGTCCCCATGGATATCCCCATGGACGTCCCCATTGATGCCCCCATTGATGTCCCCATGGATGTCCCCATTGACGTCCGCATGGATGTCCCAGTGGATGTCCCCATTGATGTCCCCATGGATGTCCCCATTGATGTCCCCATGGATGTCCCCATGGATGTCCCAATGGATGTCGCAATTGATGTCCCCATTGATGTCCCCATGGATGACCCCATTGATGTCCCCATGGATCTCCCAATTGATGTCCCCATGGATATCCCCATGGATGTCCCCATGGATGTCCCCATTGATCTCCCCATTGATTTCCCCATTGATGTCCCATTGATGTCCCCATGGATGTCCCCATGGATGTCCCCATGGATGTCCCCATGGATATCCCCATTGAGGTCCCCATGGATGTCCCCATGGATGTCCCCATGGATTTCCCCATGGATGTCCCCAATGGATGTCCCCATTGATGTCCCCGTTGCTGTCCCCATGGATGTCCCAATGGATGTCCCCATGGATGTCCCCATGGATGTCCGCATGGATGTCCCCATTGATGTCCGCATGGATGTCCCCATTGATGTCCCCATTGATGTCCCCAATGATGTCCTCATGGAAATCCCCATGGATGTCCCCATGGATGTCCCCATGAATTTCCCCATTGATGTCCGCATGGAAGTCCCCATTGATGTCCCGATGGATGTCCCCATTGATGTCCCCAATGATGTCCCCATTGATGTCCCCATGGATGTCCCCAGGGATGTTCCCATTGTTGTCCCCATGGATGTCCCCATGGATGTCCTCGTTGATGTCCCCATGGAAGTCCCCATTGATGTCCCCATGGATGTCCCCATTGATGTCCCAATTGATGTCCCCATGGATGTCCCCATGGATGTCCCCATGGATGTCCCCATGGATCTCCCCATTCATGTCCCCATGGATGTCCCCATGAATGCCCACATGGATGTCCCCATGAATGTCCACATGGATGTCCCCATGGATGTCCCCATTGATGTCCCCATGGATGTCCCCACGGATGTCCCCATGGATGTGCCCATGGACCTCCCCATTGATGTCCCCATGGATGTCCCCATGGATGTCCCCATGGATGTCCCCGTTGATGTCCCCATTGATGTCCCCATGGATGTCCCAATTGATGTCCCCATTGATGTCCCCATTGATGTCCCCATGGATGTCCCCATGGATGTCCCCATGGATGTCCCCGTTGATGTCCCCGTTGATGTCCCCATGGATGTCCCAATTGATGTCCCCATAGATTTCCCCATTGATGTCCCCATTGATGTACCCATGGATGTCCCAATTGATGTCGCAATTTATGTCCCCATTGATGTCCCCATGCATGTCCCCATGGATGTCCCCATGGATGTCCCCATGGATGTCCCCATGGATGTCCCAATTGATGTCCCCATGGATTTCCCCATGGATGTCCCCAATGGATGTCCCCATTGATGTCCCCGTTGCTGTCCCCATGGATGTCCCAATGGATGTCCCCATGGATGTCCCCATGGATGTCCGCATGGATGTCCCCATTGATGTCCGCATGGATGTCCCCATTGATGTCCCCATTGATGTCCCCAATGATGTCCTCATGGAAATCCCCATGGATGTCCCCATGGATGTCCCCATGAATGTCCCCATTGATGTCCCCATGGAAGTCCCCATTGATGTCCCGATGGATGTCCCCATTGATGTCCCGAATGATGTCCCCATTGATGTCTCCATGGATGTCCCCAGGGATGTTCCCATTGTTGTCGCCATGGATGTCCCCATGGATGTCCTCGTTGATGTCCCCATGGAAGTCCCCATTGATGTCCCCATGGATGTCCCCATTGATGTCCCAATTGATGTCCCCATGGATGTCCCCATGGATGTCCCCATGGATGTCCCCATGGATCTCCCCATTCATGTCCCCATGGATGTCCCCATGAATGCCCACATGGATGTCCCCATGAATGTCCACATGGATGTCCCCATGGATGTCCCCATTGATGTCCCCATGGATGTCCCCACGGATGTCCCCATGGATGTGCCCATGGACCTCCCCATTGATGTCCCCATGGATGTCCCCATGGATGTCCCCATGGATGTCCCCGTTGATGTCCCCATTGATGTCCCCATGGATGTCCCAATTGATGTCCCCATTGATGTCCCCATTGATGTCCCCATGGATGTCCCCATGGATGTCCCCATGGATGTCCCCGTTGATGTCCCCGTTGATGTCCCCATGGATGTCCCAATTGATGTCCCCATGGATTTCCCCATTGATGTCCCCATTGATGTACCCATGGATGTCCCAATTGATGTCGCAATTTATGTCCCCATTGATGTCCCCATGCATGTCCCCATGGATGTCCCCATGGATGTCCCCATGGATGTCCCCATGGATGTCCCAATTGATGTCCCCATGGATGTCCCCATGGATGTCCCCATTGATGTACCCATGGATGTCCCCATTGATGTCCCCATTGATGTCCCCATTGATGCCCCGATGGATGTCCCCATGGATGTCCCCATGGATGTCCCCATGGATGTCCCCATGGATGTCCCCATGGATGTCCCCATAGATGTCCCCGTTGATGTCCCAATTGATGTCGCAATTTATGTCCCCATGGATGTCCCCATGGATGTCCCCATGGATGTGCCCATGGATGTCCCCAGTGATGTCCCCATTGATGTCCCCATGGATGTCCCAATGGATGTCGCAATTGATGTCCCCATGGATGTCCCCATGGATGTCCCCATGGATGACCCCATTGATGTCCCCATGGATCTCCCAATTGATGTCCCCATGGATGTCCCCATGGATTTCCCCATGGATGTCCCCATGGATTTCCCCATGGATGTCCCCATGGATGTGCCCATGGATGTCCCCAGTGATGTCCCCATTGATGTCCCCATGGATGTCCCAATGGATGTCGCAATTGATGTCCCCATGGATGTCCCCATGGATGTCCCCATGGATGTCCCCATGGATGTCCCCATGGATGTCCCCATAAATGTCCCCATTGATGTACCCATTGATGTCCCCATGGATGTCCCCATTGATGTCCCCATGGATGTCGCCATTGATGTCCCCATGGATGTCCCCATGGATGTCCCCATTGATGTCCCCATGGATGTGCCCATGGATGTCCCCATTGATGTTCCCATGGATCTCCCGATTGATGTCCCGATTGATGTTCCCATTAATGTCCCCATGGATGTCCCGATGGATGTCCCCATTGATGCCCCCATTCATGTCCCCCTTGATGTCCCCATGAATGCCCACATGGATGTCCCCATGAATGTCCACATTGATGTCCCCATGGATGTCCCCATTGATGTCCCCAAGGATGTCCCCATGGATGTCCCCACGGAAGTCCCCATGGATGTCCCCATGGACCTCCCCATTGATGTCCCCATGGATGTCCCCATGGATGTGCCCATGGATGTCCCCAGTGATGTCCCCATTGATGTCCCCATGGATGTCCCAATGGATGTCGCAATTGATGTCCCCATGGATGTCCCCATAGATGTCCCCATGGATGACCCCATTGATGTCCCCATGGATCTCCCAATTGATGTCCCCATGGACGTCCCCATGGATTTCCCCATGGATGTCCCCATGGATTTCCCCATGGATGTCCCCATTGATGTCCCCATGGATGTCCCCATGGATGTCCCCATGGATGTCCCCATGGATTTCCCCATGGATGTCCACATGGATGTCCCCATGGATGTCCCCATTGATGCCCCCATTCATGTCCCCCTTGATGTCCCCATGAATGCCCACATGGATGTCCCCATGAATGTCCACATTGATGTCCCCATGGATGTCCCCATTGATGTCCCCAAGGATGTCCCCATGGATGTCCCCACGGATGTCCCCATGGATGTCCCCATGGACCTCCCCATTGATGTCCCCATGGATGTCCCCATGGATGTCCCCATGGATGTCCCCATTGATGCCCCCATTGATCTCCCGATTGATGTCCGCATTGGACGTCCCGATTGATGTCCCCATGGAAGTCCCCATTGATGTCTCCATGGATGTCCCCATGGACCTCCCCATTGATGTCCCCATTGATGCCCCCATTGATCTCCCGATTGATGTCCGCATTGGACGTCCCGATTGATGTCCCCATGGATGTGCCCATGGATGTCCCCATTGATGTCCCGATGGATGTCCCCATTGATGTCCCGATGGATGTCCCCATTGATGTCCCCATGGATGTCCCCATGGATGTCCCAATGGATGTCGCAATTGATGTCCCCATTGATGTCCCCATGGATGACCCCATTGATGTCCCCATGGATCTCCCAATTGATGTCCCCATGGATATCCCCATGGATGTCCCCATGGATGTTCCTATTGATGTCCCCATGGATCTCCCCATTGATTTCCCCATTGATGTCCCCATGGATTTCCCCATGGATGTCCCCATTGATGTCCCCATGGATGTCCCCATTGAGGTCCCCATGGATGTCCCCATGGATGTCCCCATGGATTTTCCCATGGATATCCCCAATGGATGTCCCGATTGATGTCCCCGTTGCTGTCCCCATGGATGTCCCAATGGATGTCCCCATGGATGTCCCCATGGATGTCCCCATGGATGTCCCCATGGATGTCCGCATGGATGTCCCCATTGATGTCCCCATGGATGTCCCCATTGATGTCCCCATTGATGTCCCCAATGATGTCCTCATGGAAATCCCCGTGGATGTCCCCATGGATGTCCCCATGGATGTCCCCATGGATGTCCCCATGGGGGACCCCATGGATGTGCCCATGGATGTCCCCATGGATGTCCCCATTGATGTCCCCATGGATGTCCCCGGTGATGTCCCCGCTGATGTCCCCATGGATATCCCCATTTATGTCCCCATGGATGTCCCCATGGATGTCCCCATGGATGTCCCCATGGATGTCCCCATGGATGTCCTCATTCATGTCCGCATGGACGACCCCATTGATGTCCACATTGATGTCCCCGTCGATGTCCCCATGGAAATCTCCATGGATGTCCCCATTGATGTCCCCGTGAATGTCCCCATTGATGTCCCCATTGATCTCCCCATGGATGTCCCCATTCATGTCCCCATAGATGTCCCCATTGATGTCCCCATTGATGTCCCAATGGATGTCCCCATTGATGTCCCCATGGATGTCGCCATTGATGTCCCCATGGATGTCCCCATGGATGTCCCCATTGATGTCCCCATGGTTGTCCCCATGGACGTCCCCATTGATGCCCCCATTGATGTCCCCATGGATGTCCCCATTGACGTCCGCATGGATGTCCCAGTGGATGTCCCCATTGATGTCCCCATGGATGTCCCCATTGATGTCCCCATGGATGTCCCCATGGATGTCCCAATGGATGTCGCAATTGATGTCCCCATTGATGTCCCCATGGATGACCCCATTGATGTCCCCATGGATCTCCCAATTGATGTCCCCATGGATATCCCGATGGATGTCCCCATGGATGTCCCCATTGATCTCCCCATTGATTTCCCCATTGATGTCCCATTGATGTCCCCATGGATTTCCCCATGGATGTCCCCATGGATGTCCCCATGGATATCCCCATTGAGGTCCCCATGGATGTCCCCATGGATGTCCCCATGGATTTCCCCATGGATGTCCCCAATGGATGTCCCCATTGATGTCCCCGTTGCTGTCCCCATGGATGTCCCAATGGATGTCCCCATGGATGTCCCCATGGATGTCCGCATGGATGTCCCCATTGATGTCCGCATGGATGTCCCCATTGATGTCCCCATTGATGTCCCCAATGATGTCCTCATGGAAATCCCCATGGATGTCCCCATGGATGTCCCCATGAATGTCCCCATTGATGTCCCCATGGAAGTCCCCATTGATGTCCCGATGGATGTCCCCATTGCTGTCCCGAATGATGTCCCCATTGATGTCCCCATGGATGTCCCCAGGGATGTTCCCATTGTTGTCCCCATGGATGTCCCCATGGATGTCCTCGTTGATGTCCCCATGGAAGTCCCCATTGATGTCCCCATGGATGTCCCCATTGATGTCCCAATTGATGTCCCCATGGATGTCCCCATGGATGTCCCCATGGATGTCCCCATGGATCTCCCCATTCATGTCCCCATGGATGTCCCCATGAATGCCCACATGGATGTCCCCATGAATGTCCACATGGATGTCCCCATGGATGTCCCCATTGATGTCCCCATGGATGTCCCCACGGATGTCCCCATGGATGTCCCCATGGACCTCCCCATTGATGTCCCCATGGATGTCCCCATGGATGTCCCCATGGATGTCCCCGTTGATGTCCCCATTGATGTCCCCATGGATGTCCCAATTGATGTCCCCATTGATGTCCCCATTGATGTCCCCATGGATGTCCCCATGGATGTCCCAATGGATGTCCCCGTTGATGTCCCCGTTGATGTCCCCATGGATGTCCCAATTGATGTCCCCATGGATTTCCCCATTGATGTCCCCATTGATGTACCCATGGATGTCCCAATTGATGTCGCAATTTATGTCCCCATTGATGTACCCATGCATGTCCCCATGGATGTCCCCATGGATGTCCCCATGGATGTCCCCATGGATGTCCCAATTGATGTCCCCATGGATGTCCCCATGGATGTCCCCATTGATGTACCCATGGATGTCCCCATTGATGTCCCCATTGATGTCCCCATGGATGCCCCGATGGATGTCCCCATGGATGTCCCAATTGATGTCCCCATGGATGTCCCCATGGATGTCCCCATTGATGTACCCATGGATGTCCCCATTGATGTCCCCATTGATGTCCCCATGGATGTCCCCATGGATGTCCCCATGGATTTCCCCATGGATGTCCCCAATGGATGTCCCCATTGATGTCCCCGTTGCTGTCCCCATGGATGTCCCAATGGATGTCCCCATGGATGTCCCCATGGATGTCCGCATGGATGTCCCCATTGATGTCCGCATGGATGTCCCCATTGATGTCCCCATTGATGTCCCCAATGATGTCCTCATGGAAATCCCCATGGATGTCCCCATGGATGTCCCCATGAATGTCCCCATTGATGTCCCCATGGAAGTCCCCATTGATGTCCCGATGGATGTCCCCATTGATGTCCCGAATGATGTCCCCATTGATGTCCCCATGGATGTCCCCAGGGATGTTCCCATTGTTGTCCCCATGGATGTCCCCATGGATGTCCTCGTTGATGTCCCCGTGGAAGTCCCCATTGATGTCCCCATGGATGTCCCCATGGATGTCCCCATGGATGTCCCCATGGATCTCCCCATTCATGTCCCCATGGATGTCCCCATGAATGCCCACATGGATGTCCCCATGAATGTCCACATGGATGTCCCCATGGATGTCCCCATTGATGTCCCCATGGATGTCCCCACGGATGTCCCCATGGATGTCCCCATGGACCTCCCCATTGATGTCCCCATGGATGTCCCCATGGATGTCCCCATGGATGTCCCCGTTGATGTCCCCATTGATGTCCCCATGGATGTCCCAATTGATGTCCCCATTGATGTCCCCATTGATGTCCCCATGGATGTCCCCATGGATGTCCCCATGGATGTCCCCGTTGATGTCCCCGTTGATGTCCCCATTGATGTCCCAATTGATGTCCCCATGAATTTCCCCATTGATGTCCCCATTGATGTACCCATGGATGTCCCAATTGATGTCGCAATTTATGTCCCCATTGATGTCCCCATGCATGTCCCCATGGATGTCCCCATGGATGTCCCCATGTATGTCCCCATGGATGTCCCAATTGATGTCCCCATGGATGTCCCCATGGATGTCCCCATTGATGTACCCATGGATGTCCCCATTGATGTCCCCATTGATGTCCCCATTGATGCCCCGATGGATGTCCCCATGGATGTCGCAATGGATGTCCCCATGGATGTCCCCATGGATGTCCCCATGGATGTCCCCATAGATGTCCCCGTTGATGTCCCAATTGATGTCGCAATTTATGTCCCCATGGATGTCCCCATGGATGTCCCCATTGATGTCCCAATTGATGTCCCCATGCATGTCCCCATGGATGTCCCCATGGATGTCCCCATGGATGTCCCGATGGATGTCCCAATTGATGTCCCCATGGATGTCCCCATGGATGTCCCCATGGATGTCCCCATTGATGTCCCCATGGATGTCCCCATTGATGTCCCCATGGATGTCCCCATGGATGTCCCCATGGATGTCCCCATGGATGTCCCCATGGATGTCCCGATGGATGTCCCCATGGATGTCCCCGTTGATGTCCCCATTGATGTCCCCATTGATGTCCCTATGGATGTCCCCATGGATGTCCCCATTGATGTCCCCATGGATCTCCCAATTGATGTCCCCATGGATGTCCCCAGTGATGTCCCCATGGATGTCCCCATGGATGTCCCCATGGATGTCCCGGTGGATGTCCCAATTGATGTCCCCATGGATGTCCCCATCGATGTCCCCATGGATGTACCCATTGATGTCGCAATTTATGTACCCATTGATGTGCCCATGGATGTTCCCATTGATGTCCCAATTGATGTCCCTATTGATGTCCCCATGCATGTCCCCATGCATGTCCCCATCAACGTCCCCAAGGATGTCCCCATGGATGTCCCCATCAACGTCCCCAAGGATGTCCCCATGGATGTCCCCATGGATGTCCCCATGGATATCCCCATTGATGTTCCGATTGATGTCCCCATGCAGGTCCCCATGGATGTCCCCATGGATGTACCCATTGTTGTCCCCATTGATGTCCCCATGGATGTCCCCATGGATGTCCCCATGGATGTCCCCGTTGATGTCCCCATTGATGTCCCCATGGATGTCCCAATTGATGTCCCGTTTGATGTCCCCATTGATGTCCCCATGGATGTCCCCATGGATGTCCCCATGGATGTCCCCGTTGGTGTCCCCATTGATGTCCCCATGGATGACCCAATTGATGTCCTCATGGATTTCCCCATGGATGTCCCCATGGATGTCCCCATGGATGTCCCCATTGATGTCGCAATTTATGTCCCCATTGATGTCCCCATGGATGTCCCCGTTGATGTCCCAATTGATGTCCCCATGCATGTCCCCATGGATGTCCCCATGGATGTCCCCATGGATGTCCCCATGGATGTCCCAATTGATGTCCCCATGGATGTCCCCATGGATGTCCCCATTGATGTACCCATGGTTGTCCCCATTGATGTCCTCATTGATGTCCCCATTGATGTCCCCATTGATGTCCCCATTGATGTCCCTATGGATGTCCCCATGGATGTCCCCATTGATGTCCCCATGGATCTCCCAATTGATGTCCCCATTGATGTCCCCAGTGATGTCCCCATGGATGTCCCCATGGATGTCCCCATGGATGTCCCGGTGGATGTCCCAATTGATGTCCCCATGGATGTCCCCATCGATGTCCCCATGGATGTCCCCGTTGATGTCCCCGTTGATGTCGCAATTTATGTCCCCATTGATGTCCCCATTGATGTCCCTATGGATGTCCCCATGGATGTCCCCATTGATGTCCCCATGGATCTCCCAATTGATGTCCCCATTGATGTCCCCAGTGATGTCCCCATGGATGTCCCCATGGATGTCCCCATGGATGTCCCGGTGGATGTCCCAATTGATGTCCCCATGGATGTCCCCATCGATGTCCCCATGGATGTACCCATGGATGTCCCCGTTGATGTCGCAATTTATGTCCCTATTGATGTCCCCATGCATGTCCCCATGCATGTCCCCATCAACGTCCCCAAGGATGTCCCCATGGATGTCCCCATTGATGTCCCCATGGATGTCCCCATGGATGTGCCCACTGATGTCCCCATGGATATCCCCATTGATGTTCCGATTGATGTCCCCATGCAGGTCCCCATGGATGTCCCCATGGATCTCCCAATTGATGTCCCAATTGATGTCCCCATTGATGTCCCCATGGATGTCCCCATGGATGTCCCCATGGATGTCCCCATGGATGTCCCAATTGATGTCCCCATGGATTTCCCCATGGATGTCCCCATTGATGTACCCATGGATGTCCCCATGGATGTCGCAATTTATGTCCCCATGCATGTCCCCATGCATGTCCCCATCAACGTCCCCAAGGATGTCCCCATGGATGTCCCCATTGATGTCCCCATGGATGTCCCCATGGATGTCCCGATGGATGTCCCCATGGATGTCCCGATTGATGTCGCAATTTATGTCCCCATTGATGTCCCGATGGATGTCCCCATGCATGTCCCCATTGATGTCCCCATGGATATCCCCATGGATGTCCCAAATGATGTCCGCATTGATGTCCCCATTGATGTCCCCGTGGATGTCCCCATGGGTGTCCCCATGGATGTCCCCATGGATGTCCCAACTGATGTCCCCATGGATTTCCCCATGGATGTCGCCATTGATGTACCCATGGATGTCCCAATTGATGTCGGAATTTATGTCCCCATTGATGTCCCCATGGATGTCCCCATGGATGTCCCCATGAATGTCCCTATTGATGTCCCCATGGATGTCCCCATGGATGTCCCTATTGATGTCCCCATCAACGTCCCCAAGGATGTCCCCATGGATGTCTCCATTGATGTCCCCATTGATGTCCCCATTGATGTCCCCATTGATGTCACTATGGATGTCCCCATGGACGTTCCCATTCATCTCCCCGTGGATGTCCCCATTGATGTCCCCTTGGATGTCCCCATGGATGTCCCCATGGATGTGCCCTTTGAGGTGTAAATGGAAACTTTTTACCCTGAAAAACCCCGGGTTTCATGCCCCTCTCGTGCTGAAAACACTCCTACACGGTACAACAGTCCCAAAGTTGGCTTCCCGGGCCTTGGCTCGCTCAAATTCACAAGTTGGCGCGCCAAGTCGCAAGTTGGCGCGCCAAGTCCGGACTTGGCGCGCGCCAACTGTCAAGTTGGCGCGCGCCAAGTGTCCCCCCACCGATCCAACCATCGACTTGCACACTATTGTTGTCACTGGAAATTCCGTCCCTCACCTGCCCTTGCACACTTGGCACGAAGAAAGCATTGTTCCATCTTTTTTTTTTTGGAATGTGCAAAAGAATGTGTAAAATGATGTGCAAGAGAAAGTAGTATACATTGTGGAGCCGTAGCTCAAAATTGCCTTGCTGGGGCCCACGGAGGCATAGCAATCATATATAGAGGTCAGATGCCTTGCTATGGTCCCAGGGTCATCTGGCGGGTGGGTTAAGACCCCTGTTCGGCCTGGACGAAGACCCCATTATTCTCTATGAACCCCCTTTGCTTCGTCCACGACGACTCCCAAACAGAAAATTTTTGTTTTTGCCACTAAATAGCCCATGACAACCCCTCGGCAGCGGGTTGTTCTGAACCTTGAGGAAGTGCAATGCGCATCCAATCAGATGCGATACAACAAAAGCCAAATTCATTTGAGGAATTTATCAAGGCAGGAGATCACGAAATACCATCCAAAAAGCTGAAGATATAGCGGAGAGCAGAGGTACGGGCTCAGGAGGAAGGCGTTGTTGTTCTAGCCATCCACATCCTAGTGACACGATCACATCCAGAATTATTGCATTTTTGGTGCCTGCCTGCCCTCATAATACCAGCTCATCAATATTTTGCCCAAGATTTGATGTCGACGAAAATGTCGACGAAAATCTGAAGTTTGAGGTTCAATCATCATTTTTCAAGATCAGGTAGATTTTGTTCCCATTGATTTTCGGTTCTTCGAAATCAGATTCTGCTATGTTCTGCTATTTTGTTTTGAATAAGTTAATTGGTGTGGCATCAGTCTGTACACAAGTTTGCTTCCAGAGATAGGTCCTCAACCTCTGTACAGACCGTTGGAACATATTCCTGCTCATGTTTAGAAGGGTACAGCAGCAGGGGTTTACACTACCATGCATGATGACTCCTCTCTCAGTGCGTTGTCAACCTCAAGATGGCCGGATTTGTGGCATCACAAGAATCCACAAGTAGCGTAGTCTGGGTGAGGAAACACAAATGTCAAAGGGAGGAACGGACATGAAGAGAGGAACGACGGCTCTAAAAGGGGGAGGCAGTGACAAGCAAATGCAAACAGCAAACATGAATGGTGTGTTGTAAGCTTTTGTTTGACCACTATTTGGCAGCATCTTATACCAGGATGACCGGAATGGCCGGAATATTTATGGAGGGCAACCGCTCTTGAAACCACCGAATACCGTCGACAGTCTGCAATAGGTGCAAATGAGCCCTATTTGAAGAAAAGGGGAGGATCCGTCTTGTATTCACCTCCTAGCCACCCAAGTAGGATGAAACGAAAAAATTGCAGGCATTTTGCCAGTGTTGGGAACTGACATTTGTTGCTAAGGTTTGTAAACTCCTAGTTTTCAAAACAAACCGTTTTTATCATTTCCTTTAAAACAATTGGTTTTGGCGATTATTGGTTTTTAAAACACCCTATTTTCTATTTTTTCACAAAGGCGACCACACAAGCCTTCCCAAACCTTAATCAACACCAAGCCAAGCACGAAGAAAGCGTCGTCAGTGAATCATGAATCAGAAGGCTGAAGAGCACAGTGGCAGTGCGCTTCGCGGGGGATGGGTGCTGAATTGTGCTGAACTTTGTACCTTCCCTGCCCTCCCTGTAAATCTTGGCCCTGGGTCCTTTCTGTCCACCTTTGCTCAGCGTTAAAACACCGACCTGCCACTCTCATACCTCAGATAGCATGTCATCACTGTCCCCACCTCCCTTGATGTATCCTCTCTAGGCTGACCGGTGGTCGGGCCAAAACAAGCTCCAATGGGCCAGAGAACTAGTACTACTGTCAGGGTCCGAGGCAAGTAAGGGATCACACGGCGGCAGCATACTACGCCACCAGCCATCCTTGTCCCAATGCACAGTGGAATTGTTGGAGCTACGTGTCTTCTATGCGCAAGGCACTAAGAACGATGAGGTCAGGTAGATTGGTGCACTGAGTGCCTCGGTAATCTGAAAAGCAGAATCATAAAGGCGAAGCGGAGGGGTACTAAATTTGTATTTTGGGGCGGTGTCCTCCTGGCTTTTCTGCACTTTCCGAGCAAGCAAAAAAAAAACAAAACCCTGTGGATTCTACTAAGCACCAAACACTTGAAACTCGGTCATGACTCACACACTCAATGAAGAAGCAAAGGGGCAATTCTGATGAAGAAGCTTCAATGCCAACTGCCTGAATCTGAATCTGCGGAAAGACGCCCGCCATCACTCCGCCGCCGACTTGAAGAGAAGGCCGAAGAGCCCAAGAAGTATACTTGCAGCATACATTATCATCGGGCCATTTTCGAATAGCTTGCTCCTCCACAGCATTGCCTTGCTCCAGGGGAAGTTCGCTCCTTTCGGGTCTTTGGTCACGAATGCACGACCCTCGGTGGTGATAACCTTTCCATCTGAATCCAACAAAACTAGCGTGGGGATGCCTTGAACGCCAAACAGCTGATTAAGTTTCTGCTTCCTGCTGTCACCAAAAGGCAGCGCAAGCCAAGGCATCTGGCTGAAATACTCATTGAATCCTTCAATATTCTGATCCGAGCTGACGAACACAATTTCAAATCCAACACCCTTCTCCTGCATTGCCTCATAAAAGCCCCGGAGCACCGGAGTAAATCCTCGACATGGTGGGCACCAATGTGCGCTGAAGTAGACCCCGACAACTTTGTTCGCAAGGAAGGTTCGGCTGCTGCACCGGTCCCCAGGGTAACAAATCAAAGTATCCCCCAGGATGTGTACAATCTCATCAGACATGGCGCACTTCAACAAGAAAAGAAGCAGGCACTATGAGAGGGGGGACAAGCCGGGCTGCGCTTGAGGAGGGGGCAGCATGAAGAGAAAATTCCAAAGCAGGGGCAGGAGCGGGTACTGGCGGTTGCAAAACGGTTGGAGGGCAATGGGACTCGGACAGAAGTGATTGGGCTGGGACTGACTGTGAACCCCACCACCAAGGGGATGGGCCTGTCTCTGCCACGGCATTCATGGTTGTCCTGTTGTGGCTCTGTGAACATCCTAGCAGCCCCTCGGTGATGTCAGTCTCACATTCGCACATTCGTGGTGGAATCAGTTTGGACCCTACCAAACCCTTACACGAGGCCATCTCGATACTTGCCTGTTGTTGTTCTTGCATTAGAAAAAAGTTGGTCACACAATGGTGGTTTTTGCCGCTCTGCACACTTTGTTGCACTTGTATTTGGGCAAGTGCAGGCACCACAGGCATATAGTATGACCAATGTGAAGGTGGGATGAAGGTTGTATTTCCCCTGGCAGACTACGACCAAAGCACACACCAATTGATACGGATCGCAGTCCCAATGGACCCAGGGGTTTCCACGGAATACATGAGGTGTAGGTGGTGCCTTCCAGCACGCCGGATTTCGCTCGACGGCCGCCTTGTGCCAGGAAGATAGTGACGGAGATGGCGGTTCGAACGGCGAGGAATTTGGTGATCCGTTTTGTACGTGGCGTATGTTTCGGTGGAATTATTATTATAATGTCAGCATGTTCTGGTAGACATAGTTCAGCACGTTTGTTGTGTGTGAATGTACCGTACTCATGATTTGCCCTGCTCACTTTGTAGCTGATGAGGGGCTGATAAGCCCGAAACGCGTACAAGTTCAAGGGACACCAAAATTGTGGGTTCATTGTCACGAATGTGCCTGTGTTGACTACTATTGAGGTCGGGATTTTGAAAAGATTTGTTGATTTTCACAAAAAGCCCAATCCATCAAATGGCGTCTAGTGGTCAAGCAAGGGTTGAAACTTTCAAGGCTTTTGTCAAAAGGAGGATTTGGAGACGCCTCGCCACACTACGCCAACCTTTCGCACCCCGGCGTACCGGACGTGGGGATAGAAGGGCTGGCCATCTAGTGGGCTGCGAGGGCTGTGAACGTGGAACGGCACAAACACTCATTACAACATGGCAGGCGGCGCCGTCGCAGCGCCAGTTTTCTACTATCACTACCTGCTGCTTCCACTTCTCTTTTGCCTTGCACTTGGCCTGTGGATGCGTGGAATGAGTGAGGCTTTCTTGCCCAACCGCCTGCTGGCGGTCATGCTTGCATACCTCCCACTGCTGCTACTCCCACCACCAATGCAAGCCCAACGCTGCGGGGCACCTCTTCTTCGCCATCCTTGGCACATGGGCTTTACAGGGGCCGATCAGTCACTGGGGGGGCCATATTCCACCCAGTTTCACCGTACGTTGTTCAGCTCGAAGAGTCTGCACCGTACCGTAGCGATCTGGGATGGGATGGGCACTCCTCCGTGGATGGGGATATCGAGTACCTACACGAGGTGGTAGAGACCGTCGGGGAGCCCGTATTGTTTCGGATTTACCCAGACGATGACGTCCAACCTGGCCCTATGTGGTACAAACATCGTGCTCAACCGTCACTGCAGAATCAGATGTAATACTACATCAACCTTCACGGTGTACCCCTGGCAGCAACTGGCATTCCAAAAAACTTGAGCGATCGCGTACTGACTGCCCCACATAAGTTTGGAAGCCATCGCCAGCCACGCATCTGGGGGCTCCCTACCAAAATGTGAAAAACTTTGAAATGTGTCTCGAGATCCATGGTGATCACAAAGGCCTTTGTGCAGGCACAGCATCATCACGCAGAAACAACATGCGCATTGCGTTCACATGCAATCCGGCATGGAGCACCCATTGGCAGTGGTGCCCCAACAAATACAAGTGCCATAGAGTGTGCGGAGGTGCAGAAATCACCCCTCGGCCTGGAGACAGCCCAATGCCCAGCATCGGGTAACAAAGGCTATGCACACTGCATGAGCACCAGACGAGCAGCGGAGACAAATTGCAGATTGGCTTTGGCACGCCTCTGTTGCACATCTGTTGGGACGCGCAGTAGCGCTCGGTCCAACATCTAACAACCTTCCCGTTGGCCTTTCACAACCATCCAGATCCAGATTCATATTCGCTACCACCAGTGAAATCCTCCATCGCTAGAACCTAGTGCCAATGCCAATACTTGGGGCTCCAATGGAACATTATGGAGCCAACCCATGGCGGCGCCAGGCAACTGGTGCCCATTCTCAGGCGCTAAGTAGACGGACGTGCGTAAAGGGAAGGCAAGAAAGGAGCTACCGACAACCGCTGACAACATCAAACAGCTATGTACAGTGGGACAGGCGGTCGGTGCATTGGTTCCAGGGGTTCTGAGTCGGACTGGCAACAGAGTATGCAATGCATCATCATATGCCACAGGCCTTAACAGTCCCCTGGTCGCTATACCTGCCAATCTGCGTGCCTTGACCGTGGCACAACAAGCGCTACCCTCTGAACTGTTGTGTGTATTGCACATCTGTTGGGACGGGGAACAAAGGCTGTGCACACCGGACGGGTGTCAGGGGCACTTTGCAGATGGACTTTGGCGCATTTCTGATGCACATCTGGTGGGACGTGGAGCAGCATTCAGTGCAACAACGACCCAATGTACTCTGTGCCTTCACAAACGTCCAAACGCAGATTTGCCGCGACCACCCACTCCCTCATCCCGAGAGGCTAGCGCCAATGCACATGCCCGTGTCAGTACGAGAGAGTGTGCACATGCCTCTGGTCGCCGACCTGAGGATCGGTTCGCACCCGACGGGACGTGCGCCTCTTGTGCCCATGGCGGTCAGCGATGCCGAAGTCAGAACAGAGACCATCGGAATGGGATCGGTGGGGGCAGCGAATGTGAAGTGAAATGGCCCCCAAAACAGACCTAACAAACGTCTTTTCAGTATCAACACGTCACCGTCCGGGAAGTTGCGTGTGTCAAAGTGCCTTTCTGGTGGCATATGCCCACGCCCCTCTGCAGTTACCCGCGGTTGGTGGTCCCAAACGGCCGCATTTGCGCACAGCACCGGCACAGCGCATCAGCACCCCCGCTGTCCACCACACCAGCCCCCCTCCCATCCGCCACCGTGGCTGACACACAACAACGCACCCTCACAACACAAGCGCGCCCCTTAAAGCGTCAATGGAGGATGCCTCTGCACATCAGGCGGTATTGACGGTCGTGCAATGGGTAGTACAGTCTCCCACATCCGCATGCCCTTGTGCCGCAGGATGCGGGGGCTCAGAGGTGTGCCGTACTGCACCAGGTCATGCCCCCTCCCCTGCGGGTTGGCATTCCTGGCGGCCAACGTATGCAACGGCCACACGTGCGGTGTGTGCGAGACTCGGCCTGTGGCACAACTCCTGAGCAAAGCACGTCGGCAGGACTGACTCCGGCATGCGGGCCTTCCCACTGCCCTCCCCATCTCCCGTACTCAAGGCGTGCGTGCTGCAGGCGGCGGGAGAGGCAGGCCGCACCAACGGACCGGGACCCGGGCGCTGGCGACGGTCCAGCCACATTCTTCGGGTTCCGGTGTCCTTTGGTATTCTTCGGAGGCCTGACCACAATGACGAGGCCGAGGAAGGGACGGGGGCGCGATGTCCGCAACATCCGGAGGCTCAGGGAACTCGGGGAACTCCCGTGACAGTCACCTCATCTGCCTTTCATCGCACGCAATTATCTGAACTGCAACACATGTGTACAACAGCACGACGCTCTCAGACATAACCACTGAACTCTATGCCCCCAGACCTATGCATCGCTTGTGTTTGCCTCTCGTTCAGGCCTATGTACAGACCATCGGCATGTTACAGTCAGGCACTCGGGAAAAGGCTCCCGCACGTAGATACAAGACCCAGTGCTGCAGAAGACCTGCAGCCGAGGGCACGTGGACAGCTCCGGCATCTGCCGCATGGGATTGCAGCAACGAAGCAAATCAAGAAGACCATCTCATGACTGCAAATGTCACAAAACTGGAAAATCGGGCAGTCTGCAATACCCGGGCCTCTGGAAGGATCACAACTCTACACAGGAATTGGGGCTGTTGTCGGATCCGCCGGCCTTCACTGGTCCTCCCACCGCTGCACAACGGCCACATAATCCGTGAACTTCCCTCGCACGTTTGAGGCAGGATCCGTGTTGTTGTGCCCGACGACTTGATCGACAGACCACGTACGCCACCCTTGCCGCTGGTACCCCCCAAGAGCCTTGGGACGGCCCCTCGCATCAAACAGAGCCACGAGGATGTATGCCCCTCTTGCACAATCCTCGCTGTACATCGCGGCGCAGTTGCCGAGCTGCTCTGCAGCGTCCCCAACGCTGTCAGAGTCCCGGAGTACCCGCAGCTGTTGTCCATCGGCGTCCACAGCGCCGTCAATCAGGTCGTTGAGGAAGTCAAAACGGATGTGAGGACCGTATCTTCGCGCCCTTCGCAGCAGCTGCAGCAGTCGCCTCGGATGCAGCCCTTTGCCGCCCTCAGGCCACAGCGGCGGGCTCTCCACATGCCCTTTGGCCCAGTCCACAAGCTCCTGCAGCGTCGCCTGGTCCATTTCCTCGAGCTCCGGGATGACTGCCAACTGCTGCTCCTCGTTGAGCTGCGCCAGCCCACGGAGGTCGAACACCCCGGCATTGGACAGATCCCAGATGTCAGATAGGGGAGCGTCGGCTAAGGGGCAAGACTCATCCAGTTCATCCCATCCATCCAGTCGCCCTTCGGGGTCCAACAACCATTCAAGGTCATCAAAGAGGTATGTCATGTGAAGCTCATCCAAGGCATTGGCGTGTTTCAGGTCATTCCACCAACCGCGGTGCCGGATCAGGTGCGCCCGCACCACATTGCCTTCGGGAAGCGAGAGGATGTTCACAACGCTTTGCAACTTCGTGGGGCTGCCCCGCAATGCGTCGAAGTAGGCGTACGCTTGCAGCTCCGCCGGCGAGGGCAACCAACCCGCAGGGTGCCACCGCGCAAACGCAGACAGCTGCAGTAATTTGCAGGGCGGCGTTCGGAACAACAGGGCCCTACCGGCTGGACGTGCCGACAGGGCGTCATCGGCGCGACGTGCCACCTCCTCCATGAACGAGCGGCGCAGGAGCACCGTATGATCGAGCGCGTGTTTGACCTCGAAGCTCCCGAGCCCACGAATAAACAAGTCCCTCCCACGCTTGATCGGGACCCACGCCAGCAATCGATGCCGCAACAACGCCAGCCCCGTGTAGTGGTAGCGTAGACGTGTCCCCACGGTCGCCAGAAACCGTTCGTACTGATCAGATTGGACCTGAGAATAACAAAGCTTCTGACATGTGGCCATCACACTCTCGTGGCCGATGCAAGTCCCCATGTGATACAGTGCGTTCAGTAGATCCATGTCGATGCCGGTCACTGTCTGCAGATTGCGAATAGCGACATGCATCCCCTCGCCCAGCGTGTCCGCGAGATCCCGCCCGTCGTGGCCTCCGCTCAGGCTCTCCTGCACTTGGGGCCCATAACGCTCGGCCACGAGGCGGAGCCACCGATCCCCATCGCGGAGCTGTGCCACACACTCCGCCACCAGATCGGCTGCGGTGGCGGAGGCCGTCTCGGTTGCGCGGCGATGTGCCCGCCGCTGGACCTCCGGAACAAACACATTCAACTCCTCCCGGGGCTCTGACGAAGGGGCCGCGCTGCCATCCTCCGCGACGTTGTCGTCGCACCGGACGTCAGGAGCAACGGCCTCGCGCCGTCCATTCAGGACTGTCGACGACTGCGGACCTGCCCCAGCGTCGAGCGCGAGCGGCGGCAGCTCTACAGACGCCTGTGCCTCTTTCACAAACCCCTGCAGCATCGCGGCGTTGAATCCCGGGAGCTCCGGCAGAAGTGCCCGTTGCTGCCGCTGATTCAGCCGAGCAAGCGCGCGTAGATCACGCACACCGGCCCGGATGAGCCAGTAACGATATTCTTCCCCCATGCCATGCAGTAGAGTGAGCGAGGACCACGGGACATCCTCAAGCGGGTCCAACGCAGTGCTGTGGTCCAGGTCGTTCCACCGATCGCGGTTTTGCAGCACGTGCATCCGGAACGCGCTGTCTTCGGGCTGCTCCAAGATCTCCGCCACTTTCAGCAGCTTGTCCGCGCTGCCCTGCAGCGCCGGGAAGTACGCGCGCGCCTGCAGCTCCGCCGGGGAGCACACCCATCCCACGAGGTGCCACCGCGCCGCTGCCCACACCCGTGCCCACTCTTCAATCTGATCCCAACGACACGCACACCTTTGGGACAGTGCGCACTCTTCGAACAGGTTGTTCGGGTGATTGGAGGTCCCTTCAAAGAGCAGACTCTCGGCCCGACGTGCCACAGCGTCCAGGCACTGGCGGCGGGCGGCCAACTCGTCGCCGTAGACCTGTTTGGCATCGAACTCCTCGAGTCCGGGAAGGAACAGGTCCCTCTCAGACCGCACCCTGTTCCACGCCAGCAGTCGTTTGCGCGCCAGGGCCCATGCCTTGTCTCCCATGAGGGTGTCAGCCGGCGACCCCAACCCACGACAGAAATCCGACGTTTCCGGGATCTTCCTGCAGGTCGGCAAGTCCGCATTCCGATGCAGCACCTGCAGCTCGTCCGGGCCGATGCCAATCACGGCCTCGAGATGACGAGCCGCCGCGCGCATCCCTTCGTCCAGGTCGCAGTCGCCGGTGTCTTGCAGTCGCGACAGCAAGCGCCCCGTCACGTCGTCCAGCCAACGACCGCGGAGCTCCTCCACCTGCACGACCAGCACAGCGGGTGCGCGACCGGAGTTCGCCCCCCGCACTGAACCCCGATCGAGCTCCAGGCCTGCGGGCTCCCCATCGGACGCGGAGGACATGGCAGCCAATGACCACCGGCGAGGGCGATGCAGGCCGACCACTGGGGTGGCGGCCGCGGCCAACAGCAGCGCGAGCCCATGCCCTGTCCCCCCACCGCGCTGTTGACCAGCAAACCGCAGCGACAACAGCATCATCTGTGGCACAGTAGGGACGGCCCTGAACACGTGCGCACACATCCGGGCCCGGGGCCGGGGCGCGCAGGTCCCACCAGCTCGACTCCCTCCCCCTTTACTGCACGACACTTCCATCCAGCAATATGTGAACTTGTGGGCCCCAAATGGGTGAAGGCGGACTGTTCAGGGGCCAAGTTGTTGCACTGCGTGGGCACTGCGTAGGCAGTGCGTGCATACTGCGCACGCAGAGGCCGGGATACTCACCCAAGAATACCTGTCACCTGTCTAGTAGCACGGAGAAGCAGCAAAGCCCACATGAGACCAACGAAACTGCCTTCAAACTGGTACTCCACTGTCCCTATGAACAAACCACTCAGCCTTGTAAAGTCCGCTTGCCTCGAGTGTTTCGGTGCCCGTGGCTTCGCTCTTGGAGGCGACGATGAGGTGTCCCTTGACTCAGAGCGCGGGGAACGCGTTGTCCGTGGTCTCTTGGGTGACGGCAACCGCGAATAGGGTGAAAGGGAGGGCGTTGGTGAATCTGAGCGTGGACGCGACACACTTGTTGATGGCGAGTGAGGACAGTGATGTGGTGGGGATGAAGGCCGTACCACAAACTCCTCAAGTTTTCAGCAATCGCCGTACAGTCTCGTCTGTGTCCGGGCTGGCATAACTCAAGGTCCTCAAGGTCCGCGGGCTATGTATGGCCACATCACCCCTGCCTTCTCGGGGTCCCCATAGTGGGGAGAGTTCAATATGGGGGATAAAAAATGGGTAAAAATCGTTCAAAATGGGCAACAAAGGGTGACAATTCAAATGTGCAACATCCCAAATGCGTAGAAAGCTAAAAAAAACCCAGTATGGAACCAAAACTTGTCAAAGGGGGCCAAAAAGAGGGTCCAAGCATTTGCCGACATCCAAAACTTCGCACTGCGTGCGCATTGCGTGCACAGCATTCCCAGGGGAAAGCAAAAGGGGGGGTCGGGTGGGAGGGGGGGGGGGGGGCTCGGCCTAGATTGTGTGCAACCAACAATTTTCTGATTTCGTGAATCCACATCAAATGCAAGATGTGTCCTCTAGCCGTGCTCCGCTAAGGAAAATACAACCTTCATTCCACCTTCGGATTGCTCATACTATATGCCTTTGGTGCCCCCACATTGCCGAAATACAAGTGCCCCTCCCCCCCCATGTCCAGCCCCCCCCCAGGGTACACGGTTCCCCCCCCCCCAGGGGGGGAACCGTCACCAAGTGACGGTTCCCCCCCTGGGGGGGGGGAACCGTACACCACTCCCGACCAGCCAATTCTAGTATAACCCAACTAAAAATTTTCTTGGGCGCCTTTGGCGCCTGTGATTTCCTATTGATTTCTTATTGTTCATGGGCCAAGTGACGGTTCCCCCCCTGGGGGGGGGGGTGGACACGGGGGGGGGATGGACATGGGGGGGGCGGGGTGTGACAAAGTGTGTTGAGCGGCAAAAATCACCAGTCGGCCTAGATTGTGTGCAACCGACATTTTTGTGATTTTGGTGAAACCATATCAATAGGTAGATGTGTCGCCTGGGCGTGCTCCACTGAGAAAAATACAACCTCGATTCCACCTTCACATTGGACATACTATATGCCGCTGGTGCCCCCCAATTGCCGAAGTACAAGTGGGCAAAGTGTGTTGAGTGGCAGACATCACCACTCGGCCTAGATTGTGTGCAACCAAGATTTTTCTGATTTTCGTCCTCTAGCCGTGCTCCGCTGAGGAACCTCTATTCCACCTTCGCATTGGTCATACTATATGCCCTTGGTACCCCCGCATTGCAAAATACAAGTGCCACAAAGTGTGTTGAGTGGCAGAAATTCCCACTCCGCCTATATTGTGTGCAACCAACAATTTTCTGATTTTCGTTAATCCATATCAACAGCCAGGAGGGGGGGGGGGTCGCGTACCCAAACCAAGGAGACGGCCCACCCGTGTCAACAGCTAGATGTGTCCTCTAGCCGTGCTCCGCTGGGGGAAATACAACCTTCATTCCACCTTCAAATTGGTCATACTATATGCCTCTGCTGCCCCCACATTGCCGAAATACAAGTGCCACAAAGTGTGTTGAGTGGCAGAAATTACCACTCGGCGCAGCAGCAGGGAAAGCAGCCACCCAAGTGGGTATGCACTGTGCTGCCATTTGGAAGGTCCCAGATTCAACTCCCGCTTTACACAGACCGGAAGGTTTTTCACTTTTCGTGCAGTCGTAAACCTGATGGGACTGTCAAATGTACAGACAAAATGCATAAAACCATTGCTGGACTTGAAACTTGTGATCTCCACGCTGTTCACGCCAGGTGTCAAGAGGGCAAAGGCACACGAATGCACACACAAACTGCATGGAAACATGGGAACATGGGTGATGATTGTATGGTGATGATTGCATCGTGGGGATTGGGGGGGGGGGGGCAGTTCAGGCCCATCATGTACTTACCACCCCCCCCCCCTTGTATAAGCTACACAAAAGTCCCAAATTAAAACGGTCCCTACGCCTATTGTAGCTCACACAAGGCCGTAGCTTACACATACCACATACAACTACCGACACACACGTGCGTGACAAGAAACGGGAATATAATGCACAAATATCCCCAAAATCAGAGCCTTGTAGGTTCAAGTGGGCAAACGTGTCCAAGACTCTATATAACTGGCAAATTTGTCACCAAACCCATGTCTTATGTGTCTACCCTAAATTTGGTACCGAATTAAATTGGGTACCAAATTCATACGGTCCCTACGCCCGCTGTAGCTTAGCTTTAATGACGAATTGGCCGTCACCCCGGGATTGCTCCCTCATCCAACATTGTTCATGTCATTGTCCGACAAGGCGGTGGAGCCGCCTCCCACGAATTGTCCATTTCTGTCCATACCCCCCCCCCCCCCCATGTCAATGGCCCGGGCCGTGTTTCTTCTTTCGAGAGCGGGGGGCCATTTGCAAAGGGGGCCATGTTTCTTCGTTCGATGAGGGGGGTCCATTGACACGTGCACGGGGGGCCATTGACGCGAATTCTCATCAAAACTCCAAAACAAAATTATTTGTGTACGCATTTTCTAGCTTGCGCCATCGGTGTAAACGTGGTGGGGACCAATGCTTGGTACCTCTTGCATCTTTGAGGTGGCTGTGGAGCTCATGCTGGCCACCTTTTGCAATATTTCTATGCTTTTACAACATTGTTGTTGTGGTGCTCAACCTTTGTTTCCCATGCCTTTCCTTCTTCACACATACAAGCACACAATAGCAAACACGAAGAAAACGTGCAACTGCAACTCCAGAAAAAATGATGGTTGAAACTGATGACCCAGGCCTGCTTCAATAAGTTTCAGCACCATATACTTCATGTGCGCAACACTGATGTCTTCAAATAGACATGAATCCCATGCAACTGCAATAGGCTGACCAACGGAATGAATGACGGCACTTTGACCTGAGCAAAACGTGCTCAAATCTGTGGCCCCAGGCCTGCTTGAAAAAATTTCAGCACCGTGAACCTGGCTGGATCACGCTGCGGTGCAAAGCTCCCAGGAGTTGATCACTATGGCGGTCAAACACTGCAGCAAAGCAGGGGCAGCTGGGTGGCACAATGCACTGCAGAAGAAATGAGCAGTAACAACATGGCTGGACCACTCTGCGTCTGAAAAGAGGTCCCCACTCAGCAACCAGAACACACTGCTTGCCTGTCTACACATGTGGTCCTGGGGGATCAATGGTCCGCTCTGATAGACTGAATATCCCTGCCATAGACACTTTCAGCCATTAGTTCGAAAGGGGTGCAGTTGGTGCATCACACCGTCAGGCATGGGCGTGAAAGGCAACAAAAGAAAGCGGGGCTGGGGGGTAGGAGTGAGACATTTGCTCCAGCTGCCATCATGTAGTCCCTTCCTCAAACTCGAGACCTTGGTTCCCCTGAAAAATGCAATTGTGCACATAGGCTCTTGCCAACATGGCCGAATTGCAATGGAGGCAAGACCAGACAATCTCAGGCTGCTCCATACGGGACTTGGAACATCGAGAAAGGAAAATCTACATTGAAAAAACAAACACATGACACCAAGGATGGTGCCCATCACATGCCATTGCACACTCAAGTAACTAGGCAAAAAAAGGGCAATTTGTGTGCAATTTGGTGAAAAAAAATCAGGGGGGGGGGCATGTTTCTTCTTTCAAGAGGGGGGGGCCATTAGCAAGGGGGGCCATGTTTCTTCTTTCGAGAGGGGGGGGGCATTGGCATGGGAGGTCCATTGGCATGGGGGGGGGGGGGGGTAGCTGTTGGAGCACTGCTCCACCAGGTGTTCACACAGCGGCGAAGCCGCCGTCCACGCCTACTTTATCACTGTTCTGCACCGGTCAGTGGTTAGCTCAGGAGGATAGCGATGCCCTGTGCCCTGCTCTCGCTCTCTTCTTCGCCCTCTCACTAACATCTGTACTGAACAACGACGAGTTGGAGTCTGAGTCTGTCTCCGAGCTGTGCGACGTTGGAGGTGTGGTGTCCCCCCCCTCCGTGCTGCTGTCTTCTGGGCCTTACCCCAGAAACGACACTTTTTCGTCCCGTGCCCCCGACTCCATGCTCTGTCCTCCCCCCTCCGAAGACGGGACATCCGAGTCCATGGGCTGCAGCCCCAACGCCTCCCAAACTGGTTCCGTTCAGCGCTTCTTATTGTTGGGATGGCGCATGCGGCCCTCCTCTGCCAAATGGTCTGCACCCTCATTACCTGGCACATGCATATGGGAGGGGGTCCACTCCAATCTCCATTGTGTGGCAAATTGGAGGACCATGAGCATGTCCTCCGTCACTGTACCCCGCCCCCCCCTTGTCTAAGCTACGCCAAAGTACCAAATTAATACGGTCCCTACGCCTACTGTAGCTTAGACACGGCCGTAGCTTGCGCGCGACATATACAACTACCGACACACACGTGGAACGTGTGAAAATAACCGGGCGTCCGGGTTCAAAAAGAGAAGATTGCATGGTGAGCTAGTGCAAGAAGGGGGAATATAATCCACAAATACCCCCCAAATCAGAGTTATGTGGGTTCAAGTGGGCAAACACTCACAACAAATGTGTACATGACCCTATGTACCTGGCAAATTCGTCAAACCCATGTCTTATGTGGTTGCACTAAATTTGGTACCGAATTAAAATTAGGTACCAAATTAATACGGTCCCTACGCCTACTGTAGCTTAGACACGGCCGTAGCTTAGACAAGGGGGGGGGGTGGTATGTTTGCACCATTTTACTTTGACACAGGGAGGAAAGCGTTTGGACTGGTGCAGAAAGAAGGTGGGGGGGTGATAGAGCCCAGCCGGCTGTTGCTGGAAGCGCCAGCAGCGTCCCTGCAGTGCACACAGGGACTTGTGTTGTGGGCCGCACTGAAGGCCCAGTGGTCTGTCAGATGTGAAGTTTGTGGGGGCACGTCCGTCGTTGGACGATTTTGTCGCCCGATGGAAGGGTTTGCTCAGTGTATGGCGGGCACGGCGTGACATGTCGGTGTCCCGCACAGAATTAACGTATCTGATCGAGCAATTAGGGAAGTGGTTTGACAAGAAGATGTTTGTGGTCAGGAGGGCCCCAGCGCCAGTTTATGCGAAACCTCGGGTGCAGATTACAGCACTCCATGACAAGGAGAAAAAAAGGGGTGCATATAGAGACCAGGTCCTAAAGAGAATAGAAGCCATGGAGCGAGAGGGTTGGACAGCCACATACACGGATGGTTCTGCAAAACAAGTGAGCGGCTGGTGGCAGGCAGGGTATGGAGTATTCTTTGCAGAGCAATCCATAAGAAACTATGGCGCTCCGGTGCCACCAGAGGAGCAGCACAGTGTGTTGGAGTTACGAGGAGTGTTGCATGCTCTCCGCACTCGGCGGCCGGACGAACGCATGGTAATAGTGTTGGGTTCAGAGTATGTTTTCAAAGGGATTATGGATTGGTCGCCTAAATGGAGGCGCCATGGGTGGAGAACATCATCAGGGGAGGTGGGGCACAGGGATTTATGGGAAATGATATTGGACTTGCGAGAAGCAGGGGGCACCAGCGTGAGTTGCCCGTCCCCATTCTATGTCCCATCCGCCCCCCTACGGGCAATTTCTTCCACAAAGTTCGGCGTATGAAATCCAGGTCCCATTTGGGCAGAAAAAGTCTCCGAAACATTTTCCACACCAACGCATAGAGTCATGGCCACATTTGTTGTGAGTGTTTGCCCACTTGACCCAGATAGCTCTGATTTTGGGCATGTTTGTGCATTATATGCCCCTTTCTTGCACCAGCTCACCATGCAATCCTCTCTTGGGTGCCCGGTGGGTGCCCGGTGTTGGTAGTTGTATGTGTCGCGCGCAAGCTACGCCCGTGTCCAAGCTACAGTAGGCGTAGGGACCGTATTAATTTGGGACTTTGGCGTAGCTTATACAAGGGGGGGGGGGTACGAGCTTGGAACGCAGGAAGTCAGGTTTCAAGTGGCCACACTGCCAGAAACCCTGGGGTGCCCAGCTCTGGACAGGTGGTGTGAGGTATGGAGCAAGCGAACCACTTTGCTCTACATGCAAAAAGCGAAACACGAAGAACCGCGGCAAGAGCCGTTGGTGACTCACAAATCCGTCACCAAACCCACGTCTTATGTGGCTGCACTACGTTTGGTACCGAATTAAAATTAGGCCCCAAATTAATACGGTCCCTACGCCTACTGTAGCTTGGACAAGGGCGCAGCTTATACAAGGGGGGGGGGGGGTAAATCATTTTCCATGTTGGTGCAATTTCATCCAAAACGGACTCCGTTAAGAAAGGTCCTTGCATCACATCCCCCCCACGTCAGTACGCTCTTGCGCACCAGTCTGGGGCATGCGTACGTCAATTGCTTTGCATTTCTAAAGAAAAGGTTATGCCAAATCCCCATCCCCCTGATGAGATGCTCTGGGGATCCCCCCCCCACCTCCGGGTTTGGGAGTAGGCCCTCAGCACCCCTTGGAGAAACGTCGGCCTCTTTAAGGTCAGAGCTGGTGAGAGCTGCAGATAAGGCAGGGTCAGTTGGTTCAGTACCACCCCTACGGACCTGGCCCAATCCTGCAACTGCTGCAAGGACCACTGTCTGTGAATGCACCCACGTGACATATGAAGACGGCGACGCATGTGCTATACCCCCCTCCCTTTCTGGCATGGCCAATATCTTTACTGTGAGATGCCAAGAGTTCAACCCCAACGGGACCCACTGTACCACATTGAGTTGGCTTCGTACTGACTTCGGGGCCTCATATGCTCGGGCTATCAAATACGCTACAGGCGCCACCGAGGCACTGAACAAGTACGCTCTTTCCTGTAGGCTCAAAGACAAAAAGGCAATGGTTTTTGCCCTGGCCACCAACTTCCCCACAGTGGGGCCCCAGGCGGCCTCTGGGGTTAAGTTTCCCAGTAAGACGCCCAAGTATTTGAAATATGGTTTCACCTGGATGCCCGCCACCTGTGACGGCTGCGGCGACCCTGATTGTGTCTTCACGGCCGCCATTGTCTTCTCAAACTTGACCCTCAGCCCCGAAAAATATCCAAAAACATTGAGAACGTAAAGCAAGGACCTGAGGTCCTCTACGTGTCGTGCCCGACTTCCCGGCAGGCACAGTAAAATGTCGTGCACATAGAGCAGTACGCGCACCTCCACCTCGAGGCGCTGGAAATCATATATTAAGAGTATCGTCACAACGTCAAAAAGTAATGGCGACAGCGGGTCACCTTGCCGAATACCTGACTTTGGAAACAACACCTCTTCCTCCACGACCTCCCTACACAGAACAGTATCGGTCCTCCCATGACGGACATGAGTAACGACACATATGACTCCGGGAGTCCTACGTACTTCAAAGCCGCTGACAAAAATGGAAAGGCTACCGTATCGTAGGCCTTTCTGAAGTCCACTGCCACTATAATCTGTTTGGAGTCCCCGTCCCAGCGCATTCTGGCTTCCACTACGTGGACCCCGCTGCAGCTTAGACAAGGCCGTAGCTTATACAAGGGGGGGGGGGGTTGGCATGAAGGGAAGAAGATGAGAAAGGAGATGGGACGGAGGTTGGCATCATCCACAAAGGCCCCACTTCTAGCGCAAACATGGCAGCCCCCATGCCGGGCCATGGGCTGTGCGCAATGGGAGAGCCGACGGCCGTGGCTGGGCTCACTAGGGCGCGGGGAGGGCACAGTACCGGTCCTGCCACATCACGTGCCTTGCGTTGGACCATTGGGCCGCCAGCGGTTCAGCAAAGAGGAGGGGGGCGGAAGGGCAGGCACGGGCCGCACGCAATACCCCGTCCACTGTGCCATCCTGCCCCCTCTCCAGCGCTGCAACCCTCAGGTATCGGATGGGGAGGCTCCCATTGGGCCGCGTCCGGAGGAGGAAGACGTGCCCCGGTGACCGAACGGGAGCCGCGGTCACGAAGTAATGCGGCACGAGGACGTCGTGCATGATGACGTCGATCTGTTGGGCGTCCCGCGGCCGGCAGCTGAAGACCGTCCCGTGCCCCGGGACGTTCGTGTGGATCTCTGACCCTGAGGCCACGACCCCGACTGCCGCACCCTGCGCCAGCAACTCCTCCAGCCGCCCGTCCCGCGCGGCCGTGCACTGCGCCGGCCCCGGCGGTTGTGGCACAGCGCTGCGTTTGGCGAAGTGGACTGCGGGGCGGTGGGCAGGTTTCCGGAACGACCAGCCCGCGGCAAAGGACAGGGACTCGTCCCCAGGGGCCGCGGGGACCCAGAGCGGCAGGCGGACGGCATCGCTAAGCGCGGCGACCAGCCCCGGATTCACCGCCACGCCGCCCGAGAACGAGACGCCATCGAGCTGCACTGCGGGCACGCGGCGCAGAGCGTCCTGCGCCGCTGCAACCAGCACCTGCTCAGCGGCGGTCTGCACGGCACTGAGCTTCGCTTTGGAGTTGGGGGGGTGAGCGGCAATCCACTTCTGTAGACTCTGCCATGGTTTCCACCAGCCGCCTCGGCTGATGTTTCGGATCCGCTGTACACACAGTTTGAGATAGCCCGGGTCTGGGGCATGAGTGCGTGCCAGCAGCGGGAGATCGTTGAAACTGGTCCGCACTCCTTTCAGCATCCATTCATGCACTACGAAGTACCACAGCCCAATCCGACATGTGCCATACGTCATGACCGGCACCAGTTTCCCCCCTTGAGTGCCAATCCAGGCCATAAAATTTTGCTCTATGTACATGGAGCAGCCATCCACCGTAAAGATAAGAGCAGAGGAGAACGGACTTGTGTGGTATCCGTATAGTGCGTGGAGCCGGTGATGTTGCATCAGCAGCATCATCCCCACGTTGTTCAGTTTCGAAAAGTGCGGCTTGAGAGTACTGAGCACTTGCTTCTCGCTGTTGGAAGCACTGTAGACAACCTGTTCGACATCGTCCAGGTTGTAGTCCCCCAGCGTCTTGAGAAGCATGCTGATCTGCGCTTGAAGGGTGTAGATGTTGCAAAACCTACATGGCAACCGAATCCACCGATACGTACCATTCACAGAGGCCACGGCGGTTGCATCATGATTCCCATCGTGCAATCCAATGATGACTTGATCCTGCGTGTTCACACCAATGGTGATGCACAAAAGGAGGAGATGTGCGATGACAACGTTTGCCTTGCTCAACATCTCTGTGTCATGAAACTGAGTGCCAATAGGATACAGAGAGAGTGAGCAAGCGAGCGAGAGAAAGAGACACACACACACACACACACACACACAGAGAGAGAGAGAGAGAGAGAGAGGTTAATGTTGCTTTTTGTCCCCCCAAGTGCTCTGCACAATAATGCAACATGGTGTGCTGATACACCATCCTTGACACACATTGGCCATGTTATCAACCTGGGGGGTGCGAACTAGTCCTTTGCCATTTGCTTGAATCTTTCAGTGTAATCCCCCATGGTGTGGGTGAATACAAGCACATGCAACATATTTCATGCAGGATAAAGAGGACACTCAGTGCACCAATTCTGTGCCACCACAAAAAGGAAACAACCACACGGTTGTCAACAAACAAACGAGCACAATACAAAGTCCGAATGTCAGTCTCCTTGTCAGTTGGTCATCAAACAAGACAAAGCCAATAGGCTCAACAAGTTCAACGCCAATAGGCATCTTTCTGTAGGGAGCAGGCGCACAGCAGCAGCTCGGAACCTGCAGAGTCCTGAGAAACAAACGAGGCGCCACACTGTTCGCTGGACAGTACAACCTCGTCTTTTAAAGGTTCAGCGCAAGCACGCAAACCGAACCCGGCAGCAGGATGCGCATCGGGCCTTGTATGCACCATGCCACGTGCACGTGTGATCACAGCAGTTCACACCGCTCGCAGTGATGGCGTCTGGGTTCATCCCGACCTACTGTCACGACCCTTCCCCACTTCACCGCCCCCGAGGATTGTGGTAACGTCAGAGCAATTCAGTTCAACAGAGGGGGGAAAAAAAAAAAGAAAAATGAAAAAAACATAGAACAACTCAGGCCTTGTAACGGAATATACCATCATTGGTGTGGCACAGTAAGATACTTTTGCAGCGACAGTCCTGAGTGGTGCACTCTTGGACTAGGGCCGAAATCGTAGCGAAGTCCGAGTTCCATGCCCCGCATATCCCACCTACGGTCAGCTCAGGGGGAGGTATCCACGAGGAGTACAGCTGTTCACACCAGTACGCATGTTTGTGCAGCCACCGTCCCACTGTGGCTGCAACAACGCAGCGCTTCGTTGGAATTTTGTACGACACGTGGTGCAGTACTTTTGCTGTGGCCTAGTGCGCCTGTGGTGTACCGGCGTATGCCCGTCTTATGGCCCTGTGCATCGCACGCATAGCACAGGGGGGGGGATTGCGGTCGGGGGGGGGGGGGGGGGGGTCGAATCCAATTGCGAAAAATTGCGGAAAAGTTGCGGGAAAATTGCGGGAAAATTGCGGGAAAATTGCGGGAAATTGCGGAAAATTGCGGGAAAATTGCGATGTCATAAGTGGCCCTCCTGAACCTTCAAGGTGCAACAGCTCTGGACAGGTGGCTCCGAATTCTCAGAATTTCACTGAAACAAATAGTCCATGGGCAGTGCAATTACAGGGGGCGCCAGTAGATATCACTGTGGAACTGCAGCATGAACCGAAGGCGGCGGATGTTGTCATAGGAAGGAACAATTCAGTCATCTTCAGTCATCTTCAGTCATCTTGAAGCGTCAAGTACAAAATGGAGTCTGACTGTTCTGCACCAGGGTGGGGAGGTAGTCAGAAAATCGGGAAGTGAGAAAAATTGCGCAAAAATTGCGAAAAATTGCGGAAAATTGCGAAAAATTGCGAAATTGCGGAAAATTGCAAAAAATTGCAGACGTTAATCTTAACCTGCACAGCATCAGTTCCACACACAAACACACACACACACACACACACACACACTCGATATACGCGACAACAGGGCACTGGGTAGCCCAACATACATACTTCAAGATGATCCGCATGACGCACGGATTATTTTGAACATACAGAAGTGAGGTAAAAAATTTTCCACCCATCAGCATAGGGTAAAAACAAACAAATTTGGCTCTTGGACATGGGTGCCCATTTTCTGAACCCCCCTACCATCCCGGGGCTTGAAGTCCCCCCTCCCCAGAGCAAATTTCTGGTGGCCCAGCAGCGGGCTTGGCTGCAGGCTTGGCTGCATGCTTGATTGCGACCTTGGCGGCAGATTTGGCTGCACTCTTGGCTGAGGATTTGGCACGAGATTTGGCAGCTTTGACCTTGCAAGAGAATCATTCTTGGCCAACTCCAGCTAAGGCTGAATCTTCTTCCAATTCCACAAGAACTTAGGTGTACACACCAAGTCCTTGCCTGCTTGGCCGTCACTGAGCTGCATGTCAGCGAAATCAAGGGCTGCAGGTATGTGTCTGTTTCAGCAGCATGGCGAGTCTCAACGCTTTACAACATCGCTTTACAAGCTTTTTTCTAGCACTGCATGACCAGTGCATTGTCAGTCACAGGGTAAGCATACTGTCTAGGATGCCTGTGTTGGGCTGCTATACTCGCCTGAACTCAATCTCTGTCACCAAAATATAGAACAGCACAGTACAGAAACTCAATGAATTCAGTATAGCATGAATTAAAAACTGTAGTTCCTGTGCAATACAATGCAGAATATGCAAATTTGATAATTAACTGTGAAACACACATCGGCATCTCAAAAACAAAAGCTTTTTTCCTGCAGTGTGTAAGCGCGCCCTGTGCTGTCCAGAACGATGCCATTTGAAAATGGGTACCGTAGGCATTTGTACCACCAGAACACGTGGCCCGAAACAAGCTCCATTTTGCAGTTGGTGTACCATACAAAGTGCCTACCCCTTGTTGTAGTAAACTTGTCGGAATTTGGCGGTGTGCGCAAATGTGACCTTTATGCCCCCCTCCATGCTAATAGCACCACATTTGGGGTAGTATGTTCCGGGATGGTGCCATTTGAAAATGGGTAGGGTGAAGATTTGTAGCACTAGAATGCATGGCCCGAAACAAGCTCCATTTTGCAGTCGGTGTACCATACAAAGTGCCTACCCCTTGTTCTAGGGAAGTTGCTGGAAGTTGCCGGCGTGCGCAAATGTGAACTCCCCCCCCCCCCATGCTGGTACCACCACATTTGGGATGGAGTGAATAGTATGTCCCGGGATGATTCCATTTGAAAATGGGTACCGTAGATATTTGTACCACCAGAACAGGTGGCCCGAGAGAAGCTCCATTTTGCAGTTGGTGTACCATACAAAGTGCCTACCCCTTGTTTTAGGGAAATTGCCGGATTTTGCCGGTGTGCGCAAATGTGACCTTTAGGCCCCCCTCCATGCTAATACCACAACATTTGGGATGCAGCTCACAAGGGTCGGAAACTGAGCCGCTGGATGACCCCGCCCACAGCCATCTCAGCCATTCCATCCTTCCATGTCCAAAGCCGTCTTGCATATCATGCAATTGCCTTGAATATGTGTACAACAGCCAGCGTCAATGCCCTTGAGGGAAGCGCATCAACCCACCACCTGTCACCTGTCTCCGACCACACAGGCGCCACAATGTCGGGCAAACCACCAGAGCTCAAACCCAAACCCGAAACGCGCCGAAAGCGCTCCATTGTTACTCACGCGGCCGCAAAACGCGCGCCACCACGCTGCATGCACCACTTACCCCTGATTACAGCCCACACGGCGCGTTCACAAGAAGGTCATGCTGGCACCCATTCGGCCCCTCATGAGCCTAGGTCCTTACCGACATGAAGACGTTCAAGGTCAGCTGTATACAGGCAGAGAGGAGGTAGTTGTCCCCACCGGTAGGAGAGTCATGGAAAACAGGCAGGGCAGCACCCCGCCAGCTGGAACACTGAGCACGGGGGGGAAAGGGGGGGGGGGGGGTCGCCGAGGGCTACCCGCGAAAAGCAACCGGCCCCATACCAAAGTAGGGTAGCGTAGGATAGAGTATCCCATGGCCAAGGCATTTGCTGCCGGCCGGGGAAGACCCCCACGCGAAGACAGCCACCATCTCGGGCTTCCCTTGCACCCAGAGCCGCATGCCCTGGTTGAGCCCTCTCCTTGGCTTCTGCGTGGTGATCGAAGCCCTGATGCCCTTGGCCGACCTGTCACGCTCCGGCACGAAGAACACACGCTCCATGGCGTGTGTCGCGCCCTCGTCCTTGGCCTGCACCTGCCGTCCGCTGCAGGGCGTCCACGAACTCCCGGACCAGCTAGGAGACCACCGAAAACCTCTTCGTCTCCGGAATCGCAGGCGTGACCGTCCATGTCCGATAACTAGCTTGGCGCATCCCCTCCACTTCTTCAAACGTGTACCTCTGAAGCTGAATCTTCTCCCGCCTCCGGCGCTTCGCCCGGCGGTGCTCTGCACCCGCTGGAGGACCGCGCGAGCGCTTACCGATTGTCCACGACTGCCCACAAAACCGCACGAATAAACAGGCTGGTAGAGCAAGAAACGGCCTTAGTCATACCCAAACTCAAAGTTGAGGGACTGGCTCGCCAAACGTGGCAAGGACTTGGCGGCAGATGACACCGACACCGGGGACCAGAAATCGCGAGGGTACAGCGGGGGGGGGGGGGGGCTGCAGGGCCTCTCCCCCGGTCTACCCCCCCCCGTCATGGGGCTCACCATCCGAATCTGAATCGAAATTTAGACAACCCTCCACCGACTCTAGGCCCGAAACCTGCTCCAGAAAAGAAAAGTCTTCCATCATATCCTGAACCTGGGACGACCTGTCGTCTTCATCAGGGCACACAGACACACCACCTGCCGCCGCCGGCAGCCAGTACAAGGGGCCGTCCAGCTGACCCTCGTTAGCAAGGGTGTCGGCCTCCTCATTTTCTGGGACCCCACAGTGTGCCGGCACCTTCAGCCAGCACACCTCACCCGCAAACTGCAAACACAGGACCAAAATCTGCTCCTAGACGTCCACATGAGAAACCGGGCCTGACGCATTGCACCACCCGTGCCGCCTCCACCGCGCCGCCCCCCCCGTGACGCCCAAATACACCAGGTTGCAGTCCGTGCAAAACACCTCCCGGACCCCAGGCTGATGGCGCCGAAGTGCCGACAGAGCTGCCCACAGCTCTGCCTTTATGTTCGTGTGAGGGTCATGCACCGGCAGGGGAGACGAAAAACTAAGACCACTATCGGAGCAGACACCAAAACCTCCAATCCGCACACCCAGACGCTCGAGCCATCTAGGTAGACGCCGACCCAACCCGCCAGCAAAAACGGCTCAATGGCCAGAACAAAGCATGCTCGGAGAGTAGAGGCATTCGGCTTCGACCGCGGGCGACCCGGGGCGAACGCCGGCACTACAGGCAGGGCACCTTGTAAAGGTAGACCCGGGTTCAGTAACCGGGGATGCACCATCGGGGCACCCTCCACACGTGCACGCAGGGCTTTCTCGAACAAGACCAGCTCCGACTCAGGCGGATACCGCAGAGATACCCCCGACCAGGCACGTAGGCCCTGCAGCCATTTGCGCAGAAAAACCACACCAGTAACCCGCGCAGGTCCGCTCATGGAGACAACACATCGAAAGGACCATTTTACAGACCCTGCAGACCAAAGCAACAGGCCAGCTGCTGAACTCAACGACGTAGGGACATGGTTCAGCACCAAATCAGTCGCAGCCGCGGGATCCCACCAACCTTAGGCCGGGGAAGCAGTTGCGAGATCAGGGCCGGCATCAGCCGCAGGTTAGGACAAGCCGAGACAGCATGGTCATGCGTCTCAACACCCCCACAAAGGGGGCAGCACCTGGCATTACGGACCCATACCGCAATCCGGTCGTCCACCGGCAGTTTCCTCCACAGTGCCGAACGCAAAAAATCCTGGACAGGACCCTGCAGGCGTAGGGAGTTGAAGTAGCCCAACATCTCCTCCGGCACTCTTTCCTGGACTGAGGCCGCGGTCATCAAGACCCGCAGTGTGGACGTCGTGCCCCAATCCGAGACCAATTCTTGTGTGAACTCCCCCGCAAAGGAAGCTGGGGCCAACTCCGTCCAATAACGAGGCTCCCATGTAGGCGGCACACATCCGGGGACATTATCAAGGGACCTCAGATGCGTCGGCGTCAGAACCCCCCGGCGCACAAGGGAGGGAGAGTAATACGCATGCCCGGTAGGCCACAGTGTGCCAAGCCGGCCATGTGTGTGAACAGCCGGCGGCAAGAAGAGCCGCAGGAAAAGTCTGCCGGAGCAAGGAAAACGCCCTCGCCGAAGAGGCCAGAAACGGTATGTTGGCCAGCGGGACCACAGCCAGTTGAAACCACGGCAGGTTCCCTGGGGTGACCGACACCCCATGGTCCGATGCCCATCTCCGGAAATGATCCCCGACCGCCCCCCGCAAACGATCAGGTGAATGCACGAAGGAAACGAACGTTGATGCATGTTGCCACAAAAGGTATGTACGGGGTTGGGGTAAGCTAATACCCCCCTGTTGCTTTGTGCGCTCCGAATGTGGCAAAGTAAGCGACCAGCTATTGAGTCTAAGCACAGCCAGGTACACAGACCGCAAGGACGAGGACACGGACGGAGTAGGGAAATACGCCTTCGCAGGGAAGGCAAAGATGGGGAGGATCCATGTCTGGAGCAGTTCGGAACGCTCAGACAAGTCCAGGCTGAAGTGGGCTACGGAAGGTGCACGGGCCATAGCCTTTGCCAAGGCCGGTGCAAAGCCTCCTCTGAGGAAACATCACCCAGCTGGTTACCTAAATACCGAGTTAAGGGGTCCGCCTTACAGCCCGGTTCTGCCAATTGCTGGCGAACCGGGTCGGGCCAGAACCCCCGCAGTAGAAACCTAGTCTTATCGAAGTTCAGCCGCAAGCCGGAAAAACTACTACACACTTGTGGTCAGACGTGGACAAAAAGGTCGGGTAGCCTCGATGCGACGTGCGCGCGTGTGACTCCGGGCGCTTGACTGACGAGATCAGACCACAGACAGTGCCGTCTATCTCATTTCGACTGGACTTTCCTTTTTTCTGTCCACCTTACGTCTTTTTAAAGAATTCTTGATATTCTGACGCATCAGTCGCTCATCGCCATGTTCCTTTTTTTTTCCTTGCTACTTACGTGGTTTCTTGGTACTGATGGCTCCAACTCAACCCAAATCCCGACCTTCTTCTGATGCCACGTCCAGATCGAGTGGCGGATTCAAAAAAAAGACTCATGGCTCTAGTATTAAGGCTCCTGACCCTCGTAACACCATACTTGGGAAGATTGATCCTAGTCGTATCTCCGTCCAAATTGATGTGGACTCCCCATCCACGGCTTCTATCTCGTCCATTCCTCTCCCTTTCCCTCCTCAATCAACTCAAAGTGACCCTAGTGGTCAATATAAACATGATGGATCTCAAAAAAAATTAACCGATGAGATATTTGTTGCCCCTTCTCCTCGCACCAACCGAGTCGGCCAACCCGCCATGTCCTCGTCCCATAGCTCTTCCTCACCAAATGTAGCGCCAAGCAACACTTTGGAGAGCAATACGGAAGGAAATGAAGCGGAGAAAAAAAAGGCGGAAGAAAAAAACAATGAAGAAAAAGAAGATGGGAAAAAAAAGGCGGAAGAAAACGAAGCGGAAGCAAAAAAAATGGAAGAACAAAAAAAAGCCAAAGAAAAAAAAGCGGCCGAGAGAAAGGAACCACCGAAGAGGAGTGAAGACTCGTCTACTATGAGCAATGCACCGTCTCTTCCTTCAACTCGTGCCTCCTCCGTTGTTCCTTCTTCCAAGGCTCACCATGGACGGAGTTCCAACTTGGGAGACGATGATGATGCGTCCATCGTTGACTTTCCCGACATAAGGCATGCCTTTACCTCTCCTTCCCCCAACAAGACACCCATCACACCTCAAAGATTGCCACACCAATCGGAACCCGGTGCACAAGATGACATGGAGATGCAAGCGTCGGTAGACCCTCTCCCCGCCCAACAAATGGCTTTAGAACGAAATCCAATTCGGGCGCTTGCACAACGCAATTTTCGGCCAAACGGAGCCTTGCCAACCGGTTTCCCCGAGCCCCGCGACCTCACCAAGGATGTTCAAGGCGGCAAAATCCCGGTCAAAGGCCAAAACCGGTTCTCAAAAATAGATGTGCTCTCATCTTCGCCTACGGTCTACCATGATACCTCGCCTCTTCCACCCACCGACCCCTTGTCAGCCTTGGTGCCCACACCACAAATACTCCTATTTGGAGACGGGCTTCCCTATTCAGGATTCCTACGGAGTTTTTCAGTTGCAGACATGACCAATTTTGAGTGGCCAAAACTCATTGGCCTCGTTTCCTTTGCCATCCTCCCAAGCTTTGCGCCCTTTCAAGATGAACCCCCATTTTTCTCTCATCGCACCATTGTTAAACAAATAGTGGCAATGTTGCGGGCGGCTAAGAAACAGGACAAACCAACCACTTTTTGGCTTGCGTATCAAGCACGTAGCAATGTGGCCGATGTTGAACTCGCCACTGTCCTAGATAGAAGAATTGACCTTGTTCCCTCATTGGGTTTTCTATGGTTGTCCGTCGTATGCCAAGTCATCCACATGGGAACCCGCACCCCGGACTCCCACGACATCCATACCTCTCCCAGTCCTTTGGACCAACCGCCCATTATCTTTCAGCTCACTTCCGTTCCCCTACCAAAAGGTCGTGTCCCTCAAACCATCGGGTACTTCCCAAGGAATGTCGACTCTACCCAGCCCATTCCCCCGCAAGTACACACTCCACAAGCCTCTCTTTTTCAAGTACGTTTAGATGTCCCCATCGACATCACGCGGGAAGTTGACGGGGTTGAGGTAAAATGGCACATCTCCGGCTCCTTGCCGCTGATGCTGATGCTCAATGGACTCAACCCCGACGACACGTCCACAGTATTAAAGGAGCTCACCATACCTAGGATAACTAAATCATTTTGGCCCGTAATTGTCAACTCCGCCCCTGATGGCTATCGCCTTTTTGATTTTTTCGTCCCGTTTAATGTCTTGGGCAATTTTTATGACGAACAGCCCGCCCTCATGGACATGGGTGTGTCCATAGGACTCCTTGATCGCTCCGTCAAGGAGTCCTCCATCATCATTACACACCAGCCCCGTTTTCAAAAGGGTGCGGCGCGCAAACGCAAGTTCCCCTCGGATGAGGTCCGCACTGCCATTGAAATGAACCCCCCACTTTTCCGCAAATTCGCCTTCCTTGTACTCCTCAACAAGTATGACGTTTTCGGTATGGTGCATGACCCCATGCTCATACAGCCTGCAGTGCAAGAAATAGAAAATCTGGGCGACATGATGTGTGTGTCCGCGCACACTAACGCTAGAATTTTTGCGAAAGACTTCGCCAGAGAGGTGGAACCCCCTTTCTCCATTGTGCGATTCCCCCCTACGCTGGACACACGTGATGTGCTGCTGTCAGCCGCTGCTTTCGGACCGGTTGAAGACCACCAAATTTTTCAACAATCTGGACTGGTCATGGTTAAATACCAAGCCACACAGTCCGTTGTTGCCTCATACGGCGCTACACTGCCTGGACCAGTGTACTTCTCGTCGGGAAACACATCCAAAGATGTCAACATGTCCCTTGCGGATCGCCTGGAACAAGTTCGCCTCGCTCCCCTCCCGGATCCCTTTCTCAACGAGGCTAATCTTGCTGCCGCCACGAATGCGCTCAGCGAATTCCAAATGCCCGACATAAAATCCACCCATGCACCCTCTCCCGTACCCACAGCACCACCCTCCATCTCCAACTCATCTTCTTTTCTCCAGCAACCATGATGATACACCCCGACCGACTCATCGCTGCATGAAGCTACCCTCGCTGGTTTCACAGTGCCAATGGTCCTCTCCCTCGGCTTGCACCACAAGCATGTTCATGAACTTGTTACGGCGACACTCCTTTGCCCTACACTACACTCATGTTGCTACTGCCATCTGCATAGCCACACATCGCGTTCTCCGCATGCACTACGCAATCGCAGTCAGTGTTGCAGGATTTTGTCTGCTCAGAATGTGTCAGCTACTACACCGTCATACCCTGCGTTTCGCTGCCCCCCCACCACTGGCTCACGTTGTGACGTCTCCACCACTACAGGTCCCACCTGATGGGGCGGCTGATGTGACATACATGAATCTGTCTACAGTGTGTCCTGTGCCTATCTCGAGAGGTAACAGTGCCCCCCTCCACACAGTCATCGTTCCTTTCTGTAACATTAGTGCCATCATATTTGCGCTCATTCGTATAATCCTCATGCGCCAGGCTATCCTGCTCTATGCGCTTATAAAACACCCCCTATCCGCAGATTGTGGACGTCAGAGTGTTCCACCCTGCTACAACCCCGCTGCGCCGGTCTGCTCCGTATCCAAACAACGTCAGGGAGTCCCACCCTGCAACTCACTGAATGGATGCTTCAGCCCCGGCTCTGATGATCCATCAAGTATGCACCAGCCCATGGGCACACCACACACACCACACGCACGCACACACACATATGACACACTGACATTCGGTTTACTCAATGTCGGCGGCGTAGAGGTGACGCCAAACAGATTGTGTCACATACTATCCGGATTTACGCCTCTGCCCCACACCCTTTCCCTCCAAGAGTTCAGGCCCAGCTCCACCTCAACGTTACGTGATCATGAGCGTGTGGCGGTGTACTGGGGGTACCATCTGCATGCCAGCTCCCCTACGTCTAAAGAAGGAGTAGCCCTCCTCATACACACTTCTATTGCACCAGCTCCTCCGGCAATACGCGTTCACATCCCTGGTAGCTGATCTCTGCCTCCATATCATTGCACAGCGACCCCTCGATGCCCTCCCTGTCCATTGCCTCCTACTATGGGCCGCACACAGCTGCCGCCAGGCTCCCGTGTGAAAAGGCCCTTGCGGGATTATCCCAGGAGTGTGCCATCATACTAGGAGATTATAACGCCGTGACTCACCCCAGCCACACTACAGCCCTCCGGGCGCCCATGTGGCCTTGGCTAGTGGCAAAGGAGCGCGCCGGCACCCTGGTTGACCTCATAACCCCGCACCGCGATTCTGTCCCCTACACCAGAGTACGTCGGTATGGGGGCACCAAGAGCTATATTGACAGAGCCTATGGGTCCCGGCTGTTCCAGGCCCTCTATAAGACATCAGGGGCCCAGGTACCTGACTTCTCCGGTGTCACCGGGATTCAGGACCATGACCCCATCCTCGTCCACACGGCGCCATGGTCACAGCAAGTGCTCCCCGAAATGCGCTGTGCCATGTGGAACCGCCATGATGTCACCGCTTATAAAAAACGTATCGCAGCCCTGACTGCCGACATGCCTCCCCCAGTCTCTGCACACGACTGCTCGCTCACATACGCACAGCTCACGTCACACATGCTGACCGCCATGCGTGAGGTTAACGCATCTAAGGCCCCGATCACCCCTGTTACTGAGGATCCAAGCGACTGGGCCTCTGTGATCCGGCAATTGGCCAAGCAGGCCAAGCGAAGATCCAAGGTATTTTACCGCAGAGTTAAACACACCCTCCTATCGCCCCCCGCCCAATCAACACTCCCCACCCCCACACGAAAAATACAACGTATCCTCCAACGCAACACCCCATGGTCTGCACACGCACTGTCGCACATACCCCAGCGCCCCAGACACCAGGATGTGCCGCCCCCCACGCTAGCTGCACTGCCCCCCGGTCCAGACAAAGTACCCCCGTACCTGCTCCACGTACTCCCCGATGAATCATTCCGTTTGGTACACGCCTGTGTCACCCTCTGCTATGAGGAGGGCACCATCCCAGATGATTGGCTTGTTTCAGAGACTTTTTGTCTCTTTAAAGGAAAGGGTAAGTGGCAGGACCCCGACCTCTGGAGGCCCATCGCCATGAGTAATTCAATTTACCGGCTATTCATGCGATGGGTCTACTCACAGCTGTACCCCCTAATATCCCCCCACCTGCACCACAGACAATTCGGCGGTAGGCAGGGTATATCCACAGCCCGGGCCACTCAAATTTTCCTCGATGACCTCGACAAACTAGGCCCGGTAGAGGCCGTTCTGGCCTTTGATGTCTACCATGCCTTTGACAGCCCCCCGAAAATCCTGATCCGTGCCGTCCTTGACAGAATGGGAACTCCCGTGAAATTACTGCGCATAATCACCGTGGTAATGGAAAGGGGCTCCACTTTTCTCAGGGGGGCCGAACAGGAAATTTTTCGCACAACACACGGGGTGAAACAAGGGTGCCCCCTCTCCTGTTTCCTCTTCGTCGTCGTTTTTGACATCCCCCTGCGCGTGCTCGACCAGCATGGCATCACCTTCTCTGCATATGTCGATGACATATGTTCCCCGACCCCCCCCAAGCGCAGCCAGCATCAGGCACAACTTGTCCAGTATGCCCTCAGCCTCATCGCATGTCAGCTGAATGTGGGCAAGAGCGAGTCCCTCCCTATGCTCCATTCCCCCACTGATCTGCCTGTCCTCCCCAAATATTTGCACCCACCATGCGCGCTTCAGGCTTCCAATGAATCGCTTTGGCAATCAATCCCAGCCGACTCCCCGCCAGAATGGAGCTCACAGGTAAATCACCCTTTCGTCAGGGCCAGATATATCATGCATCTGGGCCATCCCCTGGCCCCGCGGCTCTGTGTCGACAGGGCGCTGTCTATCGTCCTGGAGGAACTGAGAAGCCAACTCACTGAGCTGCACTCACAACCGATCCAAGTCCTGGATAGGGTCCTTTTGGTAAACACCATGGTACTGCCACGCCTACTATACCGCACTGAATGTATACCCCTCACTGTCACACAGCTACACTCACTTAACTCGCTGATTGAAAAATTCATTTTCGGTGTGCTAGGGCTACCCTCCGTCGTTGCCAGGAAAACTCTGTACACCCACAGAAGCCATGGCCTCGGCATGGGTTACTTCCCTGTACTCCACCCCACGAGAGTTCTGGACACACTGCACCGCAATCCTTACCTCCACACCATGTCCACGCGATCTAAGCACCCACTCTCCCCATACAACACATTCAGCCTGTCCCCCGTACCCTGTCTCTGTGTTTTTGCTTGCAACGTCACTATTTTTTCACCAACCGTTGGCAGGTTGGCCCTCACATGGCCCTTACACGCCCACATCACTGTCGTGTGAGTGGAATGCCACTCTCTCCCTCCTCCTGGCCACCGGCCCAAATCCCTCCTGCTTCTCTCTCCTGGGGAAATGCCCTGGATTGGCACCCGCGCGGACAGTACCCCCTATCACACTGCCACCACCCCCGGGTGTGGAGTGCGGGGCGACCACTTCTGTGTTATCCACATGTTCAATTATTCTGCACAAACGCAAACCCACTGTCCACAGCTCCTTTCTCCTCCCTGCTGCCCCACCCACTGACCGTAGCCTGGGATGTGGGTGATACTTTGTATGATGGGCTGGCCTCCTGAGGACTCTCGAGCAGTGACTTTGGACTTGTTTTACAAAAAAAAAAAAAAAAGGTCGGGTAGCCCCCACCAATTCGGACGCCAGCTCCGGACACACACACACCCTATCTATTACACGGAGCAAGGGCACTGCACTCCTTGGGCCCACACCACTCACAGACGCCAAGGGTCTGGTAGGCGGTGCGCGCACCGGTCGGGTGGAAGTGTCTTCAGTAGAGGGAAAACCCCAAGTCCAGCCATCAGGCACTTGTACCTCAGGGGATGGGGGGTGCACCACGGGCCACACATCACTAAGGTTCCAATTTGCCAGAGTTGCCACCTCCACTTGGCGTGCAAGTAGGGTATCAGCCGACTCCCCAGACCTGGGCACTGTGAGCGGGTCAACACCCGGGACAACTATAGAATTGTGATCACAAAGGGACACATGCAACGTGAGGGCATGCCGCTGCACAAAGCGGTCAACCTCCTCACACTGACGCCGTCGTTCCGCCGCCTTGTCGTGAAAATGAGCAAACAAGATGGTGAGCCGAAGCCCATCCTTGGAGGCCAGCGTGGCAAACATGATACGCGGCTCAAGCGAGGCGGCCCAACATAGCTCCCATTCACCGGACCACACCAGGCCTGTCCCCCCAAAGCCCGAAGGCGTCGCATTAAGTGTAGTGTGCAACCCGAACTTTTTGCCCCAACCCTGTAGGCGTTCCTGGTCTACCCCAGCCGGGGAGACCCGCAGGTGAGGCTCTTACAGCCCCAGAAAGTCAATGTGTGACTTTGTCATAAAAGTCATCAGGTCCAACACCCTAGGCTGCTTTGCACCCTTGGGCTTCGCAAACACACTCCTACAGTTAAAGGTTGCCATTGTAAGTGGCTTGGTGATCAGTAATTAACACATCGAACCAAAACCGGGCCCCTTACGCCTTCAGAGACTGTAGCCAGTTGTGCTGCTTCAACGTTTCAGCCGTGGGGCTGACAAACCCAGAGGGCATAGCTGGGGCCACAAGACCGTCCGGCTGTGGCGCGCCGGGCATTTGCTGCCCGCCACCCCCCACCCTGAGCAGTGTTGCAGCCCCAAGCAATGAGGCTGGCCCAACACATCCAGGGGCCCCCTCCAATGGCAAAGGGTTTCCTAATCTTTTCAGAAAAGGTTTTTGGTTTACCCAATGTTGTGCGTGTTCATGTATTTGATGAAGAAAACCTTGATGATTTTCCCAAGTGCAAAATGATGATCACAAGAAACTAGAACAGGGCAACCAATCACCGTATCGAATGAAATTCAGGACGTTCCCCTTCCAAATCAAAACATGAGTAGCAAAGACCGGCTGCAAATGCACAATGCAGGATTAAATACAAAGCTTCAATCTTTTATAAAGAAAGCAAATGGTTTTATAGTGAAAAGTGACATGAGTCTGGCCCAATAGACAGTGACAGGCACCTCAAGTGCATAGTTTGGAATGCAATGGAGTTCGTTAGGAACTCCGGACAAGTAGGTTGCGCCAGACACACGATATGCCTTGGCCAGCTTGGCCAAGCAGCTGAATCCAGAATCATCATTGAAAAGTACATGAAACTTTTGAGTATCTAGGTTTTGAGGTAGGGGACCACTAGGCTCAAAACCCCTTGAAATTACCACAGAAAATCCTGCAAACGTGCAATTGACGCTCTCATCAGATCATAGAAACATTTTACACTGCTAATACCTTGCAAAGCAGCGTAATGTACCGTTTATGATGTCCCAATCGAGGAGCATTCCCCGAAAGTCGCCAGGATCGAGAGAAAACTTTTGGCACAAATTTGGGGGTAGTGGGGTTGGAACCCAGGACCTCCTCCCTAGGGCACACATGGTTAACCACTAGGGTATGGTCGATCGCTGTAATGCGAAGGGCCATCGCTGTATAAACAGCATTTTAGTAAACGTCGTGTCCAAATGTCAGGGCGGAGCAATCCTCCCAATGGAGGGCACAAACCTCCAGGAGCTGAAAAAGATAGGAAATGAAACTGGTAGGGTGTGAATCCTGCATTTTAGCGGAAGGGCTAGCGATTGAGAAAGTCAAATCGCTAAAATTTACTTAGACTTAAGACGTTAGAAATCGTCAAATCTTTTTCAAAACTCATAGTCGCAGACAAGTGCAACAGAGCGGCGCTTCACCAAAGACGGCACGGAAGCATAACGGCACACCAAAGCAAAGGTTAGGACCGAATTTTTGAAGGCTTTTCAACGAAATTTTTACTAAGTTGCCTCAAAATTTTATAAACGTTAGGAAACAAACAAGAAGTAGACAGAGCAGAACAGGGCAGCCGGCGAACCCGTTATTCAGGTATGTCCTTGTGATTACACATGTGTGCGTTGTGCTCCTGTTGCTCATTCCGTTACATTGATAGGGTTGTTCTCGTAGGGTCACGTGGGGGTTTGGGCCATATTTTCTCCCGTTCTGCGCAGGCGGAGGGCAAAATGAAAAGTATGGGAAATGAATGGAGCATGATGCGCGCACATAGGGTTAAAAGAGGCGTTGTGCTCGCGATGCATGTGCCTAATTCACGCAGCAACGCCTTGTTGTGCCTGATCCTGCGCTTGCATTGAGCCTTGTTCTCTCTCCACATGTCACAAACGAAGTGCTTCCTTGTGCCTTTGCTCGCCTTCTCGTTCAAGTAGGGTTGTTTAAAACGTTAGGCTTCGCTCTATGTCACGTTTTTGCCGTTCACCATGCTCTCTCTCCTGTAGGTGCAAGTGTGGAGGAGGATGCATACACACAATGCATTAATCGTTTAGGGTTGTGCTGAATCGCCGTAGGGTTGTTTAAGCGCTTAGGGTTGTTCTTGTGCTCAATTTGAATGGTATTCACATGGTGCACAATAACTAGCATGCTTGCTTGTAGGGTGATAGCAACGAACTTTTTACTAGGCCTGCAAAGGCGTAATGCTCCATTCCCAAGTAAAACTTCCGAAGTCGACCTGATAGATAGAAAACAGCGGAAGAAAACAACTCTCAAAATAAGACAAAGGCGTTAGAGCATTCCAAATTAGGCATCCTATGCACATGTGCACAAAATAGTAGGTTTGAAGGTAAGTGAGACATTATGGATGCAAATTTCATCATGTGAGTCAACAAATCTAGGTGTTTGCATTAGCACGGCATGTTTTCAGTGGCTGAGGGTAACCCCTGGTCAATTACACGCAACACGTCAACCATGGGTATTTCATTTGCATGTCACTTACTCGTTTGAGTGCCATTGTCTCTGCTTTTTGCTCTCTTGAACTTCAGTGAACACTTGCATTATTCATGTATGTATTTCCATTTCACGATTTCCCTTGTTCCTATCCTCTTTCTCACCTTTAGTGCCTCCATTTTTTTGCAGTCCGAGCCCCATTGAAATTGTCCACATTGAATTTTTGAAACCTCTGAACAACCATTTGTGACTATTGTATATTGTCTACTTTTTATATTGTTTTCTGCCCCTGCCCCTGTTTCTGCCCCTGGTTTCTTCCCACGGTGCCAAGCGCCAGCTCTGCAATGAATGAAGGGCGATCAAGGGCAAGCAGCATCTAGTGGTGGTCCACTGAGAGGCCTGAAGATCTGTGTTCTCCATAGATTAAAGCACTGTGCACCCAGTGGGTCAAACAGTGATTTCAGTGATTGTCTTTTTGGGTGCTTGCTATATTTTTTGTGGAGATTTTGGTTGCCGATGCTTTGTTTTTAGTGCAAAATAGGGTGGCACAACATGGCAGTCGGATTTTTGTTTGTATTCGACACTCGGGATATTTCCCCTTCTTTTGCAATCATATATCAGCTGTTCTACCCCCCCCCCCCTTGTTGTACAATGTTGCGTAGGTGTGGGCATTTGTCAAAAGGTGCCCAACTCTGGTGAACACTGTTTTGCATGCAGATTGCGGGTAAATGGATTAAAGCATTTTCTGCCCCTCCCCCCCTTGTGTATGTGCTGAAAGTGTTTCTCAAACCGTTTCTCAACCCATTTGAGTTTTTTTTCGACTGTGGTATGTCTGGTTTGAATGTCAGTACTTGTTTTGGTTTTTTCTTCGGTCATTATCGGTCAGCCCCCCCCCCCCCCCCCCCAAAACAGTGTCGTGCAGTGAGGGCTCTGCGCACTACAGTGCTGAATTTTTCTCGATTCACCACTGTTTTGGGCGGCACAACACTGCCAGCCCCCCACCCCACTGTGTGCGAAGTGCTAGAATTCTCTTCTGCTACCATCCGCCCTTGGGTGGTTGGAGTGCTGCAGTTTTAGTGCTGCCCCCCCCCCGGTTGTTTATTTTTCAGGATGCGTACGACTGAGAACTCTGGTGACCCCCCCCCTACCCCGTTAATAGGCATCGCTTCTAGGGACCCCAAAAGAATAGTCACGCTTACCGGAATTTACCCCACCTAGGGCAAGCTAGCAATCGGTCCTAGACGGGCATGTTGCATCCTACAATGAGAGCACTGTTGGTCCTGATATCACAGCGGGGCACACACCGAAACACCAAACTAAGGCAAATATGCGGCCCGGCGATTGCGCACCAGGTTTTCGGCTTAGTTAACGTGCCCCTTTCATACCGCGTTGCAAGGTCGGCAGGGTGCACGGCGTACAGTGGCTCACGCACACCCCACCAAGATGAGAATTTGCATCTTTGTCAGCGGTGCCTCAGGCGCCCTGCCCTTGTCGCCTACCCCTGCACAGACTTCCGGGCCTCCAATACACTTCAGCTACATTACTGCGGTGAAGTGCCACGGGCACCTCACAGTTCAGGTGTCGTACCTTTGAGTTCATGATCCCATCATGCATATACTACAGTGTTGTACATAGATGGTCACTGTCTCAGAGAACTCGCACTGAAAAACTGTGTGACGTCTTAAAAAAAGCAAGGTCGACAGTGTCGGCATCCTTTGCCCACGAAACTAATATCTGCACCAGTGGTAGACCCGGGAGGAGGAACCGGTAGATAGGCCCTCATAGTGGCCACCCCAACAGCCTTGATATTGCCAACAGCATCACACAAATTGTGATAGGAAACTGCCTTCATTGATTCCCTATGCCTTGGGGTCCATCGGGTTACCATGCCCTTGGAGCTCCAACGAACCTTGCGTAGTACTTCATGCCACGTACGCTTGAGGCCTAACAGGTAGCAAAGCCACCTTTAAAAGGACAATCAATGGGACATGCCAATGGTTGGAAAACAAAGCAGAAAAATGTAACATCAATGCACAGAGACTAATTTGGTTGTGGCACTGCAAACAAGGCATTTGTCATCACAAATATGCAAACTCGACCGCCATGCGCCTTTGATTCCACATGGAATCACTGCAAATGATTCAGAGTCAGAAACTGTACTGCTTTCGAATCCCTGAGACCCAAAACCTGGGAGGGGCACATGAACAAATGGCCGCTGAAAGCAGGCTCCAGCCTTGTGCAAAATGAAACCTTTTAACACCCACTTTTTGACAAAGAATGCTGCAAACTGATGCACATGAGAGCACAGACTACACCTCAACAGCATCTATTTCAAGCAACGTGTTGCAAATGCCAATTGGACACACAGTGCAAAGCAGGAAGTGGGCTGTTTGCTCAAGGCTACAAAGCCCAGACACATTCAAAAGGCAAAGCCTGTAACAGAAAATTTGAGAGGCAAGTGGAACACTTCACGTGAGCTGCTGCCACAAAGGCTGTTGAGCCACCAGATGCCATGTGAGAGTGTGAGCAATTCACATAAGAAACCAAAAAAGTTTTGGAAAAGACCATTAGCCAGGCCGGGACCCTGATGAGGACTAGGGTGCGTGTTGCCTGCATGTTGCCGTGAGGGGCAATGCCTCTGCATCCCCAATCTGTCCCATGTGCTCTGTGACTGCTCTCGTGTCATGTGGCAGTGCACCGTTTCTGTTTGCGATGTTCTGGAGAGACGAATAAATCGAACAGCTGCCAGGACCCGGCAGCACAGTCCCTCGTCAAGCCTGGAGGCCGTGGGAACATAAGCGCTGCAGGAGCAATTGGCCTCAGAACATTGCCAAGGGTACACGCAAGCGACCCATAAAATCTGTCCATCTGTTGTCGTCGACCTGTTGTCACCTTTTTTCTTGTGCGTGGCGGAACTCCCGCCTGAGTTCACATCAGTGTTCACATGATGAGGGACAGTGGCGTGAATAGTGGTGATCCAGGGGAACTGAGCATCTGTTGTCACCATCGCTCTTTGCAATAAAGACCACAGGCCCAGCTCCATGTGCCCAGTGGCGCATGAGGGTAGAGGAAGGTAGAGTAAGGTCCGTGGGGCATGGGTAAGACCCACGATGCAGGAACCCGCAAACTCGCACGCCCTCTGCAGCGTAGCGTCCCAATGCCACTGTTACCTCAGTCCCAAAACCCGCAGGCCCCAATCCGATGAACCGTAGATGCCCCAGCGGCTGTGCATAGCCATTGCCTTTGGAGGTCTGACTGCGGTGCTGAGGCAAGCCAAAGGGAGGGGTACGGCGATGAAACTCGGGGCAGACCGGCCGAAGGTACGGTGTCCATTCGGAGATCCGGCCCAATTGGGCCGGTCCAATCTGCGGACCGCCGCAAACTCAGTGGAGTCGACGTATCAGTCCTCTTCGGCGGCCGGCGATGCGGGCCAGAACCGCCGGCCGGAGACTCGACCGATTCAGCCACGAACAATACACGCCGTCAATTTGGTTGGCCAGCGGTGCGAAGTCATACCCCCCCAAACTCCGTACACTCCTCCCCACTTTTTCGAAACTGTACCGTGAGGCCCTTTCTCAAACGCTGTCTCTTTGTGCCCACAACACGTCCTCAGTGCCTACAATTAGTAGACCGCGTGGTCCGTCGCAGGCAGCGTCTTCAGAGCAAATCTCTGCCACCGTGTGCCCGGGTCGACGGCGTCCCCGGGTGCCGGTGTTCGCAGGCCGCCCTCTGCCCCCCTTCCGTTCGCGGCCGCCACGGGTGGTCACTGTCCGCAACGTGGGGACCGCACTCCGCGGTAGAGTGCAGTGGGCAGTCCGCACAAACGCACAGACCGCGCACGTGCACGCGCGACCGCCGTGACCCGGTCCGACCGCTGCCGCCCACCACATATCCCGGCAAAGGGCTCCGGCCGGGCGATGCCGCCGGCCTCTACGGCGTCGGTGGTCTGTGACAGACCCGGGCGGCGTGTCGTAGCGACGAAAGTGCAACCGCCGGCGACTCGCGGAACGTTTCGACCGCACGTGAGCCGTGCCACAGGACCAGCCCCTGGGGGCAGGGGGTTTCGGAGAGGGGGGAATTGGGGTGCCCAGGTCCCAGTGCCAATTGTTTGGACAGACCCGCGGCCGCTGAAACGACACGGCACATGCCCCACCATCACCGCAGTCACACACGGATGACCCCGCGACGGTCGCCCCCAGCCTGTCACCCCCGGAAGGCTGGTCACGCGGCCTTGGCCTTGGGTCCGGATGGGGCACCTTCAGACGACGCGCGCGCGCCGCAGTATTTGCCGCGGTGACAGCGAAGGCCGAGGCGCGAGATGAGGGCGTCCAAAACGCGCAGATCCATTTCGCGGTACAGAAACTGCACCCCGATGAACACTGTGTCCTGGTGGCAACGTGGGGAAGACGGTGGGCAGGCCTAAGCTAAGGTTGCGGATGCAGGCACTTAAGATGCTTCGTGCACAACTTGCGCAATGTAAGTGTATGCAGACCTTTCATTCGGACCCACGCACATCCGATGTGCGACTCTGTGAATCAGTAGGACCGACCCACATCCGATGTACGACTCTGTGAATCAGTAGGACCGACCCATATCCGATGTGCGACTCTGTGAATCAGTAGGACCGACCCACATCCGATGTGCGACTCTGTGAATCAGTAGGACCGACCAACATCCGATGGGCGACTCTGTGAATCAGTAGGACCGACCCACATCCGATGTGCGACTCTGTGAATCAGTAGGACCAACCAACATCCGATGTGCGACTCTGTGAATCAGTAGGACCGACCCACATCCGATGTGCGACTCTGTGAATCAGTAGGACCAACCAACATCCGATGTGCGACTCTGTGAATCAGTAGGACCGACCCATATCCGATGTATGACTCTGTGAATCAGTAGGACCGACCCACATCCGATGTGCGACTCTGTGAATCAGTAGGACCGACCCATATCCGATGTGCGACTCTGTGAATCAGTAGGACCAACCAACATCCGATGGGCGACTCTGTGAATCAGTAGGACCAACCAACATCCGATGGGCGACTCTGTGAATCAGTAGGACCGACCCATATCCGATGTGCGACTCTGTGAATCAGTAGGACCGACCCACATCCGATGTGCGACTCTGTGAATCAGTAGGACCAACCAACATCCGATGGGCGACTCTGTGAATCAGTAGGACCGACCCACATCCGATGTGCAACTCTGTGAATCAGTAGGACCGACCCACATCCGATGTGCGACTCTGTGAATCAGTAGGACCGACCCATATCCGATGTGCGACTCTGTGAATCAGTAGGACCAACCAACATCCGATGGGCGACTCTGTGAATCAGTAGGACCAACCAACATCCGATGGGCGACTCTGTGAATCAGTAGGACCGACCCATATCCGATGTGCGACTCTGTGAATCAGTAGGACCGACCCACATCCGATGTGCGACTCTGTGAATCAGTAGGACCGACCCACATCCGATGTATGACTCTGTGAATCAGTAGGACCGACCCACATCCGATGTGCGACTCTGTGAATCAGTAGGACCGACCCATATCCGATGTATGACTCTGTGAATCAGTAGGACCGACCCATATCCGATGTGCGACTCTGTGAATCAGTAGGACCGACCCATATCCGATGTGCGACTCTGTGAATCAGTAGGACCGACCCATATCCGATGCATGACTCTGTGAATCAGTAGGACCGACCCACATCCGATGTGCAACTCTGTGAATCAGTAGGACCGACCCATATCCGATGTATGACTCTGTGAATCAGTAGGACCGACCAACATCCGATGTGCGACTCTGTGAATCAGTAGGACCGACCCATATCCGATGTATGACTCTGTAAATCAGTAGGACCGACCAACATCCGATGTGCGACTCTGTGAATCAGTAGGACCGACCCATATCCGATGTGCGACTCTGTGAATCAGTAGGACCGACCCATATCCGATGTGCGACTCTGTGAATCAGTAGGACCGACCCATATCCGATGTGCGACTCTGTGAATCAGTAGGACCGACCCATATCCGATGTGCGACTCTGTGAATCAGTAGGACCGACCCATATCCGATGTGCGACTCTGTGAATCAGTAGGACCGACCCATATCCGATGTGCGACTCTGTGAATCAGTAGGACCAACCAACATCCGATGGGCGACTCTGTGAATCAGTAGGACCAACCAACATCCGATGGGCGACTCTGTGAATCAGTAGGACCGACCCATATCCGATGTGCGACTCTGTGAATCAGTAGGACCGACCCACATCCGATGTGCGACTCTGTGAATCAGTAGGACCGACCCACATCCGATGTGCAACTCTGTGAATCAGTACGTGACTCTGTGCATCAAAAGAAACAAATACAATGTCATACATGACGTAATGGGACTGACAAAAAGTGCTGCATCGCTCAGCAACACCACTTCCCCTCGCAATGCAGCCCCAGACCTACGAGCGTGTACTATCCGTTTGGGTCAGCAACGTACCGGACGTGGCTGGGGCCAGCCACCCATGTTGGTCCCTGGCTCGGAATCAGCAGGACCCACCCAAATCTGATGTCTGTAGTTTCAAGGGCCCCATCCCCATCGGATTCGTGGACCAATCCGGGAGCCACATAGACCATGTGTGCAGTTGCCATTCCCACAACTGCACGCGGCCACCGTATTTGCGGTTCCTCCTCCGCGACTTCACGCAGATATCAGACCATTCCCACACAGACCTGCTTGTAAGTCATGCCTTCTTCGAAGTCTGTGGCCGGTCCAAAGCGCAGGAAGTAGACAAGAATCGGCTGCGACTTCAGCGCGGTCCGGATGGTGGTCAGGATTTCCAGCGCCCGCTCATGAGGCACGGCAAACTCCACATCACCGACTCCCGGCAGGTATCTGTATGAGGAAGGCTGTGCAGGAGAAGGCTGAAGCAACTGACGGCGGAGACAGAGAGAAGAACAAGGGACGCGGACAGAGACAGAGACATAACAGTACCAGGGACAGGTACAGGAACAGAGACAGCGACAGAGACAGTGATGGGGATGAAGACAGCGGCAGAGACGGAGATGGACAGGACAGGGACGGAAATGGGACAGAGAGACAGGGAAACCGGCGGGCCCAGAGACCAGCACAGAGACAGGGCCAGGTGAAGGCTGCCCGTGTGGATGGAGACAAACGGATATTATCAGTGAACAGCTCGGGACTGTTTGGTGCTCCTCCGAACTGAATGGCATTTTGGTTGACCCCATTTCTGCGCTCGGGAAACGCCCCGCCACAGTCACGTGGCGAACACGGGGTAGTGCCTGATGGTGCCGCCACAAGCCTCGGCGTCAGGACCTTCAATCCCCCCATATGGCCTCTTGATGGACTCCATGTAGAGGGCCCATGACATCCATTTCATTGTCCTCTTGACGGCAAAGCCAGGCCACCCCGCTCCAGTTCCCAAGTCTACGGCTCCACCTCCGCCGTGACCTCGGGCTCTGGGGAGATGCAACGCCCGCCCTCCCTAACGAGCACGTGCCCGGGAGCCCCCCCACCCCCGTAATGACCACCGGTTTGCCAACATTGGCGCCTGGGCTGGTCTTGCGAGGCTAAGAGGACCACCGCCCCCCCCCCAATGCAGGGCGCCCACAATCGTAGTGCCGACCGCGATACAGCCTCGGGATTTTGGGGGGTGCAACCCCCGCCCTATCGGATGTGCCCGATCCCCGGAGCCCGAACGCCCCCCCCCCCCCTCCCCACGGACGGCACGTGGTACCCACCGGAGAGGCTTACCATTCCCGAGGTCCTCACGGTTTACTGACATCTTCGCTACAACGAGAGTACCGAATAGACGGGGAGAAGTGCATAGCGGAGAAGGGGACACCCGCGTCGGCATCGGCCCTGTCTTGGCAGGCGAGTGACAGCCGGGCTACTCAGGCCATCGGCGCGGGGCCATGCCGTTTGGATCACTCCTCGAAGTAGCCTAGGCCCAAGTGGCACATACTTCGGTTTGGGTCCTGCGGAGGGGCTACGGGAGAAAGCCACACCCACCAGGCGTTGCATGGGCCATCGGATGTCTTGCAGCCCCCCCCCCCCCCCCCCCCGAAATGAATAGTACCCACAGCATCACCCTCTTCGTGGCATAGGGGGTATGTGGGGGGGGACCTGAGCGTACCAAGTGTACCGGGAGTGCACCGAGATCCAGCGGAGAGGTCTGGGGTGGGGAGGAGAAGGGGTACCCTCCGAACGTGTTCCGAGCACTTACCCCCACACACCCCCGGACGATGCCTGTGCCCCCACCCATGCCCCATACCTGTGCTCATGAGTGCATGACACTCACGGGCACACGCGCGGAGCCGGCCATAAAACGGTGCCAAACACCCACGCGAGCGTCGGAACAGGTGCCGGCGCCCCCCGGGCACTAGGCGGCCTGGGTACCGCGCGGTGCCCGTATGCGCGCGGCACCCTACGCAACGCCTCCCTTTGCACGGCCCCACCGTGTACCCAACCGGGCCGTCCCCCCTGCCCCGCCCCCAGCGGTTCCCCCAATGCAACACATCGCGTAATGTACGCACACCCCCGTACGCCCCGGTACCGGGCCGTGCTGTGCCGCCCGCCTCGCACCCCACCCCACCCCACCACACCACACCACACCCCACCCCACCCCACCACACCACACCCCACCCCACCCCACCACACCCCACACCACCCCACCCCACCCCACCCCACCCCACCCCACCCCACCCCACCCCACCCCACCCCACCCCACCCCACCCCACCCCACCCCACCCCACCCCACCCCACACCACACCCCACAACACCACACCCCACCACCCCACGCCGCACTGCACTGCAGCAAACCACGCATATCCATGCGCCCACCACGTACCCCACCACGTATACCTATGCCTGCCACATACCCTACCACACACACCCGTTCCTGCACACACACACACACACCCCACGTGCACCTGGGGGATGCGACAACGTCAGTGTTTGTAGAAGTCACACTGACGGTGGGCAAATAGGGGCCCAGGAAATCAAGTGCACGGGCCACTGACGAGTAATCGCGCAACACCTTCGCCAGCTCGCCCAGATATGACTTGAAGACTGTCAACGTGCAGACAACAAAAGCCTCACGGACGCCCAACAAAGGGAAGTTTCTGGGTCATGACTGTAATTTGTGTGAACGCGTTGATCGCTGCTGCAGTCACTACCCACAGCACTCCACACAAAAGGGCATTCAATGGATTGGGACCGGAATCGGGGCTGAAAATATGCGCCAGCCGACGTCCACTGAGGAGGCGCCAAACGGAGGGCGGGGGGGGCTGGGCCTGCAGCGGGTGCGACACGACTGTGACGCGCGCGCGTACGGCCCCCCAAGGCCCCGCACGGCGACACGGTGGCCGGGGGATGGGGGGCGCCAGCCTCGCGGTGCCACCCGACGTGCCCATTGAAACGCGAAGAGGGGGCGTTTGATACCCCCGGCAGTCCACACGGCACAGCGCCCCCCTCCCGCGTGCCATGCGCCCCCCCCCTCCCCGGCCTCTCTCCTCTGCTCTGCCTCTGCTCTGCCCCGCGGCTGTGACTCAACTGCGGGGGCCAGCGGATGCTCAGCTCCCGAACGCCCCCGTGTCACGGGCTGCGGGGGGGGGGGGGTCTGTGTCCACAAACGACGGTGCCCTGAGTACCCGGGGGCCGGGGGGGGGGGGGGGACGTGGCCCTCCTGCGCGCATCGCCCGGGCCTGCGCTCGTGGGCCCGCAGGTCCTGCGCGGCGAATCGAGTGGCGGTGGGTCCGCGGGACTTGGGGTTCGCCGGGGGTATGGCCCGTGACCGCCCATCCCCTGCGTCGGAGGGGGGGGGGGGGGTGACTGGGCATTAGGCACTGGCTTTTGCCACCGGTGCATCAGAAGGGGAAGGGGCCTCAGAGGCGGCCCCAGAGGCGGTTAGGCAGGCGGTTGGAGGGGGTTACCAAAGCGGTTGGGGGGCGGTTACTGTCGGTTACAAATGCCGTTGAGGCCGGCACTTGGCGTCAGGGAGACCGTGGCTGGGCATAGGCTGGGCGCCCTCGAGAGGGGGGGGGGGGCAGGCTCGAGAGGGGGGGTACCTCCCCCGCGCCATCCAAGGCATCGCTGGGGGTGGCCAGGCGTGCGAGGCGCGCATCCCCTCGGGGGACCTGGGGGACACCCCCACCCCCCCCCACCCACCCCCAGGCCTCGCAGCCACTTACCCACCGGCGTTCTTTGGGGCACCCCCCCAGACACCCCCCGCCCCACGGGCCTTGAGGGGGTCGGGGGGTCCCTCCCGTGGGGGAGGTCAAGTTTTAGGCGCCCCCCCCATGAGCCCCATCGGCGGCTGCGGATCCTGTCAACCCCCCCCCCCCCCCCCCCGTGTGACATTCCGTCGGGTTGTTGTTCCTTTACGGGGCCCTGGACAGTCACCCGGTCGTCCCTTCGCATGTTGCGTCGGGTCGCTGCGTTCTGTCGGCCGCTGCGGCCGGTGCTCCTGCTGGTGTCGTTTCCGCGTTCGCGGAGCCCCGTCGTTGGTGTGCCGGGGCTGTGCTGGATGTGGCGGGATGTGCCGTTTGCGTGTCAGCAGCGCCCAATAATTGGCGTATTGAGGGTTGTGCTGGTTGTTGTGGGGGTCGTGTGACTGTTTTCGCTGTCCACACGCCTCTGTCATCCTCTTGCACACGGCGGTCGTCCGTCTCGTGGCGCCGGGGGCTGGGGTCCGTCCCAATGTTCGCGTCTCTGCGGTCGTGTGTGCGTGTGCCTTTGCCGATGGTCATCCATCAGCCGCCGCGGCCCAGCCCACGCAAAGGGCAGGGCCGTGTGGCGGGGGAGGGCCGTGCCATGCCATGCCCTCCGATGCCGTGCCATGGGGAGGCCGTCGCAAGGGCGCTCCCATGACCGCGGCATGTCCGGCCAATGATCAACGCATCCATCGCATTGAGCGTGTCCCTGAGACGTGGGTCTGGCCGATGGACGGGCCAACCCCCCCATTGGTCGCGGATCGGGGGGGGGTGTGGAGGGGGGGGGGGGGGGCGTTGAATGGTTCAAGTGGCGCGCGGCCCTGTGAGACACGCTGCCCGTGGGGCTGATGCTGCGGCGTACCCCCTGCGCCGTGCCGACGCCGTTGGCGCTCGGGGCAAGGGGTTGCAGCGTCGCTGTGGGAGGGGGTGTGGGGGGGCTGTCATGTGATGTAGGACCCATTGTGCACTGGGCGACACATCCCAGAGACCATACCTCGAAACATTGCATTGCAAGTCCTTTGGTACCACGTGGGCTTTGGAGATGGATAGTGGTCGGCAGTAAAGAGAGTGGACATGTGGGGGAAGATGGTGACCATGGACTGAAAGCGATCCGGGCGGTGAAGCAGGCGTGGAAGACAGTCCGAAGGCCGGGCGGTGATATCTGAGAGGGGGCAGACGGGGGCAACGCAATGCCACGTGCGGCCTCAGGTGGGCAGGGGGGGGCAGGGGTACACACGGGCGCCGTATCCAGAGCCCCCCAAGTGTGTGGGCAAAGAAGTGAGCCCAACAGCACCGCGTCTGGGGGATGCTGCCGTCTGCGTTGGGACTATTGCCCATCAACGATGGTGCGCTCTGCCATTTACATGGCCAAGGGAGAGGCATGTGGGGCCGGGCGGAAGGATCTTGTAGAAGGCCCTGCAGTGCTGCGGGCAGAGGGAGCGTAAGGGAACTGTAACGGATACCACGACTGCAGTTATTCTGGGGCAGCTCTGGGCACTCCGCTTCCCCGTGGAGCCGCAGGTCCTACAGACACACACCCACACACCCACACACACTCTCTCTCTTGTAGTATACAATACAGTACAGTACACACAGCGGAGCGGGTGTACACTTGGAGCACTCACACACACATAAAACACGACAAACACGCACTTACAAAAGCCGTGAGTGCTCAATTCTTGTCAGTTGGACAGTCAAACAAGACAAACCATGTTCAACGCCAATAGACACTCACAAAGAGTACACACACAAACACTCAGACGATGAGAACCGCGAAACAAGAACAGAGCAAAGAAAAGCAGTTGTAGAAACTCCTCAGGAACTGCAGAGCCGTCATGGACGTCTTTCGGTCTGTTGACGAAGAAAGCAATGTGACGACTGTGAGTTCGGTGTGATACACTTCTCACCCTGTGCCCTCACCTTGTCCCAGCGTCCTGCTGCACACATCAACCGACCCCAATGGATCCTTGGAGGACTTCGTGCTCTATGCTACCCAATCCATGCACACAATTAGGAAGCCTTTCTGTGCTGGGTGCATCCACCCAACCACACACACACACACACACTAAAATCTTATAGGCCGGCGCGCTGCCGGAGGAGGTGGACGTCGGCGCACCGCACGGGGCATGTAACCCTCAGGCTGACAATCCGGCGGGATGACCATGTCTGTGTATTGCTGGTCCTTCCAGCAGGCGTTGTGGCTGAGCCATCAGACCAGTCGTTTACTTGCCTGTGGTTGCGTGCACGGCTGGTGGTGAGCCATCGCATACACCGCGCGCATAGCGTTTTCCGCGCCCCTTGGGGATGCCGAGTACACACGGCGCACTGACTTGTGTAAGGCCCCCATTACCACCATTTGTGGGTACGCACTGGCCAATCCCAACTGTGCCCATGGCAGGGCGCTCATTATCTGGGCTGCCCACGCCCATGGCCAGGGCAGGGCAGCAGTTAGGCTGCTGATTAGGATGCCGGGTGGGTATGAGCGGGGTGCACGGCCGGGGGTAATGAGGGGCATGCCGTGCCACGCGCGCGCACACACAATTGCAAACAAACGAGCACAACGCTGCTCAGAATGTGCGCGCACAAACACACACACACACACACACACTATGCAATAAGCTCCCAACACCGCAAACCCCTGGAGGCAAACAGGGCACTGGGCAGGTGGACTTCTCGTCAGGCCATCAAAACAATGTAGACATCGAAATGAAGAAGGCTAGGCGCCTTTCTGCAGTACAGGTACAAGCGAGATGAAGCGAACCAAGTCCTGACCCCCCGTGACCATCTCTGAATCAAGTACAGCCCCTGCCAGCGAACGCCACAAGACCTTAATAAGGCTGATCAGAGGGAACTCGTTGGGGCAGCGGATGGTGCAGATAGCGACCGCTTTCGAGGACATAGTCCGTGCAAAGGAAAATCACAAGGATGATTTCTTGTCCCGCACGGTGACAAAGAGGTCTTGGGACACGGACGTCGACAGAAGTCGGACACAGCAGTAAAACTTGGAGTGTGACCCCAAAATTAAGAAAACAAAACAGGAGAACACGTGAAAGTTTGTTTCCTTTGAATTTGGTATGCGCTGAGCCTACCTAAGCCTGTGCCACTGCCTGCTTTTGCGAAAGGGCGACCACATTTACTAGTGCCGGTGTTTGTGCTTCAGTGCAGCAATTGCATTGGGTGCTTGAGGTTATGCCAGCCGCACCGATTGTGCGAGTGTTGGTCTTGAGTTTATTTGGTGTCATATATGTGTGCTTGTGCCTGTGCTGATGCCTATGCCTTTGCTAGAGGGAGTGCTAGTGCGTATCTTTGGCAGAGGTTGGTGTGGGTGCCTGAGCGCTTGCTGATTGTGGCGTAGCATTGTCAGACCGCGGCGGTTTGCAGTGTGTGTGATGTACGGAGGCAGGATGCCCGTTCAACGCCACTTTGTGCTTCGATGGGATATTGGATTTATTGCAGCGTGCGAAAGGAGGAGGACTGAGTGGTGAACCCAGCCCCGGGGGTAGGGGGGTCCAGGGGCGCATAGTGGAAATCGGCGTCAGGTGTGGTACCATAGTGTATGTGCATATCTGTATGACAGGATGCTACTTTAAGAGGTGGAGCCCGTGGTGGAGGTCTGCATAGCGGTCCAGGCCACCTCTTTTGCCCGTTGGGTGTTAGAGGGGGATCCCTGGGGTAAGTGGTGGGGCAGGCCTGATAATGGCCTGCCTCTTGGACACAATGATCTACCGGGACGTGCAGTGGTAGGCTCAGGCAAAGGCCCGTGGGATCATGAAGCATGACACATGTGTGCGTTGTGACAGCCTTTCCCATCGCCCATCCTCCCGGTCAGCGGGCACAAAGGGACTACCGCAGCGCAACCAGAACAAAGGCTCAATGCGGATGCTCATCTCATAGATGATGCCCAAAGACGGGGCGCGCAAGACGGTCTTGTGCCACTCGGGATGGGTCACGTCCAAGTTCATGTCGTTGCCCTCCCAATCGATGAGGCGCATGGCCAAGACCTGCAATACCGAAACAGGAACCGGAACAGTGCACAAGTGCAGGCACAACGCCATCGAGCGTCGCCCCCGTGCCCCCATCACCACAAACCCACAGCAGCCCCTTGGGGAGGAGGCGAGGGCCAAGCAACTCTCATGTGTGTTCGGCGTGACGGCACTGCCCAGAAGGGGACTCCCAAAACGTTATGGCGCTGCAAAACGCGTTTGGAGGGGGGCAGACAAATGAAGAGTTGCAGGGGTGAAGGGGCTGTGAAAACATGTGGAAGGCCTTGGAAGGGTGTGGAGTGTGCAGAGGTGTTGAGGAATATGAAGGAGTGTGGGGCCGGATGAAGGGGCTTGGAGGGGTGTAGAGGGCTGGGGAGAAGAAGGATGTGGAGGGATGTGGAGGGGTGTGGAGGGGTGTGGAGGGGTGTGGAGGGGTGTGGAGGGGCGTGGAGGGGTGTGGAGGGGTGTGGAGGGGTGTGGAGGGGTGTGGAGGGGTGTGGAGGGGTGTGGAGGGGTGTGGAGGGGTGTGGAGGGGTGTGGAGGGGTGTGGAGGGGTGTGGAGGGGTGTGGAGGGGTGTGGAGGGTTGTGGAGGGGTGTGGAGGGGTGTGGAGGGGTGTGGAGGGGTGTGGAGGGGTGTGGAGGGGTGTGGAGGGGTGTGGAGGGGTGTGGAGGGGTGCGGAGGGGTGTGGAGGGGTGTGGAGGGGTGTGGAGGGGTGTGGAGGGGTGTGGAGGGGTGTGGAGGGGTGTGGGGGTGTGTGGAGGGATGTGGGGGGGTGTGGAGGGGGTGTGGAGGGGTGTGGAGGGGTGTGGAGGGGTGTGGAGGGGTGTGGAGGGGTGTGGAGGGGTGTGGAGGGGTGTGGAGGGGTGTGGAGGGGTGTGGAGGGGTGTGGAGGGGTGTGGAGGGGTGTGGAGGGGTGTGGAGGGGTGTGGAGGGGTGTGGAGGGGTGTGGAGGGGGTGTGGAGGGGTGTGGAGGGGTGTGGAGGGGTGTGGAGGGGTGTGGAGGGGTGTGGAGGGGTGTGGAGGGTTGTGGAGGGGTGTGGAGGGGTGTGGAGGGGTGCGGAGGGGTGTGGAGGGGTGTGGAGGGGTGTGGAGGGGTGTGGAGGGGTGTGGAGGGGTGTGGAGGGGTGTGGAGGGGTGTGGAGGGGTGTGGAGGGGTGTGGAGGGGTGTTGAGGGGTGTGGAGGGGTGTGGAGGGGTGTGGAGGGGTGTGGAGGGGTGTGGAGGGGTGTGGAGGGGTGTGGAGGGTTGTGGAGGGGTGTGGAGGGGTGTGGAGGGGTGTGGAGGGGTGTGGAGGGGTGTGGAGGGGTGTGGAGGGGTGTGGAGGGGTTTGGAGGGGTGTGGAGGGGTGTGGAGGGGTGTGGAGGGGTGTGGAGGGGTGTGGAGGGGTGTGGAGGGTTGTGGAGGGGTGTGGAGGGGTGTGGAGGGGTGTGGAGGGGTGTGGAGGGGTGTGGAGGGGTGTGGAGGGGTGTGGAGGGGTGTGGAGGGGTGTGGAGGGGTGTGGAGGGGTGTGGAGGGGTGTGGAGGGGTGTGGAGGGGTGTGGAGGGGTGTGGAGGGGTGTGGAGGGGTGTGGTTTTTGGTTTCTGGTTGGCCCGCCCGAGGCGACGGCAAAGCCGAAGGGGGGCCGCTGGAAAATCGCAGTCCCCAACCGTCCACGGGGCGGTTTACTCGGTCCCGCCAGGGTGGGCTGAAGCGGGCAGCCAGTGACAGCACAGCCCGCGCCACCGGGGGCTGCCACCAGCTGTAAAAGTTTTGTGTTGGGGGGGGGGGGTCCGCGTAGGTGTGGTGGTGGTGCGTTCCTTGGGAGGGGGGGGGGGGGGGTGGCAGCATGGGGCCGCGCAAGGGTCGCTGGCAGGGATGCGCATGGGCGCAGCGTGGCACCAAGCAGGGGCGCGGTGCGGGGCCGCTACACAGGGGCGCAGCGTTGGACTGTGATGGGGCGCTGTGGCGACGCAGGGGCACAGCATGGTTCTGGGCCGGGGCGCCGCATGCGGCTGTGCAAGGGGCGCCGTGCGGGGCTGCGCTGGGGCGCTGCCTGGAGCTGTGCTAGGGCACAGCATAGGACTGCGCAGGGGCGCAGTGTGGGGCAGTGCAGGGGCGCGGCATACAGCCGGGATGGGGTGCAGCCTGAAGCTGGGCTAGGGCGCAGCGTGGGGCTGCGCATGGGCGGAGCGCGGGGCTGCGCAAGGGGCGCGGCGTGGGGCCGCGCAAGGTTGTGGCATGAGGCTGCGCTGGGGCGCAGTGTGGGGCTGCGCTGGTGCGCTGTGTGGTGCGGCGCAGGGCGCAGCGTGGAATTGCGCATGGGCGCAAGGAGCATGGGCAGGGGCATGGGCACAGCGCCGTATGTGAGTGGGTGCCGTTCCGGGGCACGCAGTTGACAGATGACAGATGACAGTGCACTGCGCAGGGGTGCAGGATGGGACGGGGCATAGCGTTGTTTGGGACCGCGCAGGGACTGTGTAGGGGCGCTATGTGGGACTGTGCCAGGGCACAGTGCGAGGTCTGTGCAGGGGCACAGCACATGTTGCACAGGTTGCACATGAGCGCCGCGCAGGGCTGCGCGGAGGCGCAGCGCAGGACTGCGCGGGGGTGCAGTGCGGGGTTGCGCAAGGGCGCTCTGTGGGGCTGCACAGGGGTGCAACGTGGAACTGTGTTAGGGCAAAATGCGGTGTGGTGTTGGGGCGCAGCACGGGGCTGATCAGGGGCGCAGCGCAGGGCTGCACGGGGCTGCGCCGGGGCGCGGTGGGGGAGTGCGCAGGTGGGCCGCGCGGGTCTGCACAGGGGTGCATTCTGGGACTGTGTAAGGGCGCGGTGCAGGGCTGCGCAGAGACGCAGGACTGCGCAAGGGCGCAGGGCAGGGCTGCGCAAGGACGTAGTGTGGGATTGCGCTGAGGTGTAGTGCGGGGCTGCGCACGGGCGCACTGCAGAGCAGAGCAAGAGGGGCGCTGTGCAGGGGAGCAGTGCAGGGCTGCGTAGGGGCACTGAGCAGGGCTGTGCGGGAGCGTTGTGAAGGGCTGCGCAAGGGCGCAGTGTGGGGCTGCGCAGGGGCGCAGTGTGGGGCTGCACAGGGGCGCAGTGTGGGGCTGCACAGGGGCGCAGTGCAGGGCCGCGCAAGTGCGCAGCGCAGGGCTGCACAGGGGCATAGTGTGGGATAGCACAGGGGCACAATGCAGGGCTGCGGAAGGGCGCCATGTGAGATAGCACAGGGGCGTGATGCTGGGCTGCGCAAGGGCGCGGTGCAGGGCTGCGCAGAGACGCAGGACTGCGCAAGGGCGCAGGGCAGGGCTGCGCAAGGACGTAGTGTGGGATTGCGCTGGGGCGTAGTGCGGGGCTGCGTACGGGCGCACTGCAGATCAGAGCAAGAGGGGCGCTGTGCACGGGAGCAGTGCAGGGCTGTGCAGGGGCACTGAGCAGGGCTGTGCGGGAGCGTTGTGCGGGGCTGCGCAAGGGCGCAGTGTGGGGCTGCACAGGGGCGCAGTGCAGGGCCGCGCAAGTGCGCAGCGCAGGGCTGCACAGGGGCATAGTGTGGGATAGCACAGGGGCGCAGTGCAGGGCTGCCGAGGGGCGTAATTTGAGATTGCACAGGGGCGTCATGCTGGGCTGCGCAAGGGCGCGGTGCAGGGCTGCGCAGAGACGCAGGACTGCGCAAGGGCGCAGGGCAGGGCTGCGCAAGGACGTAGTGTGAGATTGCGCTGAGGTGTAGTGCGGGGCTGCGCACGGGCGCACCACAGAGCAGAGCACCAGGGGTGCTGTGCAGGGGAGCAGTGCAGGGCTGCACAGGGGCACTGAGCAGGGCTGTGCGGGAGCGCGTTGCAGGGCTGCGCTAGGGCGCCGTGCAGGGCTGCGCAAAGGCGCAGTGTGGGGCTGCGCAGGGGTGCAGTGCAGGGCTGCGCAAGGGCGCAGTGTGAGATTGCACTGAGGCGCAGTGCAGGGCCGCGCAAGTGCGCATCGCAGGGCTGCACAGGGGCATACTGTGGGATAGCACAGAGGCGCAGTGCAGGGCTGCGGAAGGGCGCCATGTGAGATAGCACAGGGACGTGATGCTGGGCTGCGCAGAGACGCAGGACTGTGCAAGGGCGCGGTGCAGGGCTGCGCAGAGACGCAGGACTGCGCAAGGGCGCAGGGCAGGGCTGCGCAAGGACGTAGTGTGAGATTGCGCTGGGGCGTAGTGCGGGGCTGCGTACGGGCGCACTGCAGATCAGAGCAAGAGGGGCGCTGTGCACGGGAGCAGTGCAGGGCTGTGCAGGGGCACTGAGCAGGGCTGTGCGGGAGCGTTGTGCGGGGCTGCGCAAGGGCGCAGTGTGGGGCTGCACAGGGGCGCAGTGCAGGGCCGCGCAAGTGCGCAGCGCAGGGCTGCACAGGGGCATAGTGTGGGATAGCACAGGGGCGCAGTGCAGGGCTGCCGAGGGGCGTAATTTGAGATTGCACAGGGGCGTCATGCTGGGCTGCGCAAGGGCGCGGTGCAGGGCTGCGCAGAGACGCAGGACTACGCAAGGGCGCAGGGCAGGGCTGCGCAAGGACGTAGTGTGAGATTGCGCTGAGGTGTAGTGCGGGGCTGCGCACGGGCGCACCACAGAGCAGAGCACCAGGGGTGCTGTGCAGGGGAGCAGTGCAGGGCTGCACAGGGGCACTGAGCAGGGCTGTGCGGGAGCGCGTTGCAGGGCTGCGCTAGGGCGCCGTGCAGGGCTGCGCAAAGGCGCAGTGTGGGGCTGCGCAGGGGTGCAGTGCAGGGCTGCGCAAGGGCGCAGTGTGAGATTGCACTGAGGCGCAGTGCAGGGCCGCGCAAGTGCGCATCGCAGGGCTGCACAGGGGCATACTGTGGGATAGCACAGGGGCGCAGTGCAGGGCTGCGGAAGGGCGCCATGTGAGATAGCACAGGGACGTGATGCTGGGCTGCGCAGAGACGCAGGACTGTGCAAGGGCGCGGTGCAGGGCTGCGCAGAGACGCAGGACTGCGCAAGGGCGCAGGGCAGGGCTGCGCAAGGACGTAGTGCGAGATTGCGCTGGGGCGTGGTGCGGGGCTGCGCACGGGCGCACCACAGAGCAGAGCACCAGGGGCGCTGTGCAGGGGAGCAGTGCAGGGCTGCACAGGGGCACTGAGCAGGGCTGTGCGGGAGCGTGTTGCAGGGCTGCGCTAGGGCGCCGTGCGGGGCTGCGCAAGGGCGTAGTGTGGGATTGCACTGAGGCGCAGTGCAGGGCTGCGCAAGGGCGCAGTGTGGGGCTGCGCAAGGGCGCAATGCGAGGCTGCGCAAGGGCGCAGTTTGGGGCTGCACAGGGGCGCAGTGCAGGGCCGCGCAAGTGCGCAGCGCAGGGCTGCACAGGGGCATAGTGTGGGATAGCACAGGGGCGCAGTGCAGGGCTGCGGAAGGGCGCCATGTGAGATAGCACAGGGACGTGATGCTGGGCCGCGCAAGGGCGCGGTGCAGGGCTGCGCAGAGACGCAGGACTGCGCAAGGGCGCAGGGCAGGGCTGCGCAAGGACGTAGTGTGAGATTGCGCTGAGGTGTAGTGCGGGGCTGCGCACGGGCGCACCACAGAGCAGAGCACCAGGGGTGCTGTGCAGGGGAGCAGTGCAGGGCTGCACAGGGGCACTGAGCAGGGCTGTGCGGGAGCGCGCTGCAGGGCTGCGCTAGGGCGCCGTGCGGGGCTGCGCAAAGGCGCAGTGTGGGGCTGCGCAGGGGTGCAGTGCAGGGCTGCGCAAGGGCGCAGTGTGGGATTGCACTGAGGCGCAGTGCAGGGCTGCGCAAGGGCGCAGTGTGGGATTGCACTGAGGCGCAGTGCAGGGCCGCGCAAGTGTGCAGCGCAGGGCTGCACAGGGGCATAGTGTGGGATAGCACAGGGGCGCAGTGCAGGGCTGCGGAAGGGCGCCATGTGAGATAGCACAGGGACGTGATGCTGGGCTGCGCAAGGGCGCGGTGCAGGGCTGCGCAGAGACGCAGGACTACGCAAGGGCGCAGGGCAGGGCTGCGCAAGGACGTAGTGTGAGATTGCGCTGGGGCGTGGTGCGGGGCTGCGCACGGGCGCACCACAGAGCAGAGCACCAGGGGTGCTGTGCAGGGGAGCAGTGCAGGGCTGCACAGGGGCACTGAGCAGGGCTGTGCGGGAGCGCGCTGCAGGGCTGCGCTAGGGCGCCGTGCGGGGCTGCGCAAAGGCGTAGTGTGGGGCTGCGCAGGGGTGCAGTGCAGGGCTGCGCAAGGGTACAGTGTGGGATCGCACAGGAGCACAGTGCAGGGCTGCGCAAGGGCGCAGTGCTGGAGTGCACAGGGGAGCCGTGCAGGGCTGCGCCAGGGCGTAGTGTGGGGATGCCGCGGGGCGCTGTGTGGGGGCGTTGTGCGTGCTGCGCAAGGGCGCCGTGTGGGATGGCACAGCGGCGCAGTGCTGGGCTGCGCAAGGGCGCAGTGTGGGGCTGCGCGGGGGCGCAGTGCGGGGCTGTGCGATGGCGCGGTGCAAGGCAGCGTAGAGGTGCAGTGCGGGGCTGCGCAGGGGCGCTGTGCGGGGCTGCGCAAGGGCGCAGCACCAGTTTGCACTGAGGCGCAGTGCAGGGCCACGCAGGGGCGCACTGTGGGGCCGCGCAGGGGTGCAGTGCAGGGCTGCGCACGGGCGCAGTGCGGGTCTGCGCGGGGGCGCAGTGCGGGTCTGCGCGGGGGCGCACTGCGGCGCTGCGCAATGGCGCGGTGCAGGACTGCGTAGTGGTGCTTTGCGGGGCTGCACAGGAGCACAGTGTGGGGGCTGCGCAGGGGCGCTGTGCGGGGCTGCGCAAGGGCGCAGTGCGGGATTGCGCAGGGGCGCAGTGCAGGTCTGCGCAAGGGCGAAGTGTGGGATTGCACAGTGCAGAGCTGCACAAGGGCACAACGCAGGGATGCGCAAGGGCACAGTGCAGGGCCGCGGAGGGGCGCAGTGTGGAAATGCACATGAGCGCTGTGCAAGGCCGCGCAGGGGTGCAGTGCAGGGCTGCACGGGGGCGCGGCGCAGGGCTGGACAGGGGAGCAGTGCAAGGCTGCGCAAGGGCGCAGTGCGTGATTGCACTGAGGCGCAGTGGAGGGCTGCGCAAGGGTGTAGTGCGGGATTGAATTGAGCCGCAGTGCAGGGTCGCGCAGGGGCGCGGTGCTGGGCTGCGCACGGGCGCAGTGCAGGGAAGCACACGGGCGCAGTGCAGGGCTGTGCAAGGGCGCAGTGCAGGGCTGCACAAAGCCGCCGTGCGGGGCTGCGCGGGGGCGCAGAGCAGGGCTGCGCACAGGGGCGGTGCAGGGCTGCAGTAGGGCGCAGTGCAGGGCTACAGTAGGGCGCAGTGCAGGGCTGCGCAAGGCCGTCGTGCGGGGCTGCGCGGCGGCGCAGCGCGGGGAGGCGCAATGGCGTTGTGCAGGGCTGCGTAGAGGTGCAGTGCGGAGCTGTGCAGGGGCGCTGAGCGGGGCTGCGCAAGGGCGCAGTGCGGGATCGCACAGTGGCGTAGTGCGGGGCTGCACAAGGGTGCAGCGCGGGATTGCACCAGGGCGCAGTGCAGGGCTGTGCAACGGCGCAGTGTGGAGTTGCATAGTGGCACTGTGCAGAGCTGCGCAAGGGCGCAGCGCAGTGCTGCGCAGGGGCGTAGTGCAGAGCTGCGCAGGGGCGCAGCGTGGGACTGCGCAGGGGCGCAGGGCAAGGTGGCACAGGGGCGCGGCATGGGGTTGCGCAAGGGGCGCAACGTGGAATTGCGTTGGGGTGCAGTGCGGGGCTGCGCGGGGCTGCTTTCTGGGACTGCGCACGGTCGTGTGGGGCTGCACTTGAGTAGTGCAAGACAGCACCGGAGCAGGCACAGGGGCACTCTGGGTGTGCGCCTCGGGGCCGGCTGGTTTGGAGGGGGATTGGTGGGCGTGGCAGGAGGTCGGGGTTGCCAGTTTGTTGTGGAAGAGGCAGGGGGCTGGTGGCCACACACCGGTGGTGCTGCTAATGGCTTGCCCGTCCCCATGCGAAGTCGCGCCCAGGTCTTTGGCTGGCGACCCTGCGATGGGGCGAGCACATGTGGCACGGCAAGCGGGGCTGAGTGGGAGGGGGTAGCAGGAGCAGGGGGACGCCTCACCACAGGCTTTTGGCATCCCCGCTGCACTCCCAGCGCCTCACCAGGAGGATGTTGGCCTGGGATGGGGGTGGGGGGGGGGCGGATGTCTCACCAGGAGGATGTTGACACCATCGCCGGGCGGCCTCACCACAGGATTTTGGCCGGAGAGTGGGGGGCTCCATGGTGGAAGGGCGGCCGGGAACTCACGTGCCAGCCCTCCGTAAATCTGTGCCTGCTATCCGGGGTGGGCGGTAGCGGTTGGAGTCCGTTCAGCCGGCGGGGGGGGGGGGGCGGCTGTTAGCGGCTGCTGGCCTGGTGAACGTCACCACTGCCGACGCGTGGCCAGCGCGCCGACAAGGCCAGGGGGCGGGGGATGAGCGCTCAACTGGCCAACAGGAGGCGTCTAGTGAATGGGGCTCATGTCAATTCATGGCCCGGGGCGCATGGGGAAGGGTCCCAACTCTCACCCCCGGTGGTTCTTTCAGTTGCTGGCAGGGGGGGGGGGGGTCTGCGGAGTTTTCGTCTGTGCGACGGCGGGGTTGGCCTGTCGCAAGGAGGTGAGCGGCCTCCCATGGCAAAACCCAGGCGGCCTCAACGCGCTGGGGAACCACCGCTGGGGAGGGGTGTGGAGGGGTGTGGAGGGATGTGGAGGGATGTGGAGGGATGTGGAGGGGTGTGGAGGGGTGTGGAGGGGTTTGGAGGGGTGTGGAGGGGTGTGGAGGGGTGTGGAGGGGTGTAGAGGGGTGTGGAGGGGTGTGGAGGGGTGTGGAGGGGTGTGGAGGGGTGTGGAGGGGTGTGGAGGGGTGTGGAGGGATGTGGAGGGGTGTGGAGGGATGTGGAGGGGTGTGGAGGGGTGTGGAGGGGTGTGGAGGGGTGTGGAGGGGGGTTGAGGGATGTGGAGGGGTGTGGAGGGGTGTGGAGGGGTGTGGAGGGGTGTGGAGGGGTGTGGAGGGGTGTGGAGGGATGTGGAGGGGTGTGGAGGGATGTGGAGGGGTGTGGAGGGGTGTGGAGGGGTGTGGAGGGATGTGGAGGGGTGTGGAGGGGTGTGGAGGGGTGTGGAGGGGTGTGGAGGGGTGTGGAGGGATGTGGAGGAGGAGGAGGAGGAGGAGGAGGAGGAGCGCCTGCCGTGGTCCCACGTACGGTGAGCCGTGGCGTCGTCCCTCGGGGGCCCCACGCAGGCTCTGCCGAGGGAGTCCTCCGTCTTACCTCCGCTAGAGTAAGACGAATCTCGTCGCACACCTCAGAACACTCCTCCCAGCAGGCCGTCTGGGTCACAGCGTCGGCGTACGACAACGCTACGGTCCGATCTGCTCTCCGGTCCCAGCCACCAACCGCTCCGAACTGTCCTGGATCCACCCGAGTCAGCGTTCCAAGATCAACGGGCACGGAAGATGTGGATCTCCCGGGGCATCACCCCCGACTTAGAACGTCGCCAGACAAGGAGCGCGGTCCGGCACGACTGCGCACTGCACCGGGGCGGTCCGGGCGCGTGAGGTCGAGGACGGGTCACGGGCGGGGACAGGGCCACGGGGCGGGCCGTCCCAGGGCCACCTGCATGTCCTTGAAGACCGTGCGGGGTCCTTGGGAAGCCGCAGTGAGGATGGCCGAGAACGCGGAATGTAGTGCGGCACACCACGAGGGGATCACATCTCCACAGAGGCCGGCCTCCAGTCCCCGTCCATTGCCACCGTAATGGATGGCCCAGAGGCGGCGTCGATCCGGGAAATGGGGGGCAAGCCCGTGCCGTCCGAGACTGTCCAAGATGATCACGTCATGGGCTACCAGCTCAATCTCGTGCCGCACGGCTGGCGGCATCTGGTTCTTCTCGATGTACACATACAGGACACGGTACGGACTGCGCTTGTTCCGTGTGGAGATGGCGGACTCCACCTCAGGGGCCAGGAGGAGGTGCCCTGATAGCCAGAGTCCTAGGAGGACGTCCCAGGCCGACCACGTGCCCGAACCGGGCGTTGGGGCCCAGTTGGCAACGTGATACCACTCTGGCGGTGGGTTGTTGGCGAGGGACTGGTTCACGGGGACCCGCGGAAGGGGGGAGAAGTGGTCGGCAAGAGGCAGGACGGGCACCGCGTGTCGCTTGTGCAGGAGGACGGTAGTAAGAACGACGTCGCAGAGAAGGCGACGGACATGCGCAGGACGCAGACCCCTGTGCCGCAGGGCATCCCTGTGCGGCGGGGAGATGGCTCCGAGACGGCCGATAGTGTAGGTGGCGATGGTGTGGTGGGCCGGGGAGCCATCCACAGCCAGCATGAAGGGCTCGTCGCCCCAAAGGACGAGGGTGCCCCAAGCAGTGGGCGTACAGTGGCGCCAGGCACGGCACCTCTGGGAGAGCCGGGTCGCAAGCCACCGATGGTAGTGGGCGCGGAGGAGCGGGTCAAGCGGGCAAGAGAGGATGTGGTCCCCGGAGGCGGGCAGGATGCAGAGGGGACAGGGCGTGTCCCTCGGGGGGAACAGGGAGAGGCGGATGCCGGTGACCGTGAGGTGGTCTCCCCATGTGATGAGGCCATGACTGACGGCGTTGGCGTACTCGTTGAGGGCGGGGTGGCGCTGAGGCAGGGGAGCCGTAGAGTAGGCGTGGTGGGAGGCGAGCAGGGCGCGGCGCGCGTGAGGCAGAGCGTCGTGGACCTGGAGGCCCGCGTGGGAGAAACAGACGCGGGGTTCCTGTAGGGGGCCGAGCCATCCCACGGTGTTGGGGCAGGTGTCCGCAGCGCGTCCTGCCGCCTCGTCAACCTGGTCCAGCAGGGCATCGAGCCAGGTGCCGGCTATATGGGAATAGAGGTGGCGGGGGGGGGCGTGACCGCGGGCCATGCTGCGGCACGCTCATATGAGATCCCCTTGTAGTGAGTCCTCTGGTTCCCGGCGTCCCTCCTGGGCGGTGATGTATCCTTTGCAGTCCGCAAAGTGCCACGCACCGGATCGGAAGCCGAAGGCAGGGTCGGTCGAGGGCCCCCTGGCGGTGAGGGCCACCCACGCCGTGTATAGCTCCGCCGTGTAGGCATTGTCCAGCCTCAAGGGGATGGGGACGGGGTACACCTGGTATCGGAGGGTGACGGGGCAGAACACCGCCACAGCCCCGCCGCAGCGCCGGGTCTTCGGGCACCACGACGCGTCGTGGAGGATCCCATAGTTCTCGGGGAGCCAGGAGAACGTGGGGACTGTTGCAGTCACCGCGTGGCAACGCCCAGTCGGGGGAGCCGTGCCGACCGGCGGAGTGGGGCGAGGTGATACCCGGGGCCATCCCTTTTATTGCGCGTCCTCCGTACTGCGGTGGGCTGCAAGCATCCATGCGTGGGTGTCCTGGACCTCGAGTCCGGGGGACGACAGGGCCATCACATGGGGAGTATGGTCTGGCAGATGGCCGTCGGGGGGCAGGTGGATGGAGATTTCGCATTGGTGGCACAGGGCGACAAACAGGTCGTGGTCTGTGGGGTGTGCAGCACAACGGAGCCCGAGCTCTGAGGTGAGGCAGGGCTGGGAGGGGTGGAACCGCCAGAGGGCGGTCAGGAGCCCGTGGCGCGTGGACCGGCGGACCAGGGGGTTGGGGTGGTTCAGGTGCTGGATGTAGACGCTGAGGAAGTTAGCGAACCCAATGACCGGAGCGGGGGAGACGCCGATCCCTCCTTCGGGGATCTCGCGGAGGAAGTGGGCAGAGGCGGAGAGGGTCCACCCAGCGGTGGCGCGCATGGCCGAGGCGGCCATGGCGTCCAGCACGCGCATGGCTCCGTAGGAGGGGGGGCGGACACTGGTAAACCAGTTGACTGTCCCATGGCACTTGGCGACGAACATGGCGAGGGGGTAGTGGGCGGGCAGTCTCGGGGCGCGGAGCGCTCGGCATGCGGCGCGGGTGCCCGAGAACAGGCGCCGGGAGTCGATGGGGTGGAAAAGGTGGGGGAGGGCATGGCGGCCAAGGACGCGGACGTAGTCCTGGCTTGTGGCACAGCGCACCGGGTGGCCGTTGAGGTACACCGTGTCTCTGAGGAAATGGACCCAGCCATCGCGCATGTCCGTGCCGATGAAGACCGTTTTGGTCGGGTCAGAGTGGAGGTTGGTGAGGCGGCCTGCCCGTTCAATGCCGCTGGCGAGGGCGGGCAAGTGGCACCGTCGCCGGGCAGCCACTGGGTATCATCCATCAGGAGAACCCGGTTCAGGGGGCCCGCGGGGGTGTCGGTGGGGGGGACGGAACGGCAGGCTTCGTGCCCTCGAACTTCGCCATATATGCAGTACTTCATGCCGGACACGGGGCATCCCTGCCCCGTGCCGGCCCCAGGCGGGTGGAGGACGGGGAACGCCCGTCAGCCCCTCCCATGTGCACCTCGAGGGCGCGGTCATGGTGCTGAAGGGTCGCGGCGTCGGCTGGGGAGATCCCTGCGGCGGTCAGGACGGCGTACTCGGTGGTGTGGTTGATGGAGCCGTACGCGTGGCGGACATCGTCCGACAAGACCCACGCCTCGAGGCGCCGTCGCCAGCGGTCCCACCATACATCGTGGAGGACGCGGAGGAGCTCCACGGAGGAGCAGTGTGGGGACATCCCGAACTGGTAGGGCGGCAGGATGCCGCACTGAACCAGGCGGGGCTGGTAGTGGTCCTTAATGAGGGCGGCCGTGAGCTTCCATATCGTGGCCAGATTGGTGAGCGGCCTGCCGTTTGCGATGGGGCCGTGTGGCGTCTTCTTCGGAAGGTTGATGAAATCCGCAGAGTGCGCCTGGGGCATGGGCACCCCACCGAGAATGCAGTTGATCAAGTCCACGATCACCGTAAACTGGGCGTCCTCCAACTGTCCGAACAGCCGGTACTCCAGCGAATCGTGGTACGGCACAGTGGCCGCCGCCCGGTGGATGATGGCGCGTAAGTTGGCGACGGTAGCGTTAGGCGGCGGGCCGAGCGGGCTGCCCGTCAATCCCGTGATGGCCTGGACGCGCGCGAGCGAGAGTGCCTCAAGAGGGGCAAGGTGTCTCTGGCGCAGCTGGTCCAACGCAACGGCGGCTTGCTGATGGAGTGGCACCGGGACGCCTACCACGTAGACAGGATCCGCCGGGGGTACATAGCGCGCTCCTAACATACGGTAATAATCCACTTTGGTGGGTTGGCCGGGGGCGGCGGGTAGGGGCGCCAGCCCTACATCCTTCTCCAGAAGGAGGACATCCCAGGCCGCCCGGATCTTCTCTTTGAGGCGGGCGACCTCCACAAGGTGCGACGACAGGGACGCCCAATCTGGGTGGGCGAGGGTGTAGCGTCGAAGGTTGGTGACGTGGACGCGTACCGCCGACGGCACTGGCTGGCTGGGGACGGGGTGCCCGAAGGCCGCCGTAGCTGCGGTGTATAGCGCTGAGGTCACCTCGGTAGAGCGAGGCTGTGCTCTGGGCGCGCCCGGGGGCGGCGGGCCGAGCTCGGCTCGAAAGGTGTCGTTGAGGGTGCGGAGTTGGCTGGCGAGGGGCTCCCGCGGGATGGGGAAGCGGCCCTTTTTCGACGGGCACACCAATTGGGGCGCCGGTGGGAGGTCATGGAGGGTGGCAGTCACGGGCAGATGGTCAGACGGGAAACTGGAGTCGGAGCGCACCTCTGTGGCGTGGGCTGCTTCCGAAGGGGTGCGGAGGAAGATGTGGTCAAGGGCACCTGCGAACCCTTGCGGGCTCACCCACGTGGGGGCCTCAGCAAGGGCGTGCAAACGGCGCATCCCGAGGCGCGCGAGCGTGGGTAGGACGAGGTCACAGAGGGAGGCAGGAGAGATAGGGAGGTGCGGGACCCAGTGGCAATTGGCGTTCAGGTCCCCTGTCAGGACAACCACTCTAGCCGGGGTGAGGAGGAGGTATGGGTACACCCAATCCAGGATTTCCTGGAGGGTGTCGAGGTTCCCGTCGGCGGGGAAATACACGTTGGCGTGGCAGTGGGTCACGCCCGCCATGGTGAAGTGAGTGATCAGGGCCCGTCCCGAGGGGTGGGCGCTGTGGCTGGTCACGGCCAGGTCCGGGGTCCTGTAGAGGAGGGTGGCACATCCCCCAGCCACCCTCGCTGGGGCTTGGATGGTGTGGTATAGGGGATGTACCCGCTGGATGATCAGGGGTCCGGCCTCTTGAACGTGCAGGGTCAGCGGGTACTGGCACTCGCGCACCAGGACGTCTAGGGCGCGGAGCTTGGGTCGCAGGGACATCTGCACGTTGAGGGTCATTATGTCCGGGCGGGGCGACGCGCGGCTGGAAAGGGGGGGTTCAGGGCAGGAACCGGCGGTGGCTGAGCGCTGGGTTAGCTTGCGGACCACGGCCGCGGGGAGGGCGTGAGGCAGGCCCCGCAGCCACTTGCGGAGGTGCCGGGGGTGGTACGTGGCTGCTATCGCCAAGACACTGGCCCGGGTGAGGCCTGTGGCCGTGACAGAGACACGGCTGTGTAGGGACTGTGGGAGGATCACGTGGTGGTGCTCGGGCAAGATGAAGGAGGTGGGGGGCAAGCCCTTGCGGCAAAGCTGCATCTGATGGGAACCAGACACTTGCACGCGGTGCACTGCGCCCACCAACAACAGAACGTCACGGGGCCAGGCGTCCGTCCCGCTGCACACTCGGTAGTAGTGCACACCCGCTGGCAGGTGTAGGCACATTTCGAGGGCGTAGGGGGGCGGGATGTACTGGGCAGCGCCCGGGGCCGGCATCGGTACCAGGCCCCATTCCCTGGGGGGGGAGCAGGGAGCGTATGCGCCCAGGTGCAGGTCTCGGACGTGGGGGACGCCGTCGAGGTGGGAGTGGCGAAGCCGAGACACAGCGTCAGGGATGTCTTCGTTGCGCCTCGCCATGTCCCAGGCTACCGGTCCCTCGGATGCCGACCGAAGTACAGCTGGAAGCGGTGGGGGTCGGCTGGGGGGCTCCAGGGCGGGGGAGCGTAGGGGTTGTGGGCCATGGCCACTCGGGGGTCGTGGGGGTCCCCCGAGTACGGGTAGGGCTGGAGGGGGGCTGCTGCATGGTGGTCGTGGCGGCTGGAATGCGCGCGGGGCTCATCGCGGTACGCGCTGCGACGCCTCGGCGGCGGGCTGTCGCGGCGGTGGCCAGGGCTGCGGCGGCGGGACGGGGACCTGTCCGAGCGGCGGGGGCTGTACCTGCGCTGATACTTGGGGACTGGTTCTCCTTCTGACTCGGACGGCGCCGTAAGGTCCACCTGATCTGCTGTTTCCCGCGGACAGCGCTGCTTTTGCCCGCGACTCCCTCGATGGGTCTTTCGGGCAGGGTAGTCTCTGTCAGGGTCAGGCACCCAGGGAGTGTACGGCTGCTTCTTGGATTCAGCCCAGGTCACTCGCTAGCCGCAAGCGGTGTGCTGCCTGGTCAGTCGCATGCCTCTGTCATACTCTGCGGGTCGGACTCCGACAATCGTGAACTTGGCCTTATGGTTGAGTTCATCGTCTGTAATGGACGACAGGCCGGCGCCAAATTTATCCCGGAGGATGCCTCCGAGGAGTCCTGCGTCGACTTCTCCAGACGGCGGATCGTCGACTTCTTGCCAGCCGACCCACAAGGCTTTCGAGAAGGTCTGCGGATCAACTTTTTGGGACGTATACCCCTTCTTTTTGGCCGCGCCCTGTGCCTGGTTGGCGGCTGCGGCTTCGGCTGGGGAGGCGGCTGGACTGTCAGCAACCTGCTGGACAGGAGGGGGGCTGGAGAGGAAGGTGCGCAGGACGTCCGCGATGCCGGGCAAACTGGGTGCATGGCTGCGGACCCAGGCCCACTGATCCCGAATCGGGGATTGTGGGAGGGTGCTGACGTTCGCGCCGTACTGGCGGAAAAGTTGGAGGTGGAATGTGTGTGCAACCTCGTCCTCACAGCCTTTGGGGGGCTCCGGGATCCACTCCAGTAGGGAGGCCAGTGCGGCATCAATGGGCGAAGCCGTAGGCGACGGCGGCTGAGAAGCAGCGCCCGGCGCCCGGAATGCAGAAGCCGCTCTGGGCTTAGGGATCGGGTCCGGGACGGCGAACGACAACCCGGGGGCACGCGCAGGGGTCTCCGGAACCGGCACGGCGCTTGGCGCGGCCATAGCACTGCGGAGGACGTCGGCCAACTCCTCGAGGTCGGGTGCCTGGGGCGAGGTAAGGACCGCCGCGGCGAGCATGACCGGCACGAGGACCAGGAATTGCTGAGAGCCGGGGGTAGGCAATTCGAATGAAGCCGGAACTGCACTGCGCACGGCATTGGCGAACGCGGGCGGCGTGGACGGGAGGCCGCGGAGTCTGGTGGCGATGGACAAGAGGGGGGGTATGGACCTGATGAAGCTGTTAAGCCGAACGGCTTCGGTCTGCCGCTGCGCCGCGGCGTAACGTTGGGCCTGCTGCTGGGCATTGTCCCGCTCAGCGCGAACCATGTCCAGATCCCGCGTGAGGGACTCCAGGTCGCCCCGTGCCATGGCCAGCTCCTGCTGCTGGGCCTCGTACTGGTCACGCAGTTGAGCGTAATCGGTGGAGTAGGCCGTGACGTCCAGGTCCCGGATGAAGGGCTCCCCCACCTGGGAGGGACTGGGGGGGGGCTGATCCGACGGCCGGGGCTGGTGACTCCGGAGGCGTGGGGTCCGCGGCAGCCGGTTGTACTTGGGAGGCGGGCTCTGGGAGGTTGAAAGAAAGCCTTGTCTGCTCGGGCAACAACGACGAAGGCGATTGCTCGGCCCCTGTAGGGGTGGGCTTGTCCTGGGACTTGTACAGGACTGACGCCGGGGTGAACGCCGCCGTGGCGAACAGAGTGCCGGCGGGGCTGGGCGCTGCCTGTCCTTTGGTGAGGTAAGGTGCGTGGCTGGGCGGTGTAAGCGAGGGTGGGCTGGCGGTGTCGGCGATGCCGGCTTGCAGCAGGGCGAAGGTGGGGGCTGTGGCCCAGGAATGCTCGCCAGCCTGCTCGATCTGATGCAGCAGCTCCACGCTGCGGATCATTCCAGCAGCGGCCGCAGCTGCTTGGGGGTCCACATGCCCTTGTTGGCGAGAGCCGGGGGCGTGGAAACCAGGGCTGGCGTGTACTGTCCAGTGAGGCAGATGGAGGAGGCCCATGCCAGAAGCCCGAACTTCAGCGGGACGAGGTCTGCTGTCGGGATATGGGCCGCTTGCAGGACCACATGCACGTCATTGGGCGGCGCCCAAAAGGCCGCAACCACCTCGCGGGTGCGGAGGCGGTCCCACGACGGTCTGAGGTGGGGGGCAAGGAACTGGCTGATGGGCTTGTGAATCTTGTGGGAGACCTTCTGGCTTTGGATGTCTGGAGGAGTGGTAGTGTCGATGGACGGAGGCTGTTCTCGGGCCGTGTACAGGCCCTTGAAGACCTAGCTGCGAAGGCGTGACGCTGAGATCGGAACATGGCTTGGACTCCATCGCGTGACGAGTGCCGCTGTGAGGGGCTCGGGGTCTTTGGATACATAATGCACCAGCGGGCCTCCTTGTACCAGCGACAGGGGGACGTGTTCGATGACCTTCGTGTCAGACGGGCCTGCGGCGACTGTTACGGTGGCTGTGAGCAGGAGTCCCCGCGGCGTCCACACCCCCATCACGGCTGTAATAGCCTAGATGTCGCCGTCGGCAGCCGTCCATCTCAGGGCGTCACATAAGTCAGCCAGGGCGGGGTCGGTGGCCCGGATGGCTGTATCCGCAGCTTCCAGTGCGTCATCCTTCAGCATGTCCAGTTCTCGCAGGAGACGGTCAGCGTCGTTGGACTGGTCAGATTTCATCCGAAACATGGGGAACGGCCCCCGACGAATGGCGCCGCCGCAACCGGTGTCGGGGGCGGGAGAGGGGGTGTCCTGGGACGGCGTTGAGCGGTCTGGCATGGTAGGCTGTGGCAAAGAAAAGAGCAGGTGGCCTGTGGCCGCAAGGCGTTGGGGGGGAGTGACAAACCGGGGTGTCGGTAAACGGAGGCGCACAGACAACATAGGCAGCCCCCACTAGACGGGGCGCACAGGAAGGAAATAAAGGGTACCACGAGCGTGGCCATAGTGTGACGAAACAAAGAGCATGGCGCGATGGCGCAGAGCAACATGGGTCCGCCTGGCGGATCGGGCCGGCGAGTGGGGGTCCCAGGACTCACGAGGACGGGGGTGCGAGGGGAGCACCGCGCTGGCGCGTGGTGCTGCAACCCTAGTGGCGCATAGGTGAGGGGGGCCCCACGGTGGGACGAAGAAGCTAACGACTGATGATACCCCTGCACAAGGCGTCACGCTTGAGCGGCATATACGTCGAATGCAGTCCCCGTCGCGGCTCCCCGCGTAGCGGCCTGGAAGATTGCCATGGCGAGGTCGACGTCTTGCCAGAGCCGATTGTAGAACGCTGCGCCCACTGTGAGCAGGAAGTGACTAGCAAGGGGGAGGGACGCACCCGAGGTGCGGCACTCAGACCTTGGAGACACGGGAATAAGAGGGAGAGACAAAGTGTACCACGTGGGTGGAGCAAAGCGGAGAAGGGGCCACGATGGCTAGAGCTCAGTCACGTGGTGGCACGACTATCACGACCATTCACGACTGGCTTCGAGCGTGGCAGTGCGTGTAGGCAATCCGTCCTACAGCTACCATCCTGAGGGTTTTTAGACTGGTGCCAGGTCACCAGAGGGATGTGGAGGGGTATGGAAGGGTGTGGAGGGGTGTGGAGGCGTGTGAGGGGTGTGGAGCAGTGTGGAGGGGTGTGGAGGGGTGTGGAGGGGTGTGGAGGGGTGTGGAGGGGTTTGGGGTGGTGTGGAGGGGTGTTAAGGGGAGTGGAGGGGTTTGCAGGGGTGTGGAGGGGTGTGGAGGGATGTGGAGGGGTTTGCAGGGGTGTGGAGGGATGTGGAGGGGTGTGGAGGGGTGTGGAGGGGTGTGGTGGGGTGTGGAGGGATGTGGAGGGGTGTGGAGGGGTGTGGAGGGGTGTGGAAGGGTGTGGAGGGATGTGGAGGGATGTGGAGGGGTGTGGAGGGGTGTGGAGGGGTGTGGAGGGATGTGGAGAGGTGTGGAGGGGTGTGGAGGGTTGTGGAGGGGTGTGGAGGGTTGTGGAGGGATGTGGAGGGGTGTGGAGGGGTGTGGAGGGGTGTGGAGGGGTGTGGAGGGGTGTGGAGGGGTGTGGAGGGATGTGGAGGGGTGTGGAGGGGTGTGGAGGGGTGTGGAGGGGTGTGGAGGGGTGTGGAGGGGTGTGGAGGGCTGTGGAGTGGTGTGGAGGGGTGTGGAGGGGTGTGGAGGGATGTGGAGGGGTGTGGAGGGGTGTGGAGTGGCGTGGAGGGTTGTGGAGGGTTGTGGAGGGATGTGGAGGGGTGTGGAGGGGTGAGGAGGGGTGTGAAGGGGCGTGGAGGGGTGTGGAGAGGTGTGGAGGGGTGTGGAGGGGTGTGGAGGGATGTGGAGGGGTGTGGAGGGATGTGGAGGGGTGTGGAGGGGTGTGGAGGGCTGTGGAGGGCTGTGGAGGGGTGTGGAGGGGTGTGGAGGGGTGTGGAGGGATGTGGCGGGGTGTGGAGGGGTGTGGAGGGGTGTGGAGGGATGAGGAGGGGTGTGGAGGGCTGAGGAGGGGTGTGGAGGGGTGTGGAGGGCTCTGGAGGGCTGTGGAGGGCTGTGGAGGGGTGTGGAGGGGTGTGGAGGGATGTGGAGGGGTGTGGAGGGGTGTGGAGGGGTGTGGAGAGGTGTGGAGGGGTGTGGAGGGATGTGGAGGGGTGTGGAGGGCTGTGGAGGGGTGTGGAGGGGTGTGGAGAGGTGTGGAGGGGTGTGGAGGGGTGTGGAGGGGTGTGGAGGGGTGTGGAGGGGTGTGGAGGGGTGTGGAGGGGTGTGGAGGGGTGTGGAAGGGTGTGGAGGGGTGTGGAGGGGTGTGGAGGGCTGTGGAGGGGTGTGGAGGGATGTGGAGGGGTGTGGAGGTGTGTGGAGGGACGTGGCGGGGTGTGGAGGGGTGTGGAGGGGTGTGGAGGGGTGTGGAGGGCTGTGGAGGGGTGTGGAGGGGTGTGGAGGATGTGGAGGGGTGTGGAGGGGTGTGGAGGGGTGTGGAGGGGTGTAGAGGGGTGTGCAGGGATGTGGAGGGGTGTGGAGGGGTGTGGAGGGGTGTGGAAGGTTGTGGAGGGTTGTGGAGGGTTGTGGAGGGGTGTCCACGGGTGTGGAGGGGTGTGGAGGGGCGTGGAGGGGTGTTACGGGGTGTGGAGTGGTGTGGAGGGATGTGGAGGTGTGTGGAGGGGTGTGGAGGGTTGTGGAGGGATGTGGAGGGGTGTGGAGGGGTGTGAAGGGGTGTGGAGGGGTGTGGAGGGGTGTGGAGGGGTGTGGAGGGGTGTGGAGGGGTGTGGAGGGGGTGTGGAGGGATGTGGAGGGGTGTGGACGGACGTGGAGAGGTGTGGAGGGGTGTGGAGGGGTGTGGAGGGGTTGTGGAGGGGTGTGGAGGGGCGTGGGGGGGTGTGGAGGGGTGTGGAGGGGTGCGGAGGGGTGTGGAGGGCTGTGGAGGGGTGTGGAGGGGTGTGGAGGGGTGTGGAGGGGTGTGGAGGGGTGTGGAGGGGTGTGGAGGGGTGTGGAGGGGTGTGGAGGGGTGTGGAGGGGTGTGGAGGGGTGTGGAGGGGTGTGGAGGGGTGTGGAGGGGTGTGGAGGGGTGTCGAGGGGTGTGGAGGGGTGTGGAGGGGTGTGGAGGGGTGTGGACGGGTGTGGAGGGGTGTGGAGGGGTGTGGAGGGGTGTGGAGGGGTGTGGAGGGGTGTGGAGGGGTGTGGAGGGGTGTGGAGGGGTGTGGAGGGGTGTGGAGGGGTGTGGAGGGGTGTGGAGGGTGTGGAGGGGTGTGGAGGGGTGTGGAGTGGTGTGGAGGGCTGTGGAGGGGTGTGGAGGGTGTGTGGAGGGGTGTCGAGGGGTGTGGAGGGGTGTGGAGGGGTGTGGAGGGGTGTGGAGGGGTGTGGAGGGGTGTGGAGGGGTGTGGAGGGGTGTGGAGGGGTGTGGAGGGGTGTGGAGGGGTGTGGAGGGGTGTGGAGGGGTGTGGAGGGGTGTGGAGGGGTGTGGAGGGGTGTGGAGGGGTGTGGAGGGGTGTGGAGGGGGTGTGGAGGGGTGTGGAGGGGTGTGGAGGGGTGTGGAGGGGTGTCGAGGGGTGTGGAGGGGTGTGGAGGAGGAGGTGCGCCTACCGTGGTCCCACGTACGGTGAGCCGTGGCGTCGTCCCTCGGGGGCCCCACGCAGGCTCTGCCGAGGGAGTCCTCCGTCTTACCTCCGCTAGAGTAAGACGAATCTCGTCGCGCACCTGAGAACGCTCCTCCCAGCAGGCCGTCTGGGTCACAACGCCGGTGTACAACAACGCTACGGTCCGATCTGCTCTCCGGTCCCGGCCAACAACGGCTCCGACCTGTCCTGGATCCACCCGAGTCAGCGTTCCAAGATCAACGGGCACGGAAGATGTGGGTCTCCCGGGGCATCACCCCCGGCTTAGGACGTCGCCAGACAAGGAACGCGGTCTGGCACGACTGCGCGCTGTACCGGAACGGTCCAGGCGCGGGACGTCGAGGACGGGTCACGGGCGGGGATAAGGCCACGGGGCGGGCCGGCCCAGGGCCACCTGCCCGTCCTTGAAGACCGTGCGGGGGCCTTGGGAAGCGGCAGTAAGGATGGCCGAGAACGCCGAATGTAGTGCGGCACACCACGAGGGGATCACATCTCCACGGAGACCGGCCTCCAGGCTCCGTCCATTGCCACCGTAATGGATGGCCTAGAGGCGGCGCCGATCCGGGAGATGGGGGGCAAGCCCGCGCCGGCCGAGGCTGTCCAAGATGATCACGTCATAGGTCTCCAGTCCTATTTCCCGTCGTACGGCCGGCGGAATCTGGTTCGTCTCGTTGTACACATACAGGACTCGGTACGGATTGCACTTGTCCCGGGCGGAATTGGCGGTCTTCACCTTGGGGGCCGGGAGGAGGTCTCCTGACAGCCATAGACCCAGGATGACGTCCCAGGCTGGCCACCTGGGCGACCCAGGCGTTGGGGCCCAGTTGGCCACGTGATACCACGCCTGCGGAGGGCGGCCGGCGAGGGACTGGTTCACGGGGACCCTCGTCAGGGGGGAGAAGTGGTCGGCAAGAGGCAGGACGGGCACCGTGTGCCGCTTGTGTAGGAGGACAGTAGTGAGGATGACGTCGCAGAGAAGGCGACGGAGATGCGCAGGACGCAGACCCCTGTGCCGCAGGGCATCCCTGTGCGGCGGGGAGATGGCTCCGAGACGGCCGATAGTGTAGGTGGCGATGGTGTGGTGGGCCGGGGAGCCATCCACAGCCAGCATGAAAGGCTCGTCGCCCCAAAGGACGAGGGTGCCCCAAGCAGTGGGCGTACAGCGGCGCCAGGCACGACACCTCTGGGAGAGCCGGGCTGCAAGCCACCGATGGTAGTGGGCGCGGAGGAGCGGGTCAAGCGGGCAGGAGAGGATGTGGTCCCCGGGGGCGGGTAGGAGGCAGAGGGGACAGGGCGTGTCCCACAGGGAAAACAGGGAGAGGCAGATGCCGGTGACCGTGAGGTGGTCTCCCCACGTGAGGAGGCCATGGCTGACGGCGGTGGCGTACTCGCTGGGTGCGGGGTGGCGCCGAGGCAGGGGAGCCGTAGAGTAGGCGTGGTGGGAGGTGAGCAGGGCGCGGCGTGCGTGAGGTAGGGCGTCGTGGACCTGGAGGCCCGCGTGGGAGAAACAGGGGCGGGGTTCCTGCAGGGGGCTGAGCCACCCCACGGTGTCGGGGCAGGTGTCCGCAGCGCGTCCTACCGCCTCATCCACCTGGTCCAGCAGGGCATCGAGCCAGGTGCCGGGTATATGCGAATAGAGGTGGCGGGGGGGAGCGTGACCGCGGGCCATATTGCGGCACGCTCGTATGAGGTCCCCCTGCAGCGAGTCCCCTGGTTCTCGGCGTCCCTCCTGGGCGGTGATGTATCCTTCGCAATCTGCAAAGTGCCATGCACCGGACCGGAAGCCGAAGGCAGGGTCGGTCGAGGGTCCCCTGGCGGTGAGGGCCACCCACGCCGTGTATAGCTCCGCCGTGTAGGCATTGTCCAGCCGCAAGGGGATGGGGACGTGGTACACCTGGTGCCGGAGGGTGACGGGGCAGAACACCGCCACAGCCCCGCCGCAGCGCCGGGTCTTCGGGCACCACGACGCGTCGTGGAGGATCCCATAGTTCTCGGGGAGACAGGAGAACGTGGGGACGGTCGCAGTCACCGCGTGGCAACGCCCAACCGGGGGAGCCGTGCCGACCGGTGGAGTGGGGCGAGGTGATACCCGGGGCCATCCCTTCTGTTGCGCGTCTTCCGCACTGCGATGGCCGGCTGGAAGCGGTGGGGGTCGGCTGGGGGGCTCCAGGGCGGGGGAGCGTAGGGGTTGTGGGCCATGGCCACTCGGGGGTCGTGGGGGTCCCCCGAGTACGGGTAGGGCTGGAGGGGGGCTGCTGCATGGTGGTCGTGGCGGCTGGAATGCGCGCGGGGCTCATCGCGGTACGCGCTGCGACGCCTCGGCGGCGGGCTGTCGCGGCGATGGCAAGGGCTGCGGCGGCGGGACGGGGACCTGTCCGAGCGGCGGGGGCTGTACCTGCGCCGGTACTTGGGGACTGGTTCTCCTTCTGATTCCGAGGTCGCCGTAAGGTCCACCTGATCTTCTGGCTCCCGCGGACGGCGGTGCTTTTGCCCGCGACTCCCTCGATGGGTCTTTCGGGCAGGGTAGTCTCTGTCAGGGTCAGGCACCCAGGGAGTGTACGGCTGCTTCTTGCATTCAGCCCAGGTCACTCGCCAGCCGCGAGTGGTGTGCTACCTGGTCAGTCTCATGCCTCTGTCATACTCAGCGGGTCGGACTCCGACAATCGTGAACTTGGCCTTATGGTTGAGTTGCTCGTCCGAAATGGACGACAGGGCGGCGCCAAATTTATCCCAGAGGATGCCTCCGAGGAGTCCTGCGTCGACTTCTCCCGACGGGGGATCGTCGACTTCTTGCCAGCCGACCCACAGGGCCTTTGAGAAGGTCTGCGGATCAACTTTTTGGGGCGTATACCCCTTCTTTTTGGCCGCGCCCTGTGCCTGGTTGGCGGCTGCGGCTTCGGCTGGGGAGGCGGCTGGACTGTCAGCAACCTGCTGGACAGGAGGGGGGCTGGCGAGGAAGGTGCGCAGGACGTCCGCGATGCCGGGCAAACTGGGTGCATGGCTGCGGACCCAGGCCCACTGATCCCGAATCGGGGATTGCGGGAGGGTGCTGACGTTCGCGCCGTACTGGCGGAAAAGCTGGAGGTGGAATGTGTGTGCAACCTCGTCTTCACAGCCTTTGGGGGGCTCCGGGATCCACTCCAGTAGGGAGGCCAGTGCGGCATCAATGGGCGAAGCCGTAGGCGACGGCTGCTGGGGAGTAGCGCCCGGCGCCCGGAGGGCAGTAGCCGCTCTGGGCTTAGGGATCGGGTCCGGGACGGCGAACGACAACCCGGGGGCACGCGCAGGGGTCTCCGGGACCGGCACGGCGCTTGGCGCGGCCATAGCCCTGCGGAGGACGTCGGCCAACTCCTCGAGGTCGGGTGCCTGGGGCGAGGTGAGGACCGCCGCGGCGAGCATGACCGGCACGAGGACCAGGAATTGCTGAGAGCCGGGGGTAGGCAATTCGAAAGAGGCCGGAACCGCACTGCGCACGCCATTGGCGCACGCCGGCGGCGTGGACGGGAGGCCGCGGAGTCTGGTGGCGATGGACAAGAGGGGGGGTAGGGACCTGATGAAGTTGTTGAGCCGAACGGCTTCGGCCTGCCGCTGCGCCGCGGCAGAACGTTGGACTTGCTGCTGGGCATTGTCCGGCTCGGTGCAAACCATGTCCAGATCCCGCGTGAGGGACTCCAGGTCGCCCCGTGCCATGGCCAGCTCCTGCTGCTGGGCCTCGTACTGGTCACGCAGTTGAGCGTAATCGGTGCAGTGGGCCGTTACTTCTAGGTCCGGGACGAAGGGCTCCCCCAACTGGGAGGAGCTGGGGGGGGGGGGGGGGCTGACCCGACGGCCGGGGCTGGCGACTCCGGAGGCGTGGGGTCCGCGGCAGCCGGTTGGACTTGGGAGGCGGGCTCAGGGAGGCTGAAAGAAAGCCTGGTCTGCTCGGGCAACAGCGACGAAGGCGATTGGTCGGCCCCTGCAGGGGCGGGCTTGTCCTGGGACCTGTATAGGGCTGACGCTGGGGTGAACGCCGTCGTGGCTAAAAGAGTGCCGGCGGGGCTGGGTGCTGCCTGGCCTTTGGTGAGGTAAGGTGCGTGGCTGGGCGGCGTGAGTGGGGGGGGGGGACCGGCGGTGTCGGCGATGCCGGCCTGCAACAGGGCGAAGGTGGGGGCTATGGCCCAGGAATGCTCGCCAGCCTGCTCGATCTGATGCAGCAGCTCCACGCTGCGGATCGGCAGGACCGAGCACTCGAGCAGCGGCCGCAGCTGCTCGGGGGCCCACATGCCCTTGTTGGCGAGAGCCGGGGGCGTGGAAACCAGGGCTGGCGTGTACTGTCCAGTGAGGCAAATGGAGGAGGCCCATGCCAGAAGCCCGAACTTCAGCGGGACGAGGTCTGCTGTCGGGATATGGGCCGCTTGCAGGACCGCATGCACGTCATTGGGCAGCGCCCAAAAGGCCGCAACCACCTCGCGGGTGCGGAGGCGGTCCCACGACGGCCTGAGGTGGGGGGCAAGGAACTGGCTGATGGGCTTGTGAATCTTGTGGGAGACCTTTTGGCTTTGGATGTCTGGAGGAGTGGTAGTGTCGATGGACGGAGGCTGTTCTCGGGCCGTGTACAAGCCTTTGAGGACTTGGCTGCGAAGGCGTGACGCCGAGATCGGAACATGGCTTGGACTCCATCGCGTGACGAGTGCCGCTGTGAGGGGCTCAGGGTCTTTGGATACATAATGCACCAGCGGGCCTCCTTGTACCAGCGACAGGGGGACGTGTTCGATGACCTTCGTGTCAGACGGGCCTGCGGCGACCGTAACGGTGGCTGTGAGCAGGAGTCCCCGTGGCGTCCACGCCCCCATCACGGCTGTAATAGCCTGGATGTCGCCGTCGGCAGCCGTCCATCTCAGGGCGTCACATAAGTCAGCCAGGGCGGGGTCGGTGGCCCGGATGGCTGTATCCGCAGCTTCCAGTGCGTCATCCTTCAACATGTCCAGCGCTCGTAGGAGACGGTCAGCGTCGTCGGACTGGGCAATTTCCATCGGAAACATGGGGAACGGCCCCTGACGAATGGCGCCACCTCGACTGGTGTCGGGGGCGGGAGAGGGGGAGTCCTGGGACGGCGTTGAGCGGTCTGACATGGTAGGCTGTGGCGAGAAAGGAGCGGGTGGCCTGTGGCCGCAAGGCGCTGGGGGGGGGGCGACAAACCGGGTGGCTGGCAAACGGAAGAGCACGGACAACATAGGCAGCCCCCACTGGACGGGGCGCACAGGAAAGAAATAAAGAGTGCCACGAGCGTGGCCATAGTGCGACGAAACAAAGAGCATGGCGCGAGGGCGCAGAGCAACATGGGGCCGCCTGGCGGAGTGGGCCGGCGAGCGGGGGTCCCAAGACTCACGAGGACGGGGGTGCGAGGGGAGCACCGCGCTGGCGCGCGGTGCTGCAACCCTAGTGGCGCATAGGCGAGGGGGGCCCCACGATGGGACGACGAATCCGACGACTTATGTTACCCCTGCACAAGGTGTCACGCTTGAGCGGCGGATACGTCCAATGCAGTCCCCGTCGCGGCTCCCCGCGTAGCGGCCTGGAAGATTGCCACGGCGAGGTCGACGTCTTGCCAGAGCTGATTGTAGAACGTTGCGCCCACTGTGAGCAGGAGGTGGCCAGCAAGGGGGAGGGACGCACCCGAGGTGCGGCACTCAGCCCTTGGAGACACGGGAATAAGAGGGAGGGACAGAGTGCACCATGCGGGTGGAGCAGAGCGGAGAAGGGGCCACGATGGCTAGAGCTGAGTCACGTGGTGGCACAACTATCACGATGATTCACGACTGGCTTCGAGCGCGGCAGTGCGTGTAAGCAATCCGTCCTACGGCTACCATCCTGAGGGTTTTTAGACTGCTGCCAGGTCACCAGGTGGAGGGGTGTGGAGGGGTGTGGAGGGGTGTGGAGGGGTGTGCCACTGGACTGGCGCCACGGCGGCGTAGGGCTGTCTGGGTAGTGCCACGATGGCGCTCTGCCCCGAAGATCGTGCCGTGACGTATTCGTCGACCGCACCACGGTGGTACCCTGCCAGTGAGCCGGCGCGTGAAGGGGGAGCGTGGGTGAGCCTGGGCGGCTGGGGGGCCCTCGGGGGGTGGCAAGGATGGGCCCTGGGCTGACGCGGGTGAGTGAGCGAGTGAGTGAGTGAGCGAGTGAGTGAGTGAGTGAGTGAGTAAACACGTGGCCGTTGCCTGGCTGTGCTTGTGGGCAATCCGTCCCACAGCTACCATCCTGGGGGTTTTTAGCCTGGTGCCAGGCCACCAGATATCGAGCAAGTGCACTGTGTGTGGCAGTGGTGCATCTGCCCCTCACAGGCTGCACCTCTGTCTCACGGAGGGTCCTGGACGGGTGGCGGGCGGGGTGGGCCCGGCCTGACAAGGTAAGAGGTGTGGAGGGGTGTGGAGGGGTGTTGAGGGGTGTGGAGGGATGTGGAGGGGTGTGGAGGGGTGTGGAGGGGTGTTGAGGGGTGTGGAGGGATGTGGAGGGGTGTGGAGGGGTGTGGAGGGGTGTGGAGGGTTGTGGAGGTTCAGGTTCAGGTTCAGGACGACCTGCCCGAGGCTCCAGCACAGCCGGAGGGGGACCCAGAAAACGAGGGGCTCCCAACCGCCACAAGGCGGCTTACTCGGTCCCGCGTGGAAAGGTCGAAGCGGGCGGCCCGTGGCGGCACCCCGAGCCACCGGGGGCCGACACTTGCCGAGTTTCGGGGGGGGGGGGGTCCGCATGTGGTGTGGGCGGGGGCGCGAGGGCTGTAGGGGGCTCACGTGCGCAGGGGCGTCAGTGTGCCGCCGGCGTCGGCCTGGACGGTGTTGGTGAGGGTGCTGCCGGCAAGGCACAACGGGGTCCGCGAAGTGCCGCCGCTTCACGCCTTGCCCCAACAGGGGCGCAGACTGGGGCTGCGCAGGGGCGCAGACTGGGGCTGCGCAGGGGCGCAGACTGGGGCTGCGCAGGGGCGCAGACTGGGGCTGCGCAGGGGCGCAGGCTGGGGCTGCGCAGGGGCGCAGACTGGGGCTGCGCAGGGGCGCAGACTGGGGCTGCGCATGAGAGCAGGCTGGGGCTGCGCAGGGGCGCATACTGGGGCTGCGCAGGGGCGCAGACTGGGGCTGCGCAGGGGCGCAGACTGGGGCTGCGCATGTGCGCACACTGGGGCTGCGCAGGGGCGCAGGCTGGGGCTGCGCAGGGGCGCAGACTGGGGCTGCGCAGGGGCGCAGACTGGGGCTGCGCAGGAGCGCAGACTGGGGCTGCGCAGGGGCGCAGACTGGGTGTGCGCAGGGGCGCAGACTGGGGCTGCGCAGGGGCGCAGCCTGGGGCTGCGCAGGGGCGCAGACTGGGGCTGCGCAGGAGCGCAGACTGGGGCTGCGCAGGGGCGCAGACTGGGGCTGCGCAGGGGCGCAGACTGGGGCTGCGCAGGGGCGCAGACTGGGGCTGCGCACGGGCGCAGACTGGGGCTGCGCAGGGGCGCAGACTGGGGCTGTGCAGGGGCGCAGGCTGGGCCTGCGCACGGGCGCAGACTGGGGCTGCGCAGGGGCGCAGACTGGGGCTGCGCAGGGGCGCAGACTGGGGCTGCGCAGGGGCGCAGACTGGGGCTGCGCAGGGGCGCAGACTGGGGCTGCGCATGGGCGCAGACTGGGGCTGCGCATGAGCGCAGGCTGGGGCTGCGCAGGGGCGCAGACTGGGGCTGTGCAGGGGCGCAGACTGGGGCTGCGCATGCGCGCAGACTGGGGCTGCGCAGGGGCGCAAACTGGGGCTGCGCAGGGGCGCAGACTGGGGCTGCGCATGAGCGCAGGCTGGGGCTGCGCAGGGGCGCAGACTGGGGCTGCGCAGGGGCGCAGACTGGGGCTGCGCATGAGCGCAGGCTGGGGCTGCGCAGGGGCGCAGGCTGGGGCTGCGCAGGGGCGCAGACTGGGGCTGCGCAGGGGCGCAGACTGGGGCTGCGCAGGGGCGCAGACTGGGGCTGCGCAGGGGCGCGGACTGGGGCTGCGCAGGGGCGCAGACTGGGGCTGCGCACGGGCGCAGACTGGGGCTGCGCATGAGCGCAGGCTGGGGCTGCGCATGAGCGCAGACTGGGGCTGCGCACCGGCGCAGACTGGGGCTGTGCAGGGGCGCAGACTGGGGCTGCGCATGGGCGCAGACTGGGGCTGCGCAGGGGCGTAGACTGGGGCTGCGCAGGGGCGCAGACTGGGGCTGCGCATGTGCGCAGACTGGGGCTGCGCAGGGGCGCAGACTGGGGCTGCGCAGGGGCGCAAACTGGGGCTACGCAGGAGCGCAGACTGGGGCTGCGCAGGGGCGCAGACTGGGGCTGCGCAGGGGCGCAGACTGGGGCTGCGCAGGGGCGCAGACTGGGGCTGCGCAGGGGCGCAGACTGGGGCTGCGCATGAGTGCAGACTGGGGCTGCGCAGGGGCGCAGACTGGGGCTGCGCAGGGGCGCTGACTGGGGCTACGCAGGGGCACAGGCTGGGGCTGCGCATGGGCGCAGACTGGGGCTACGCAGGGGCGCAGACTGGGGCTGCGCAGGGGCGCAGACTGGGGCTGCGCATGGGCGCTGACTGGGGCTGCGCAGGCGCGCAGACTGGGGCTGCGCAGGGGCGCAGACTGGGGCTGCGCAGGGGCGCAGACTGGGGCTGCGCAGGGGCGCAGACTGGGGCTGCGCAGGGGCGCAGACTGGGGCTGCGCAGGGGCGCAGACTGGGGCTGTGCAGGGGCGCAGACTGGGGCTGCGCACGGGCGCAGACTGGGGCTGCGCAGGGGCGCAGACTAGGGCTGCGCAGGAGCGCAGACTGGGGCTGCGCAGGGGCGCAGACTGGGGCTGCGCAGGGGCGCAGACTGGGGCTGCGCATGGGCGCAGAGTGGGGCTGCGCATGAGCGCAGGCTGGGGCTGCGCAGGGGCGCAGACTGGGGCTGTGCAGGGGCGCAGACTGGGGCTGCGCATGCGCGCAGACTGGGGCTGCGCAGGGGCGCAAACTGGGGCTGCGCAGGGGCGCAGACTGGGGCTGCGCATGAGCGCAGGCTGGGGCTGCGCAGGGGCGCAGACTGGGGCTGCGCAGGGGCGCAGACTGGGGCTGCGCATGAGCGCAGGCTGGGGCTGCGCAGGGGCGCAGGCTGGGGCTGCGCAGGGGCGCAGACTGGGGATGCGCAGGGGCGCAGACTGGGGCTGCGCAGGGGCGCAGACTGGGGCTGCGCAGGGGCGCAGACTGGGGCTGCGCACGGGCGCAGACTGGGGCTGCGCATGAGCGCAGGCTGGGGCTGCGCATGAGCGCAGACTGGGGCTGCGCACCGGCGCAGACTGGGGCTGTGCAGGGGCGCAGACTGGGGCTGCGCATGGGCGCAGACTGGGGCTGCGCAGGGGCGCAGACTGGGGCTGCGCAGGGGCGCAGACTGGGGCTGCGCATGTGCGCAGACTGGGGCTGCGCAGGGGCGCAGACTAGGGTTGCGCAGGGGCGCAAACTGGGGCTACGCAGGAGCGCAGACTGGGGCTGCGCAGGGGCGCAGACTGGGGCTGCGCAGGGGCGCAGACTGGGGCTGCGCAGGGGCGCAGACTGGGGCTGCGCAGGGGCGCAGACTGGGGCTGCGCATGAGTGCAGACTGGGGCTGCGCAGGGGCGCAGACTGGGGCTGCGCAGGGGCGCTGACTGGGGCTACGCAGGGGCACAGGCTGGGGCTGCGCATGGGCGCAGACTGGGGCTACGCAGGGGCGCAGACTGGGGCTGCGCAGGGGCGCAGACTGGGGCTGCGCATGGGCGCAGACTCGGGCTGCGCAGGAGCGCAGACTGGGGCTGCGCAGGGGCGCAGACTGGGGCTGCGCAGGGGCGCAGACTGGGGCTGCGCATGAGCGCAGACTGGGGCAGCGCAGGGTCGCAGACTGGGGCTGCGCAGGGGCGCAGACTGGGGCTGCGCAGTGCAGTGCAGGAGGGGGGGGGGGGGCGCCTCACCACAGGCTTTTGGCGACCCCCCCAGGCGCCGGGCTCCTCACCAGGAGGTTATTGGGGCCCGGGCCAGCGTGTGCGCGAGGGCCTCACCACAGGCTTTTGGCCCCGCGCTGTCGGGGGGGGGCGCGCCGGGGGGCCGTTCACGCTGGTTCCCCCCGGGGCTGGCTCAGTTGTGCATGGCCACAGGCCAGCAGAGGCTGTTTCCTACGGGGCTCATGTCGGTTCATGGCCCAGGGCGCATGGGGGAGGGTCCCAACTCTCGCCCCCGGAGGTTCTTGCTGGCTGTCCCTGGGGGGGGGGGGGCATGCGGTTTCGAGTGTTCTGGGAGGCGAGCTACCTCCCATGGCAAAACCCAGGCGGCCTCTTCGCGCTGGGGAACCTCCGCGGGAGGGTTGTGGAGGGATGTGGAGGGGTGTGGAGGGGTGTGGAGGGATGTGGAGGGGTGTGGAGGGGTGTGGAGGGGTGTGGAGGGGTGTGGAGGGGTGTGGAGGGGTGTGGAGGGGTGTGGAGTGGTGTGGAGGGGTGTGGAGGGGTGTGGAGGGGTGTGGAGGGATGTGGATGGGTGTGGAGGGGTGTGGAGGGGTGTGGAGGGGTGTGGAGGGGTGTGGAGGGGTGTGGAGGGGTGTGGAGGGGTGTGGAGGGGTGTCGAGGGGTGTGGAGGGGTGTGGAGGGGTGTGGACGGGTGTGGAGGGGTGTGGAGGGGTGTGGAGGGGTGTGGGGGTGTGTGGAGGGATGTGGGGGGGTGTGGAGGGGTGTGGAGGGATGTGGAGGGGTGTGGAGGGGTGTGGAGGGGTGTGAAGGGGTGTGGAGGTGTGTGGGGGGGGGTGGAGGGGTGTGGAGGGGTGTGGAGGGGTGTGGAGGGGTGTGGAGGGGTGAGGGGGAGTGTGGGGGGGTGTGGAGGGGTGTGGAGGGGTGTGGAGGGGTGTGGGGGTGTGTGGAGGGATGTGGAGGGGTGTGGAGGGGTGTGGAGGGATGTGGAGGGGTGTGGAGGGGTGTGGAGGGATGTGGAGGGGTGTGGAGGGGTGTGGAGGGGTGTGGGGGTGTGTGGAGGGACGTGGAGGGGTATGGAGGGATGTGGAGGGATGTGGGGCGGTGTGGAGGGGTGTGGAGGGATGTGGAGGGGTGTGGAGGGGTGTGGAGGGGTGTGGGGGTGTGTGGAGGGATGTGGAGGGGTGTGGAGGGATGTGGAGGGGTGTGGAGGGGTGTGGAGGGATGTGGAGGGGTGTGGAGGGGTGTGGGGGTGTGTGGAGGGGTGTGGAGGGGTGTGGAGGGGTGTGGAGGGATGTGGGGGGGTGTGGAGGGGTGTGGAGGGATGTGGAGGGGTGTGGAGGGGTGTGGAGGGGTGTGGAGGGATGTGGAGGGGTGTGGAGGGGTGTGGAGGGGTGTGGGGGTGTGTGGAGGGATGTGGAGGGGTGTGGAGGGGTGTGGAGGGATGTGGGGGTGTGTGGAGGGGTGTGGAGGGATGTGGAGGGGTGTGGAGGGGTGTGGAGGGGTGTGGAGGGGTGTGGAGGGGTGTGGGGGGTGTGGAGGGGTGTGGAGGGGTGTGGAGGGGTGTGGAGGGGTGTGGAGGGGTGTGGAGGGTTGTGGAGGGATGTGGAGGGGTGTGGAGGGATGTGGAGGGGTGTGGAGGGGTGTGGAGGGGTGTGGAGGGATGTGGAGGGATGTGGAGGGGTGTGGAGGGGTGTGGGGGGTTCAGGTTCAGGTTCAGGACGACCTGCCCGAGGCTCCAGCACAGCCGGAGGGGAACCCAGAAAACGAGGGGCTCCCAACCGCCACAAGGCGGCTTACTCGGTCCCGCCTGGAAAGGTCGAAGCGGGCGGCCCGTGGCGGCACCCCGAGCCACCGGGGGCCGACACTTGCCGAGTTTCGGGGGGGGGGGGTCCGCATGTGGTGTGGGCGGGGGCGCGAGGGCTGTAGGGGGCTCACGTGCGCAGGGGCGTCAGTGTGCCGCCGGCGTCGGCCTGGACGGTGTTGGTGAGGGTGCTGCCGGCAAGGCACAACGGGGTCCGCGAAGTGCCGCCGCTTCACGCCTTGCCCCAACAGGGGCGCAGACTGGGGCTGCGCAGGGGCGCAGACTGGGGCTGCGCAGGGGCGCAGACTGGGGCTGCGCAGGGGCGCAGACTGGGGCTGCGCAGGGGCGCAGGCTGGGGCTGCGCAGGGGCGCAGGCTGGGGCTGCGCAGGGGCGCAGGCTGGGGCTGCGCAGGGGCGCAGACTGGGGCTGCGCAGGGGCGCAGACTGGGGCTGCGCAGGGGCGCAGACTGGGGCTGCGCAGGGGCGCAGACTGGGGCTGCGCAGGGGCGCAGACTGGGGCTGCGCATGAGAGCAGGCTGGGGCTGCGCAGGGGCGCATACTGGGGCTGCGCAGGGGCGCAGACTGGGGCTGCGCAGGGGCGCAGACTGGGGCTGCGCATGTGCGCAGACTGGGGCTGCGCAGGGGCGCAGGCTGGGGCTGCGCAGGGGCGCAGACTGGGGCTGCGCAGGGGCGCAGACTGGGGCTGCGCAGGAGCGCAGACTGGGGCTGCGCAGGAGCGCAGACTGGGGCTGCGCAGGGGCGCAGACTGGGTCTGCGCAGGGGCGCAGACTGGGGCTGCGCAGGGGCGCAGACTGGGGCTGCGCAGGAGCGCAGACTGGGGCTGCGCAGGGGCGCAGACTGGGGCTGCGCAGGGGCGCAGACTGGGGCTGCGCATGTGCGCAGACTGGGGCTGCGCAGGGGCGCAGACTGGGGCTGCGCAGGGGCGCAGACTGGGGCTGCGCAGGGGCGCAGACTGGGGCTGCGCAGGGGCGCAGACTGGGGCTGCGCATGAGTGCAGACTGGGGCTGCGCAGGGGCGCAGACTGGGGCTGCGCAGGGGCGCAGACTGGGGCTGCGCAGGGGCGCAGACTGGGGCTGCGCAGGGGCGCAGACTGGGGCTGCGCATGAGAGCAGGCTGGGGCTGCGCAGGGGCGCATACTGGGGCTGCGCAGGGGCGCAGACTGGGGCTGCGCAGGGGCGCAGACTGGGGCTGCGCATGTGCGCAGACTGGGGCTGCGCAGGGGCGCAGGCTGGGGCTGCGCAGGGGCGCAGACTGGGGCTGCGCAGGGGCGCAGACTGGGGCTGCGCAGGAGCGCAGACTGGGGCTGCGCAGGGGCGCAGACTGGGTCTGCGCAGGGGCGCAGACTGGGGCTGCGCAGGGGCGCAGACTGGGGCTGCGCAGGGGCGCAGACTGGGGCTGCGCAGGAGCGCAGACTGGGGCTGCGCAGGGGCGCAGACTGGGGCTGCGCAGGGGCGCAGACTGGGGCTGCGCAGGGGCGCAGACTGGGGCTGCGCACGGGCGCAGACTGGGGCTGCGCAGGGGCGCAGACTGGGGCTGTGCAGGGGCGCAGGCTGGGCCTGCGCACGGGCGCAGACTGGGGCTGCGCAGGGGCGCAGACTGGGGCTGCGCAGGCGCGCAGACTGGGGCTGCGCAGGAGCGCAGACTGGGGCTGCGCAGGGGCGCAGACTGGGGCTGCGCAGGCGCGCAGACTGGGGCTGCGCAGGGGCGCAGACTGGGGCTGCGCAGGGGCGCAGACTGGGGCTGCGCAGGGGCGCAGACTGGGGCTGCGCAGGGGCGCAGACTGGGGCTGTGCAGGGGCGCAGACTGGGGCTGCGCACGGGCGCAGACTGGGGCTGCGTAGGGGCGCAGACTGGGGCTGCGCAGGCGCGCAGACTGGGGCTGCGCAGGAGCGCAGACTGGGGCTGCGCAGGGGCGCAGACTGGGGCTGCGCAGGGGCGCAGACTGGGGCTGCGCATGGGCGCAGACTGGGGCTGCGCATGAGCGCAGGCTGGGGCTGCGCAGGGGCGCAGACTGGGGCTGTGCAAGGGCGCAGACTGGGGCTGCGCATGCGCGCAGACTGGGGCTGCGCAGGGGCGCAGACTGGGGCTGCGCAGGGGCGCAGACTGGGGCTGCGCATGAGCGCAGGCTGGGGCTGCGCAGGGGCGCAGACTGGGGCTGCGCAGGGGCGCAGACTGGGGCTGCGCATGAGCGCAGGCTGGGGCTGCGCAGGGGCGCAGGCTGGGGCTGCGCAGGGGCGCAGACTGGGGCTGCGCAGGGGCGCAGACTGGGGCTGCGCAGGGGCGCAGACTGGGGCTGCGCAGGGGCGCAGACTGGGGCTGCGCAGGGGCGCAGACTGGGGCTGCGCACGGGCGCAGACTGGGGCTGCGCATGAGCGCAGGCTGGGGCTGCGCATGAGCGCAGACTGGGGCTGCGCACCGGCGCAGACTGGGGCTGCGCAGGGGCGCAGACTGGGGCTGCGCAGGGGCGCAGACTGGGGCTGCGCAGGGGCGCAGACTGGGGCTGCGCATGTGCGCAGACTGGGGCTGCGCAGGGGCGCAGACTGGGGCTGCGCAGGGGCGCAAACTGGGGCTACGCAGGAGCGCAGACTGGGGCTGCGCAGGGGCGCAGACTGGGGCTGCGCAGGGGCGCAGACTGGGGCTGCGCAGGGGCGCAGACTGGGGCTGCGCAGGGGCGCAGACTGGGGCTGCGCATGAGTGCAGACTGGGGCTGCGCAGGGGCGCAGACTGGGGCTGCGCAGGGGCGCAGACTGGGGCTACGCAGGGGCACAGGCTGGGGCTGCGCATGGGCGCAGACTGGGGCTACGCAGGGGCGCAGACTGGGGCTGCGCAGGGGCGCAGACTGGGGCTGCGCATGGGCGCAGACTCGGGCTGCGCAGGAGCGCAGACTGGGGCTGCGCAGGGGCGCAGACTGGGGCTGCGCAGGGGCGCAGACTGGGGCTGCGCATGAGCGCAGACTGGGGCAGCGCAGGGTCGCAGACTGGGGCTGCGCAGGGGCGCAGACTGGGGCTGCGCAGTGCAGTGCAGGAGGGGGGGGGGGGCGCCTCACCACAGGCTTTTGGCGACCCCCCCAGGCGCCGGGCTCCTCACCAGGAGGTTATTGGGGCCCGGGCCAGCGTGTGCGCGAGGGCCTCACCACAGGCTTTTGGCCCCGCGCTGTCGGGGGGGGGCGCGCCGGGGGGCCGTTCACGCTGGTTCCCCCCGGGGCTGGCTCAGTTGTGCATGGCCACAGGCCAGCAGAGGCTGTTTCCTACGGGGCTCATGTCGGTTCATGGCCCAGGGCGCATGGGGGAGGGTCCCAACTCTCGCCCCCGGAGGTTCTTGCTGGCTGTCCCTGGGGGGGGGGGGGCATGCGGTTTCGAGTGTTCTGGGAGGCGAGCTACCTCCCATGGCAAAACCCAGGCGGCCTCTTCGCGCTGGGGAACCTCCGCGGGAGGGGTGTGGGGGGGTGTGGAGGGATGTGCAGGGGTGTGGAGGGGTGTGGAGGGGTGTGGAGGGGTGTGGAGGGGTGTGGAGGGTTGTGGAGGGGTGTGGGGGGGTGTGGAGGGCTGTGGAGGGGTGTGGAGGGGTGTGGAGGGTTGTTGAGGGGTGTGGAGGGATGTGGAGGGGTGTGGAGGGGTGTGGAGGGGTGTGGAGGGGTGTGGAGGGGTGTGGAGGGATGTGGAGGGGTGTGGAGGGGTGTGGAGGGGTGTGGAGGGGTGTGGAGGGATGTGGAGGGGTGTGGAGGGGTGTGGAGGGGTGTGGAGGGGTGTGGAGGGGTGTGGAGGGGTGTGGGGGTGTGTGGAGGGACGTGGAGGGGTATGGAGGGATGTGGAGGGATGTGGGGCGGTGTGGAGGGGTGTGGAGGGATGTGGAGGGGTGTGGAGGGGTGTGGAGGGGTGTGGGGGTGTGTGGAGGGATGTGGAGGGGTGTGGAGGGATGTGGAGGGGTGTGGAGGGGTGTGGAGGGATGTGGAGGGGTGTGGAGGGGTGTGGAGGGGTGTGGGGGTGTGTGGAGGGGTGTGGAGGGGTGTGGAGGGGTGTGGAGGGATGTGGGGGGGTGTGGAGGGGTGTGGAGGGATGTGGAGGGGTGTGGAGGGGTGTGGAGGGGTGTGGAGGGATGTGGAGGGGTGTGGAGGGGTGTGGAGGGGTGTGGGGGTGTGTGGAGGGATGTGGAGGGGTGTGGAGGGATGTGGGGGGGTGTGGAGGGGTGTGGAGGGATGTGGAGGGGTGTGGAGGGGTGTGGAGGGGTGTGGAGGGGTGTGGAGGGGTGTGGAGGGGTGTGGAGGGGTGTGGAGGGGTGTGGAGGGGTGTGGAGGGGTGTGGAGGGGTGTGGAGGGTTGTGGAGGGATGTGGAGGGGTGTGGAGGGGTGTGGAGGGGTGTGGAGGGGTGTGGAGGGGTGTGGAGGGATGTGGAGGGATGTGGAGGGGTGTGGAGGGGTGTGGGGGGGTGTGGAGGGATGTGCAGGGGTGTGGAGGGGTGTGGAGGGGTGTGGAGGGGTGTGGAGGGGTGTGGAGGGGTGTGGAGGGTTGTGGAGGGGTGTGGAGGGGTGTGGAGGGGTGTGGAGGGATGTGGGGGGTGTGGAGGGGTGTGGAGGGATGTGGAGGGGTGTGGAGGGGTGTGGAGGGGTGTGGAGGGGTGTGGAGGGGTGTGGAGGGGTGTGGAGGGGTGTGGAGGGGTGTGGAGGGGTGTGGAGGGTGTGGAGGGTTGTGGAGGGGTGTGGAGGGGTGTGGAGGGGTGTGGAGGGATGTGGGGGGGTGTGGAGGGGTGTGGAGGGATGTGGAGGGGTGTGGAGGGGTGTGGAGGGTTGTGGAGGGGTGTGGAGGGGTGTGGAGGGCTGTGGACGGGTGTGGAGGGGTGTGGAGGGATGTGGAGGGATGTGGAGCGGTGTGGAGGGCTGTGGAGGGGTGTGGAGGGGTGTGAAGGGTTGTGGAGGGTTGTGGTGCGACGTGGAGGTGGCAAAGATGATTCCGGTGCAACACCGTTCCATCGACATTCGCAGAGCAACGGGCGCAGAACAAGGGGTCCTGGGGACCCGGGCCCTGCGCCGCGGGATGCGGATGTGCCCCGCAAGGCACGGGCTGCAGAGCAACGCAGGCAGAACGGACAGCCCTTCAGTCATCGTCACAGGCACCCTCCGCTGTGACATATCCACCGGCTGCAGGGCTCCTTTGCTCCGACCCGACCCCCCCCCTTGTCCTTTTGGAGGGGGAGGGGGGGGGGGGGGGGCTGGCGCGTCGGGGGTCAGTGTGGCTTAGTGCTCCGGTCGCAATGGGGGAGGCTGAGGCCCAGCCCACGCGGGGGGGGGGCATGGGCGGGGGCATCGCGGCGTCCGGGTCAGGGCATTCGCACGGGGGCAGCAGCAGCGCTCGACACGACTGAGGGGGGGCGGGGGGGTCCCCATCGCCCCCACGGCCCCGGGGCAGTGGGAGGGGCGCTGCTCTGGGGACCGACGACCCGCGAGGGCCTCCGGGGGGGCGGCGCTACGGGCCCTTTGGTCCTGCCGGGCCTCGAAGCGCACGGTCAAGTGATGCCCCGCCCCCAAAACAAGGCACAGTTCACATCGGGCGCCCCCCCGGAGGGTCACGGAGTACAGACGCGTGGTCAGGCAGGGGGACGGACCCGAGTCCCTGCGGTCGTGTGAGGCCCTGCCCCCCCCCAAACCCCCCCAAACCCCCCAAACCCCCCCAAAGCCCATGTGAAGAGGGCAAACGGCTGTTGGTCGCGGTCGGGGGGAGGGGGAGTGGCGTGCGGTTCGGTGTAGCCCCCCCCCCCCCCCCCCGGACTCTCCCTCTGCCCCGCTTCCCAGTGCCCCAAGGGGCCTCTCACCAAAAGGGGGTCCCCCTGGAAGGCCCTCGGCGTAACATAAAGGTACGGCGCCGCAGTCCATCCCCCGGCCGTTGCCCATCATTCCACAGTCCCCCCCCCCCTCCCGAGGGATGCATTGGGAAGGGGGGGGGGGGTTTGGCTGGGACCCCCCCCTCCTCCCGGGGTCCCCCTGTGGCAAAATGTTGTGAAGCGTAAATCCGCTTGGAACAGAAGGCGCCGAAGCAAAACGCCGAAGCAAAACGTTGGCTGTCGGCCTCGGACATTGGAAGGGGAGGAGGGGGGTGGGGGTTGGGTTGGGACAGGGCCTCACACAGGGCGGGGAATTGCAGGCCAGCACGTCCTTTCCTGCGCGGCACTGGTCCCAGATCCTGCGCTGTGGACTAGGACAGCCCCCATGGACCACACCGCAGCGCAGGTGAGCGGGAGGTGCTGTCGTGGTGCAGGTGTGTGTGGGCGGGCACACTCACGGGACGGGGGAGTACTGCAGGCACGTCGGGTCACACAGTGATACTGCGCCTGGCCCCGCCCACAGTCAACCCGCTACGTTCACATCTGGCGTGTAGCCTGCAGTTTTGCGCGCAGCCCCTGACACACCTCTCACATGGGCGCCACATGCCTTCAGCACAAGTAATAATAGTAATAATGATAAAAAGAATGTTGTTGTTTTGCGTTTCTCTTTGTATGTTGTTGTATGGTTTTGTTTCTTTTAATCATGCTGATGCCGGTTGGTGATGGTTTGGTTTTACCAGATGTCGCTGAAAAGTTTCCTGGTGCAAACGAAGCTCGCCACAACCAGACCCTGACGCGTCGGAGGACGCAGACGTGGTGTCCGTGCACAGGCACTGGGCTGGGACTGGGCAGGCACTGGGCTGTCGAGGCGAGAGAGACTTGTGTGAAGCGAGTCGTCGACAGAGGCCCTTGTAGTGGACAGGAGGGGAGGAGGGGGGGGGGGTCTAGGGGGGAGGGGGGTCCAAGGGGGGGGTACCCCCCCTCCTCCTGCGGTGTGCGGTCGTTCTAATACATCCCAAATCCCGGGGCCTGGGCACGTGCAGCGCACCCCCCAAACACCCCAAACACCCCCACGCTCCCCCCGCCCCCCGGGGGTGGGGGGAGCATCAAGGGCAGGGGGATATCGAGTCAGGGGTCTGGTCACCAGCCCAAAGCACCTGCGACACCAATTGCGTGTGCTGCAGCCCGAGGCCGTGCGTGTCGGTGCAGACTGCCCCCACGAACGTCTGGTCATGAATGCCAGTGGACACGTGGTAAGTGTAGCCCAGGCCGTTGAGGAAGCGGAGCAGGTCGCGCTGGCGAACTGCATGTGGCGTGCGGGGGGGGTGGGGGGGGCAGCGCAGTGCCCCGCAGCAGAGCACTGGGAGGGCGTGTCTGAGGGAGACTACTCGCACCGCGCGCGCCCCGCGTCCCGCGTTGGACCACGGGTCATTCCTCGGTGACTTGATGACCTGATGCTCATGTACTGCCCACACTCGGAGGCGGAGGGGAGTTTTTTGACGCTTTTCTGTCTGTCCAGTCAGGCCTACACTCCCGCTCAGTCGTGGGAGGAGACAGGCGTCGCCCGCGCTCCCACCGCCCGTCGCCTTTTGCGGTTCTATTGCGGTGTAGTGCCGCCCCCGACTGCGTTTCATGTGCCTCACAAGAGAACGGAAGGCGCCATAGCGAAAGCAGGGGTCTTCGTATTGAGTTGACTTGGTGCTAATGCACTGCCCACACTCGGAGGCGGAGGGGATGGTGGCAGGCGCCCCATCACCATTGCATCGGGTGTCGGTGACAGTGATGCCCGCAGGACGCCATGAAAAAGACATGGGTGGCACTGCAAGGGATCAGCCTTGGGTGCAATCACTTGCTGACCGACCGGTGGCGACATGCCTCAGCCGAAGGTCTGAGGGTCGGCTCCGTTCTAACAAGCACACCACACCCCCCGGTGGCCCAGGCGAAGTCCACAACCCACCGTAGCGCCAAATACCCATCCCCTCCCCCCAGAGGTGCTGCTGCAATACATCCACCCGGTGCCGCATGCCTGCCTCTCCGCAGTGGGGGCCCCGGTGCACCTTGGGTCTGTTTCTTGGTCCGTTTTGCGCAGCAGCTTTTGTTGGCAAAGAGGGAGAAGACGCCGAGGGACCCCCACCCCCTTCGATGTTGTACCAATAAAAGTAAACACAAAAAAATTGGTCGCATGGTTGCGCACGGCTGCAGTCGAAGGGGACGCACAGTAGCGCACAGCGAAGCCCAACCCTCGCGCGCGGCTGTACCCACATGACGTTTCCGGACCCCAGCCCCACGACCTACTTGCCCCACCACTGACCCGATGTCAGGGAGAGTGTGCGATGTTGATGTCGGGCGACACCCGCTTCGAATCCCCCTCCAGGACCACCGCCCGCCTCCATCGTCGTCGGCTCAGGCACTTGCGGGCACCTTGCCGCTGTGCAGAACGGCACATCGCCCCCGCAGCAGATTGAGTGCCCCTGTGCCCCTGGGCCACGACTGGGGAGAGGTGCCAACAAAGTGGGACGACAGAGTGCGTGACCTGTCGGGGCTGTCTCAGGGGCCTGCAGGCGGTGCCGCGTCCACCGTGCGCACAGGCGTTGTGCAACTGGGGCTTGGGCAGAACGCAGTTTGACTAAGGGCCCCCTCTGCAGGCCAGACCCCGTGCAACGCAGGGACCGTCCCAACACACCCCCGGCCCAGCCACTCATACCCCGGGCCTTAGACTGCCCCAACCCTCGAGCAAGTTGAGCGAAGACCCAGAGGAACACCGCACACTGCCCTCAATACGAAGACCCCTGCTTTCGCGATGGCGCCTTCCGTTCTCTTGTGAGGCACAAGAAACACAGTCGGGGGCGGCACTACACCGCAATAGAACCGCAAAAGGCGACGGGCGGTGGGAGCGCGGGCGACGCCTGTCTCCTCCCACGACTGAGCGGGAGTGTAGGCCTGACTGGACAGACAGAAAAGCGTCAAAAAACAACCAACGACCTCATCACAAGGCAAAGGGAGCGGGAGAGTGCCACTACAGTCCCCCCGCCCGAGGGATGGGCACCGACAAGACAAGACGTGCGACAGGACCGCAAGGGCCCCCAACACCAGGGCCCCACCCCCCGGGGGAAGGGGCCACAAGACCAGGGCGGCAGCACCGCGGCGCTGCGCATCCGGGGCAGTGAGTGTGATGACCTCTGGCCAGCCCCACGCCCTCCCCCAGGGCCCGTGGCAGCAACGCCGATGCACAGGCCCTCGGCATCGGGCAAAACGGTGGTGGCACCGGAAATGCACTGGACAAACGAGGGCTGACGGGCACTCGGAGGCACATCAACGCTCTTCTGTTCTAAAGTGCGTGCGTGTGTGTGGGGGGGGGGGGGGGTACTGACCCATGCCCCAGTCATGGACCGCCCCATCGGTGCGGCACCAGCGTCACTCCCCCTCAGCCTCAGGCTCCGGGTGGGGGCTGGCCCCGTCGCAACGCAGACGGCACCTCCGCGGGTGGGGGGGTGTGTGTGACAGTGGCCCTATTCACGTCCCGCCCCCTGAGGGGGGGGGGGGGGGGGCAACCGCTTGGGTCTTGACGCCAACTACCCCCCCCCCCCGACTGACCGTTGGCCGGAGGGGGAGGGGGGGGGGCTTGGGAGGGGCAATGGGGGGGGGGTCTGGGGGGGGGCTTTGCCCCGGCGGGGGGGGGGGGTCCGGGACGGTTGGCTGGGGAGGGGGTACATGCCCCCAAGGCCAAGGGGTCGCTGGCGTCGGAGGACCCACAGAGTCGCCCCCCCCCCTCCCCCGCGGGCGTCCCACCCTCTGCGCCTCAAAACCCGGGGACCACCGCACACCTCCGGCCTCGAAGGTCACGGAGGCGGGCGCGCGCGGCCCCGTCTCCTCCGCCGGTGACCCGTCGGGTCCGTCCCGCAGCGCCGGCCTCCGGATGTGGGTCATGCGGAGCGTTGATATGTAATGCGTGGCATTGGGCAGCCACTGCGAATGGCAAGTGCCGACCGCTGCGACGTGACCTGCGGTGGGACGGGGATATGGCCTTCGGGGGTCCACCGCACGTCACGAGGCCCTTCGCTCGTGACGAAGGCCTCGGGCAGCGCCAGACCAACGGACGTGTGACGGTGGGGCCCAGTTCCAGAGCACGTGCCCCCCCCCAAAACATCGCAAAACAATTCCGAAATGCAAAGCCAACGCCCAAAACCCACAAGACCCCCCCCAAAAGACCTCCACAAAAGTCGGTCGGACATGCAACGCAAGGCCTCCCACACGACCCGGGGCACGGCCCCGTGAGGCAAAGCGGAGCTCGAAGGCGGTCCTTCGCCCGGGGGCCCGTCGGCGATTCCCGTCCAAAGCGAACGTGTCGCTTGGGCATTTGGATGTCATGTCTTGGGCCGCGGTGTTGTGCGGTGCCGTTGTTGGCGCTGTGGCCGAGGGACATCCGAAGAAAGGGGCAGCCCCCCCCCCCGTGTGACATTCCGTCGGGTTGTGTTGTTTCTTTACGGGGCCCTGGACAGTCACCCGGTCTTCCCTTCGCATGTTGCGTCGGGTCGCTGCGTTCTGTCGGCCGCTGCGGCCGGTGCTCCTGCGGGTGTCGTTTCGGTGTTCGCGAAGCCCCCCCCCCCCCCCCTCCCCCTCCCCCGGACGGTGGCACTCCAGCGTCTCGTGGGGGCCACCCACCGCGAGTGCACCGTAGCGCCGAGCCAAAGGGGGGGGGGGGTATTGGCACCGCACGTGCAGCGCACCACACGCCCCTTTCAAGGCACCCCCCCCCAATGGGCAGGGCCACAACATCACACAACACCGTTTCACGCGGCCCCATGCGCCACAACACGTCCACTGCTCCGAGTCCAGTGGGGCCCGGATCGCCCACTTCTACGAATTGCACTGTGCCCACAACAAGCGCACCATCGGCTGTGCCAAGTGCCCACCAACAAACTCGTTGTTGCAACCGGGACCAAGCAGTGGATAGCGCTGATGGGGTCTTGCGTCCCAAGGGTAGAGCCATCGGGCCCTGTGGAGGGGGCTCTGCAACCGGGCCCGCCTCCGGGCAACCTCCTCTGCACTTCCACTGTGCGGATTGGTGGGGCAGTCTGCGCCAAAACGCACACAAAATGGGCATGTGCAGCAAGCACTCGTCAAGATGGCATTATGAATGCCCAGCTTTCAAAGATTGTCACCAAAAGTGAAACACGTTCAACGCCATAGGACACCAGTCTACCAGTCTTCAAGAAGAAGGCACACAGCAAGTGGACACACGACACACGACACACAACACACACCATACAACACAACAGATAACAGAACACAAAACAACACAAAACCCAACACAGCACACAACACACAAACCAAAATACACGACACACAACACACACTATACAACACAACAGATAACACAAAACAACACAAAACATAACACAACACACAACATACAAAACAAAACGCACGACACACAACACACACCATACAGCACAACAGATAACACAAGACAACACAAAACATAACACAACACACAACATACAAAACAAAACACACAACACACGAAACAAAACACACAACACACAACACACACCATACAACACAACAGATAACACAAAACAACAGAAAACATAACACAACACACAACATACATAACAAAACACACGACACACAACACACACCATACAACACAACAGATAACACAAAACAACACAAAACATAACACAACACACAACACACAACACGCAAAACAAAACACACAACACACAACACACACCATACAACACAACAGATAACACAAAACAACACAAAACATAACACAACACACAACACACAACACACAAAACACAACACAGCACAACACACAAAACAAAACACAAGACACACAACACACACCATACAACACAACAGATAACACAAAACAACACAAAACATAACACAACACACAACACACAAAACAAAACACACAACACACAACACACAAAACAAAACACACAACACACACTATACAACACAACAGATAACACAAAACAACACAAACCATAACACAACACACAACACACAACACGCAAAACAAAACACACAACACACAACACACACCATACAACACAACAGATAACACAAAACAACACAAAACATAACACAACACACAACACACAACACACAAAACACAACACAGCACAACACACAAAACAAAACACAAGACACACAACACACACCATACAACACAACAGATAACACAAAACAACACAAAACATAACACAACACACAACACACAAAACAAAACACACAACACACAACACACAAAACAAAACACACAACACACACTATACAACACAACAGATAACACAAAACAACACAAACCATAACACAACACACAACACACAACACGCAAAACAAAACACACAACACACAACACACACCATACAACACAACAGATAACACAAAACAACACAAAACATAACACAACACACAACACACAACACACAAAACACAACACAGCACAACACACAAAACAAAACACAAGACACACAACACACACCATACAACACAACAGATAACACAAAGCAACACAAACCATAACACAACACACAACACACAACATACAAAACAAAACACACGACACACAACACACACCATACAACACAACAGATAACACAAAACAACACAAACCATAACACAACACACAACACACAACACACAAAACAAAACACACAACACACAACACACACACAAAGACAAGAAGCATCTTCTCAACAACACAATTGTAGAGTGATAGCAGGCGATCACGTTGGGCAGTCTTGGGCACCACTATGCACTGTGATCGCTGGCTAAAAGCAAAAGCCGGAGCCTTCCAAAAACAAAACGGAACAATGGTATGATACTCCAAACGATAGGTCAGAGACATCCATCAAACTTCAATACAAAGCCCTCGCTTGCCCTTCGTCTTATGTCAACACCCAAGAACAGCCTCCCATTTGCAAACGGGCACACTCAACGACCTGGATTGGTGACCACAATTTGTCGAATTTGTTCAGCAGACGTTGGGCAAAACACCAGTCGGTCCGAAAAGTGGATGTTGCCACTCCAATTTGTGATTGGCTGTGGGACTGCCTTGAGAAGGGTCATCCATGAAACTCTGCCGTAAGAAGGAGGAAGAGGGGAACACAAGGGGGTTGAAGGTTTGGTGCGGAGGATAATTGATTCGTATTGTACTCAAGTGAATACATCAAATCACAGGTGTCCCTTTGGGTCGTCAAATCGAAGGCTCCAAGCGGGAGAGTTTGCCCAACAGGCTACTGTCAGGTGGCTGTCCTCGAAATTAGGGAGTACCCCAGCGCACGTCGGGCGTGGACGCAGCACGCACCGTAACACTTTAGTCCCAAGCGTACCCTCCACTAGAGAAGCCCCAAAGCAGACCGAAAATTGCCACCCTTCCAATCAAACCAACCCCAAGACCATGCCTGCAGAGCACGCAAGCCAACACCGAAACGGTCAATTCGGCTTTGCACAACAAATGTGATATTTACTGCACCCCAGAAGTCCATATTGCACCGTGGTGCTGATATAGGGTCCATTGCGCATACTGGGGGAGCGCAGCAGGTGCGGTGGTACATGGTCCAATGCCGCCGCTTTCCCTTTCGGGGTGTTAAGGCATGAAACAAACTCCGTCTAGGTTGAGGGCTCACCAGATTTGTGTGTGTGTTCCTTGTACGTTTCGCAGAGCAGTGTCGAGGCCCCCTCGGGGTTCCATGGGGGGTTCCCTGCAAATTGGGGGTTTGGATAGGGCAGACTCGGGGGTGATATTGCGCATGTATTGCAAAGGTTGCATTTCTTTCAATTTTCAATTTTTTTAAAATGATTTAAACGACTAAAGGTAGGTCTGCGGGTAGTTTGCGCAGCATCGCGTGAAATGTGCCTGGAACTTCCGCATGTCTCGCCGGCCCCGATGGCGGATGTTTGGGGCGGACTGGCCTAGCGTGTCGGCCATGGGGAGGGCAACATTGGTGTGCCTGATGACCGTGTGATCACCCGCTGAAGGATATTGCTGGATGTAATATGCAATCCTCGCTAGTTTTCTATTGGAAGATCTCCCAACTAATCGATTAGTCACCCGAAGATTTTCAGCAATCTGCTCCCACTTATGGCCACGGCGACTCATCAGGAATTCATGGTCTCTCGCCAGCGTATTCCACCATCCCCAGAAATCATCATGCGCCAATGGGGACGGGTTGCCCCGCCAATCTCCGTATCTTCCCCCACCCAAGGCGATTGACAGGCCCTACCGGCAGGCGTCCGCTGCTCATTACTCGCAGCTAGCTCACTTTCGTCAGCGGGGAGCACTTATCCTCCTGCTCTTTTACACAACCGCTGCGGCACTCTACACATGTCTACACATGTTAAAGGTAGCTCACTCCCCACACACTGGACACTGGACTCAATCACCAGCAGCTCCCAAGGACAAGGAGACCAGACCCAATGTACTGAAAGGCACGCATTTTTAGTCTTGAGTCGGAACACAACTGCCGTAACCGCCCTGCAAGCGCCCAGCTTTCAAGCCAGCCATTCCATAGTTGCAATGTGGACCTACCGTTAAGCACGACAAACAAGCACTTGCTATGGGCTGTTGACGCACGGCAGGTGTGTAATGGCAGAGCATAACATGAAGACAAACTGCTCACAAATGCATTTGAAGCTGCACAGTAATTATCACAGGTCACTGATCCAGTCGTCACACATGGGCATGCCATGCATCACAGTACCCACCAATCCACCGCACTCTGAGCCCCGCCTTCCGTTTCTCTACCTGCAGTCCCATTGATGTCTGGGATAACAACATTTGTGGTGTCGTAAAGGTCACCCTCGGGGCGCGTGGAGGCGCTGGGATGACAGGCAAGGGCACCTACCTCGGGGGCACAAAGTATCATACCGCCAGTAGACACTATGCACCATGCACAGGCGTTACTGCAAAACCAGGCAGCACACACATGTACTGAAAACTGAGGCCAGGAAAAATGGAAAAAAATAGACAAACTTAGAAAAAAGGGACACGGGTGCACTTTTGGGGACAACCGTGCAAACGCCATTGCGGGACATAAAGAAGCAAATGCTCTGCACACCCTGACATTGGATCTTCGGTGGAACAAGTTGGGGGCCAAGGGTACACAAGCCCTTGCACAAAGGCTGAAGGGCGCGCCTGCGCTGCATACTTTTATTCTGAATTTTGAATAGCTCGGCGGGAGGGAGGGCAAGGGGAGGGAGGGAGGGATTCGGCCAGTTAGGGGTCAGTGTTGCCTTGTTGGGGTTTGTTTCGGTCAGGGGAGGGTTAGAGTTAGGCCACATTTGATTGGTTTGGAGCTAAGAACACCAAACCATGAGCAATACATGGGGTCGGTGTGGTCTGGGCGCAGTCCGGCTGTCTGTAGGCAGTCTTTGCAGCGTAAACGGGACTGCCATCACGACTCCAGCATCTTTGGTCGCGGCAGAGGTGCCCGTCAACACCACAGCCACGGACTGGCATCGCGTCACTGCAATGTGGTTCGCTGGGGCGATGCAGAGTCTGGGCTTGTTGTTGTGCCGAACCTGTTTGCCACATGTTCAGCTCCCCTCGACCCATACACACGACTGTTGGATCCCCCCAAAAGTGTTCGGTGATTGGCGCATGGGGCCCCCTCCTGACGGGGCACTGGTCCGGCCGATTCAGGATTCAGGCCATGACCCCGCCGCTCTCTCCCTTTCCTCAACTGCCCCCCCCCCCAAAGCCCCAGGAGCAGCTGCAACCGACCGCCAGCCCCCAGTTCCCGGGGAGAGTGGCTATGTCTACGGCGGGTCTACCCAGAATGGGTTGGCGGTTACCCCCTCCCAAAATGCCGCTGAGAAGAGCACACGCTTGGGTACAGGACCTCGGCAAACACCCTGCGAAGTCTCGTACCACTGCAGGGGGGATGCTTCGCGCCACCTCTGGATTAGGCATCCTGGCCCTAGCCCGAGGTGTACCCTCGCCTAGAAAAGTCCCCCAAGTAGACCGCACTGGACCGCATACCTTCACTGCAAGGCACCTTGCATAAGCCGAAATATGAGAGCACAACACAAACTGTCACTCCCACCACTTCCAACCCCCACCCTTGCCATCGTCATAAACCGGGGGCAAAGGATGGGCCGGATTCTTCAACACGGCGAGAAGGTTCTGCAGATTGTTTGGTGAGGGGGGGGGCAACAACAGGCACGAGTGGGGAATGCCGAAGAACAGATGCCCGGCGCCCGCCCGGCGCACCAATACTCCCCCCCAGCCGCTCCTCAGGTCGGGGCCGTGGCCCGCGCCGCAGGGCCTCCCTCCGCGGGCGCGACCCTCAGACCTGCAGAAGCGGGGACAAGTCCCCCGGGGCCGGGGGGTCCCGGTCCTCGTGCAGCCAAAACGACACCGCGATCCGCTCCGGGGCCGCGGGCCCCACCGGCGCGACCTCGTGCGGCACCGCGTCGCTCCAGAAGGCCACCAGCCGGTCCGCCACCGGGTCCGCCGCCACGGCCTCCCCCGGCCGCCCCGGGGGCGACAGCAGCAGCTGCCCCCCGTCCGCCGGGGCCCAGCGGGGGTTGAGGTAGTACACGAGCGACACCTTCCGGATGTCCCCGGCGCCGCTGTTGTCCCGGTGCCGCCGGAAGCCGTCGCTGCCGGGCCCGTACACCGCGAGCATGCCCTGCCCCATGAACTGCTTCGGGTGCAGCAGCTGCACGGCCGGGGGCAGGGCGGCCCGGAGCTCGTCGAGGAAGGCGGTGCGCAGGAGCTGCGTCAGGGCCCCGATCAGCGGCAGCCCGCGCTCCGTGCCCAGCACCCACCGGATGCGGTCGTCGCGGATGGCGGCGTCGCTGCGGCGCGTCTCGTCCAGTTCCCCACGCTGCAGGAGCTCCGGGTGCGCGGCCACGGCCGCGGCGGCCTCGGCGCAGAGGGCCGCGCTGTGCACGGGCCCCAGGAAGTCGTCCACGAGGGCGTAGCCGTCCCGCTGGAGGCCCTCGGCGCAGGCCCGGGCGGCGGCGCCGAGGGTGGGGCTGTTGAAGAGGGTCCACGGCGAGACGTGCTGGGGGGCCCGGGGCGGGGGGGGCGACATGACGGCGCGGGCCATGAGGAAGTCCGGGTCGTTCTCGATGCCTGCGAGAGCGCGGGGCGAGAGCGTGGGGCGGGGGGGTCGAGGTGAGGGCTGGGCTTGGCTTGGCTGGGCATGGCACGCGGAGACCCCGGCGCCCATCGCTGAGACGAGTCGTTCTGTACCCGGGGGTCTCGGGCTTCAGGGGTGGCCCCGCTGCAACGCCGGCCGGTTCCCGTCGCTGACCGCTCCAGCGGTTGCGGGCGTTCAAACCACCGGCCTTGAGGCATTGTTTGCCGGGCGCCCACCCCATGTGCGCGTGCGTGGGGCTTTGACCCTCCAGCCGACCCCCACAGAATGCCCCCCAAATGGCCCACAACAGGAATGCATGCAAAACATGGTGATGAACCAACACCACACGTCAATGCAACAACGCCCAAGAGCCCAAATGTCCACAGCTCCGAGCCAAAGTCTTCCGATGCCGGGCAAATACGTACACTTTGCATGTGTGCAGATTTGCGTGACCCACAAATCAGCCGTGAATGGAGATACACAATGGCAACCCATGCGGCGAAGGCCCAACAATGCGCGCCATGACAGCGTCACCAGTGGTGTGCATGTACTGGACAACCATGCTGGGAGAAAACATGAGCGGTCTGCAATACGAGGCAAACCAACTGCGAAACAAAAAGCAGCTTCCGTAACATCAACATAGAACCACAGCAACACCCCCTGGGGTACAAAAAATGCCTAAAAGCCCGGGGGGGCGACTACAACCGGTCCTGATGCGACACCCCCCCCAGCTATCTGTCAAAACTTGGAGGGGGGGGGGGGGGGGGCAGTTGGGGGGGGGTCCAGCCGGGGGTCGGGGGGGGGGTCAAGCCGGGGGTCGGGGGGGGGGTCCAACCGGGGGTCGCGGGGGGGTCTGGCCGGGGGTCAAGGGGGTTTCCAGCCAGGGGTGAGGGGGGGGGGGGGATTTGGGTTATGGTTAAGGTTCACCGAGCTGGTGGAACCAGTCTTGGTTTTATAACCCTTTTTAGTGTCTAGGGTGGACCTACCAGGTTTAGCAGCAGCAGCAGCAAGCAGCAAGCAGCAAGCAGCAGCAAGCAGCACGCGCGAAATGGGTAAAAATCAGATTTCCGTCGTGGTGCTTCAGATTCGGGTGAAATTTTGGTGGATGATACCTATGGGTGTGAAGTACAATCACACAAAGTTTGAGCAAGAAACTCAACGGTGGCGGCCGGGAACGGGATTCGCAAGAGGCGGACCTCAGTTTCAAAATCTGCAGTTTAGGGCCAAAAACAGCCATTTTTGGGCCAAAAATGCCCTGGAACACATTCAAAACGGCCAAACGAAGGGAAACGGTGGGTACACTCCACGTGCCGCTTGACTTCCCCGTGTCAACGAGCTCTTTGCGGCCCTCTAACTCCATGATATGCCGCGGAAGCGGCCCAAAAAGGCCCCCAGAAGCTCCAACTGCCGACAGCCACAAACCAAGAATAGGCCATATCTTTGGCTACATGGCTCAAAATGCGATTCCGAGGGCACCTACTCCACCCGCAACCCCCCACGTTTTGTGGTTTCCACCCCTCAGAATTGCCCAAACGGACGCCTAGACCCCAATAACTAGGCCCACTAGGCTGTGGCAAGCTGCAAGCTCAAGCCCAAACATGTGGGTACCCAAATGGGTCAACAGGGGCCCGAAAGGGGTAAAAATATGACTTTCCGCAAAAATGATCCTAGACCATGTGCGACGCTAAAACAAGTGTTTTTGGACTGTTTTGAGCTTGTGGTGGCCCATTTGGGTCCTCCAAAAATCCCAAAATGCCTTGAAAATGGGTTGTTTTGGGACCAAAAATGGGTCAAAATTGGGTCAAAAACACATTTTTCCAAAACTCATCCTAGACCATTTGGGGTGCACAAAAGGGTGAAATGAGCCCATTTTGAGCCCATTTTGAGCCCATTTTGGGGCATTTTGGCCCCTGAGAAGTCCAAAAAGCCTTGAAAGTGGGCCTCGTGGTGATGGGGTTCAGGTGCATTTCACTTTGTCAAGAGCCATCAATGTGTGAATCATTCTTGATGTCCCTCACCATTCATATCTAATGTTCCCTCCCCCACCAGCTCGGTCCCAATATTCAGTCTTGATAGGGTTAGGGTCACCGAGCTGGTGGAACCAGTCTTGGTTTTATAACCCTTTTTAGGGTCTAGGGTGGACCTACCAGGTTTAGCAAGCAAGCAGCAAGCAGCAAGCAGCAAGCAGCAAGCAGCACGCGCGAAATGGGCCAAAATCAGAACTCCGTCGTGGTGCTTTGGATTCCAGTGAAATTTTGGTGGATGATACCTATGGGTGTGAAGTACAATCACACAAAGTTTGAGCAAGAAACTCAACGGTGGCGGCCGGGAACGGGATTCGCAAGTGGCGGACCTCAGTTTCAAAAACTGCAGTTCAGGGCCCAAAACAGCCATTTTAGGGCCAAAAAAGCCCCGGAACACATTCAAAACGGCCAAACGAAGGGAAACGGTGGGTACGCTTCACGTGTGGCTTGACTTCCCCGTGTCAACGAGCTCTTTGCGGCCCTCTAACTCCATGATATGTCCCGGAAGCGGCCCAAAAAGGCCCCCAGAAGCTCCAAATGCCGACAGCCACAAACCAAGAATAGGCCATATCTTTGGCTACATGGCTCAAAATGCGATTCCGAGGGCACCTACTCCACCCACAACCCCCCACGTTTTGTGGTTTCCACCCCTCAAAATTGCCCAAACGGACGCCTAGACCCCAATACCTAGGCCCACTAGGCTGCGGCAAGCTGCAAGCTCAAGCCCAAACAGGTGGGTGCCCAAATGGGTCAACAGGGTCCAGTAGGGGCAAAAAGATGACTTTTCTCAAAAATGATCCTAGACCATGTGCGACGCTAAAACAAGTGTTTTTGGACCGTTTTGAGCTTGTGGTGGCCCATTTTGGTACTCCGAAAATCCCAAAATGCCTTGAAACTGGGCTGTTTTGGGACCAAAAATGGGTCAAAAATGGGTCAAAAACGCATTTTTCCAGACCTCATCCTAGACCATTTGGGGTGCACAAACGGGTGAAATGGGCCCATTTTGAGCCCATTTTGGGGTCATTTTGGCCCCTCAGAAGTCCAAAAAGCCTTGAAAGTGGGCCTCGTGGCACCCCGTAATGCGTGAAACAAGGAACATGCAACACTTGACAGGCACACAATAGCCGGATAGAGACATCAATTTTTTGGTACAGGTATGTGGCAGGAAGTACAATGCATTGTACATATGCATCGATTTGCTCATAACAAGAGAAAGAGGAACGGGATCGCGGTGAAGCGAAAGCCGAGCGCAGACGTCAACACGAAGCTTGGGGAGCACATTCATTGCGAGTGGAGTACGAGGTTAGGTTGCTCGCTTCAAGGTTAGGATGAACGTGGTCCAAAACAACACAACGTATGCAGTAAGCTAAGGGCGACGTGGGGTGAATGGGACTGTGGTGAGGCGAAAGCCATTTGCAAACACGAAAGGGGGGAGGGGAACCCAAAACAGACAGGTACAGTCATGCTATAATGGGATCGCGGTGAAGCGAAAGCCATTTGCAAACACGTAAAGGGGGAAGGGAATAGAGAACAGACAGTGACAGTCAAGCAATAATGGGATCGCGGTGAAGCGAAAGCCATTTGCAAACACATAAAGGGGGAGGGGAATACGAACCACACAGTGACTTTCGTGCGATAATGGGATCGCGGTGAAGCGAAAGCCATTTGCAAACTCAAAAGAAGGGAAGGGAAGACTAAACATATAGTGACATTCATGCAATAAAGCGATCGCGGTGAAGCGAAAGCCAGTTGCCAATACAAAAAGAGGGGAGGGAATACAAAACACACAACCACATGCATGCAACCCTCAATTGCCATCCCCCAACCCCCGGTTGCAACCCCCAATTGACTTTCCTCCACCATAGTACGTACAAAAGCATAGGCACTACCCCACCAGCTCGGTCCCAATATTCAGTCTTGATTAGCCCTAGGGTTAGGGTTAGCCCTAGGGTTAGGGTCACCGAGCTGGTGGAACCAGTCTTGGTTTTATAACCCTTTTTAGTGTCTAGGGTGGACCTACAAGGTTTAGCAGCAGCAGCAGCAAGCAGCAAGCAGCAAGCAGCAGCAGCAAGCAGCAAGCAGCAGCACGCGCGAAATGGGTAAAAATCAGATTTCCGTCGTGGTGCTTCAGATTCGGGTGAAATTTTGGTGGATGATACCTATGGGTGTGAAGTACAATCACACAAAGTTTGAGCAAGAAACTCAACGGTGGCGGCCGGGAACGGGATTCGCAAGTGGCGGACCTCAGTTTCAAAATCTGCAGTTTAGGGCCAAAAACAGCCATTTTTGGGCCAAAAATGCCCTGGAACACATTCAAAACGGCCAAACGAAGGGAAACGGTGGGTACACTCCACGTGCCGCTTGACTTCTCCGTGTCAACGAGCTCTTTGCGGCCCTCTAACTCCATGATATGCCGCGGAAGCGGCCCAAAAAGGCCCCCAGAAGCTCCAACTGCCGACAGCCACAAACCAAGAATAGGCCATATCTTTGGCTACATGGCTCAAAATGCGATTCCGAGGGCACCTACTCCACCCGCAACCCCCCACGTTTTGTGGTTTCCACCCCTCAGAATTGCCCAAACGGACGCCTAGACCCCAATAACTAGGCCCACTAGGCTGTGGCAAGCTGCAAGCTCAAGCCCAAACAGGTGGGTACCCAAATTGGTCAACAGGGGCCCGAAAGGGGTAAAAATATGACTTTCCGCAAAAATGATCCTAGACCATGTGCGACGCTAAAACAAGTGTTTTTGGACTGTTTTGAGCTTGTGGTGGCCCATTTGGGTCCTCCAAAAATCCCAAAATGCCTTGAAAATGGGCTGTTTTGGGACCAAAAATGGGTCAAAAATGGGTCAAAAACACATTTTTCCAAAACTCATCGTAGACCATTTGGGGTGCACAAAAGGGTGAAATGAGCCCATTTTGAGCCCATTTTGAGCCCATTTTGGGGCATTTTGGCCCCTGAGAAGTCCAAAAAGCCTTGAAAGTGGGCCTCGTGGTGATGGGGTTCAGGTGCATTTCACTTTGTCAAGAGCCATCAATGTGTGAATCATTCTTGATGTCCCTCACCATTCATATCTAATGTTCCCTCCCCCACCAGCTCGGTCCCAATATTCAGTCTTGATTAGGGTCACCGAGCTGGTGGAACCAGTCTTGGTTTTATAACCCTTTTTAGTGTCTAGGGTGGACCTACCGGGTTTAGCAAGCAAGCAGCAAGCAAGCAAGCAGCACGCGCGAAATGGGTAAAAATCAGAACTCCATCGTGGTGCTTCAGATTCAGTTGAAATTTTGGTGGATGATACCTTTGGGTTTGAAGTACAATCACACAAAGCAAGAAACTCAACGGTGGCGGCCGGGAACGGGATTCGCAAGTGGCGGACCTCAGTTTCAAAATCTGCAGTTTAGGGCCAAAAACAGCCATTTTTGGGCCAAAAAAGCCCCGGAACACATTCAAAACGGCCAAACGAAGGGAAACAGTGGGTGCACTCCACGTGCGGCTTGACTTCCCCGTGTCAACGAGCTCTTTGCGGCCCAAAAAGGCCCCTAGAAGCTCCAAATGCTGACAGCCACAAACCAAGAATAGGCCATATCTTTGGCTACATGGCTCAAAATGCGATTCCGAGGGCACCTACTCCACCCGCAATCCCCCACTTTTTGTGGTTTCCACCCCTCAAAATTGCCTAAACGGACGCCTAGACCCCAATACCTAGGCCCACTAGGCTGCGGCAAGCTGCAAGCTCAAGCCCAAACAGGTGGGTGCCCAAATGGGTCAACAGGGTCCAGTAGGGGCAAAAAGATGACTTTTCTCAAAAATGATCCTACACCATGTGCGACGCTAAAGCAAGTGTTTTTGGACTGTTTTGAGCTTGTGGTGGCCCATTTTGGTCCTCCAAAAATCCCAAAATGCCTTGAAAATGGGCTGTTTTGGGACCAAAAATGGGTCAAAAATGGGTCAAAAACGTGTTTTTCCAAACCTCATCCTAGACCATTTGGGGTGCACAAACGGGTGAAATGAGCCCATTTTAAGCCCATTTTGGGGCATTTTGGCCCCTGAGAAGTCCAAAAAGCCTTGAAAGTGGGCCTCGTGGTGATGGGGTTCACTTGCAAGCTGATTTCACTTTGTCAAGAGCCATCAATGTGTCAATCATTCTTGATGTCAGTCACCAGTCATAGCTGATGTTCCCTCCCCCACCAGCTCGGTCCCAATATTCAGTCTTGATTAGGGCTAGGGTTGCTGTTAGGGCCTGCAGCCCTCCTGTAGCCCTCCTTCAGGTCAAAAAATGTTTCTTGCCGTTTTAACACAAATATGAATTCTCTACAAAATTTTGAGCATTTTGAGTATAAACACGTAGTATGAAAAAAAAATTGGCGCCTTGGTGGCTGACCCGGCACCATTATCTTTCAAAACCCCGGGGGGGGGAGGGGGGGGGGACTGGGGGGTGTCGCATACAAGGACCGGGCCCGGCCGCCCCCCGGGGCCTAAAAGATGCCCCGCGCGCCCGGCGCAGCAAGTTCCCCTCCTTCCATCCATCGTGCCACGGGCACAGCACCGCTGCATGAGTGAAGGGGTGATGAGGGGTACCTGGGCCCCGCTCTGCACTTCGCTCTAGGCAGCCCTGCCAACCTTCAGATCTCGAGGCCTCACTCGGGAGTGCAGCCCAAAGCAGCGCACTGCACAAGGCACACCGAATCCGGCGTTCGGGAGCCTGTCCCGCTACCATCCCCTTTACCTGCCCACCCCTGAAGTACGGGCACTCAGGGGCGTCTGAAGGACACGTCTGTGTGTCTGCGGGTGTTGCCGCGTCTCACACGTGACCTCTTGGGGCGCTGTTCGGGGACGAGGGGAGGGGGGGCGTGCGACTGTTTGACAAGCTCCGACACCAAAGAGTAGTGTCCCCATTTGTGAAGGTGGATGGATTCCCGTGGGGCTGCGGCGTCAATACGGGTGACCCCCTCCGACGGCGTCCGTTTCCTGAACCCCCGACACTGACAATGAGACACTCAAAGGAACTTCAAAGTTGGGAAAGGGACGGGGACAGCGAGGCAACAGTCAGTGCCCCAGGCGGTGTTTGCCTCATGAACAATACATGTCACATAATTGTTTGTCAGGCGCCGTCCAGTGACGATGGGTAAGTCTGTACAAGAGGCCACCAACCGGAGGTTGCAAACAAACCGTCTGAGTGAACCATATCATCGTCTCTGCAGGCCTACCCACTGTCCGCACGGAGGGGGAGTGTAAGGCAACGTCGTACTGTAACCCGTGCCCCTCCCTCAGACGCCCAGGCCCCGGAGGGGGTGTCGCTGCGGGACATCAGCTCCAAACGGGGGTTTGTGGGGCCCTCAAGGGGACTGACGCGGAGGAGGTAACGGAAGTGGAATCGGAGGCTGGGCATTGGCATCGAACAGCTCTGATCTTCGATTCCGAGAGATTTATCGCGTGCGTTCGGGTGCGCGGGCTTCGCCAGCTCCGCCATGGCATGACCCCCCCCCCTCCAAAACAGAAACCGGGCAGTTCCGGATCGTGAACCTTCGTGTCCTGGCCACTGCACAGACGGGGCCCTGCGTGCGTGCGTGCGTGCGACGGGAAAGGAGCACCGGTGGCAAGTGCAACGGACACCAATGGTCAGGCAGAGCCTTGGCGAGAAGACCGATGTCCGTTCGGGCACCGCGCGCTCCGGAGGTGACGCAGTGTTATGGGGCTTGGGCTGGTGGTGAGTGGCCAGCCATCATCGCTACGTCGCCCACCGCTGGCGGGCACTGGCCACGATGTTCTGTTGACCACAATTCCAGTGCTGTGCGATGGGATGTGCCCACGCCCCCTGCGCTATCTGGTCCCTGCGATATCCCATGCTCCAGCGCAGGTGTGTTGCTTCCTTCGGTTCCGTCCAGCGCTCAAGGCTGTGTCTTTGGGGGGGGGGGGGCGAGAGGTGAATCGGGAGCCGACGGATGGAGGGCAGAAACGCCGAAAGGTGCGCCTTTGAGCCGGAGCCCGCGCTCCGTGTCTGGGGAGGCCCCCGCACGGCAACGGCTCCACCAAAACACAAACCCCCGGCGCGGCAGCTCTGCGACCCCCGGCGGCGGGGGTGGGCACGGGGGCCGGACTGCCGGGGGTTGACCTGCCGTCGCGCGGCAGTGAACGACCCGCTCTCGGCGGGGCACAGGACAGCGGGCGGCGGTTTCCCCCCAACCGCCGGCCTCAGCCCCCCCCCCCCCTCCCTTCGCTGAACAAACCCGTTGGGGGCCTGCACGGGCAGCCCTGCGCAGAACAGTCGGCCACTGCAGCGGCGTGCCATAGGCCCTGTACCCCACACCCCCCCAAAGAGGTCCGGGGGTTTGGGGGGGGAAGGGGTTTTGCGCGGGGGACGGGGCCGTTTGAGCCCCTGCCCTAGACCCCCCCCCCACACGTCAGGCAGCCCGAAAGGGGCCTGGGGAGGGGCCCAGGAGGGGGTCCGGGGGTAGCCCCCCCCGCCAACATACATCACCTCCACACGATCCCCAGGACGCGCTGATCATTCTGAGGGATGTGTCATGGGGAGAAGTACGTTTGGAGACCCCGGCTTTGTGGCCCAATGCCCAAGCCATCATCACGTCGATGCACCGTCTTTATATGAAACCTCCGGCGCGTAAGCCCCTGCCCTAGACCCCCCCCTGCCTCGGTCTGGGGGCTCGACCCCCCCGCCCCCCACGCCCGCAAACCCATTGCCCCCCTCGCCCACATCAGCCCCCGTGGTCGCCCAACAACCCCCAACGGGTTTGCCAGGCCAGAGCGACCCCTCGCCCCCCCTCACCCCCCCCCCCAAAGCCCCCCCCACTTCCCCCGCGTGGCATGGCATGTCCGCCGCCCCGATTCCGCATCGGTGCCGGGTCGGCGCCTGCCCAATGCCACCCCCCGCACCCCCCGGCACGGCCCCCCAAGACCTGGCAGCAGCCGCCGGAGCTGTGCGTAGATGAACAGGGGGTGATAGTACTGCAGGAGCCCCTCGTCCGGGCAGTGCAGGGCCAACTGCACAATGTCCCTCAGAAGGGCCTTCTCTTGGCAGTACAAGACCTCATACTCGAAGGCGGTGGACAGGAACAGTGAGGCCCAGAGGCCCGGGAGCTGCTGCGCGTGGGGGCGGGCCTCCTGCAGCGCGTGCAGCTCCAGAACGCGATGGCCCAGAGATGAGGGGGCGGCCATGATGCCACGCAGCCCCTGACAGAAGTGCAGGAGCAGGTCCTGTTGCTGCTCATCGGTGAGCGAGCGGCCGGGGGCGCAGTACCCTCGGCGTTGGCCAGCGGCAGCAGAGCAAAGGCTGCGCCACGGCGACCGGACGTAGCGTAGGAATGTCATGTAGCCATCGACTGCGGGGAACAGGGAACGGAGATGGGCCGGGCAACGGCACGCGAATGCCTGATGGGCATTGCAGGAGGGGCAGGTGGGGCTGTGCAGGGCGTGGGGCTGTGCAGGGGGTGGGGCTGTGCAGGGGGTGGGGCTGTGCAGGGGGTGGGGCTGTGCAGGGGGTGGGGCTGTGCAGAGGGTGGGGCTGTGCCGGGGATGGGGCTGTGCCAAGGATGGGGCTGTGCAGGGGATGGGGCTGTGCAGGGGACGGGGCTGTGCAGGGGGTGGGGCTGTGCAGGGGGTGGGGCTGTGCAGGGGACGGGGCTGTGCAGGGGGTGGGGCTGTGCAGGGGATGGGGCCATGCAGAGGGTGGGGCTGTGCCGGGGATGGGGCTGTGCCAAGGATGGGGCTGTGCAGGAGATGGGGCTGTGCAGGGGGTGGGGCTGTGCAGGGGATGGGGCTGTGCAGGGGACGGGGCTGTGCAGGGGGTGGGGCTGTGCAGTATTGCGTGACAGGGCAGAAGGTCAAAAAAGGTATTTTTTTGCGATTGTTTCTCAGGAATTAGCATTTTGCAATCAGAAGTACACCAAGCCCGGCAATTGTTTATTAGAATTTTTGCGGTCATTTTTGTTAACCTGACAGTTTTGCGAAGTGTTCTTGAGGCAACTACCATGTCTACTTTTCTGCTTCCCACTGACCTAGATCTCTGTCCCCATTCCCAAAGACACCTTTCGTTTGGTTGTTGCGCGGTTAGAGTCATATGGAAACCCACATTCCCTGATTTTCAAAAAAAAATCACCATCCGGTTTGTACACGGTCCTTGATCAGGGTATGGGAACGAAGCTCAGTGACCTAGTGGTTATAGCTTGGGGCTTTCAAGCTGCAGTCCCTGGTTCAAACTCCATTGGGAGCATATCTACCAACTGCCCAAATGCAGTCAGCCTCCTGGAAAAGTTGTTTTTCATGCACAAACAAAGCCTGTCACAACGACAAACAAGACGAATACACACAGCAATCCCATCTGCCAAATTATAATTACAATACCATATGCAAGGATGCGCACATTCAAGGATTGGTCGTCCGGGAGGGCGCGTACGCGTGGTATTGGCAGTACCGGCCATTCCGGTCACGATATTGCGGCAGAACTGTTCAACATCTGCCACCAAACGCCCGTTCCCCCCCAGGGGGTGGGGGGGGGGGGTGGAGACGGCACTGTCACTGTAACCCAGCACTTGCATTGCACAGAAAACGAATCCAACTCTTTCTGGTCGAACTACAATGAGCTGGCTCAGTCCCCACCGTGGAATCAATGTGAATGTGCCGTGATTTAGTCCGTCACAGGCTCAGTGTGAAACTTCTTGGCCCTGGTCCACTTCACTTTGAATTTTTGAACATGTTTGCCACGCTGTACAGGAATGTTCTGGGGAGCTCCCACCTTCCCCCACCCCCGTGACTGTCATGCCCTGTCTCCTCCCCTTAACCCCTTGACCCCATTCCATCTATGCATAGAAAACCTCTTGCGTTTTTCGTGGTCATTAAAGTGCCTGTTCCCACCCACCCCGGGGGGATGGGCTTGGGGGGGGGCAGGACAAGGGGGGCCATGATCAATTCAACCAATGCTCAAACTGCGAGGTTTGTAACTGATTGCAGCAAACCAATTGTTCATCAGGACATGGGGGGTACTTGCGAGTATAGCTTGCCATGCCAAGCACCGACAATTGAGAGTTTTGTTTGCTGCGAAATTGTTGAATCTATTTTTGCCAAGCACCGCCTAGCATCACCAATGCACTTTGGTGTTACATGCAGGGACACATGCATGGGGAGCTGGGGAGAAGCAAAGTGGCACGGAACCATCAGATGGTAACCTTTCATACCATAAAGGGAAGAACAGCAACATTGGAGTGACACAAGTGCATCACTTAGAGTTTTATCAGGTCACAGAATCCCAACAATTCGCGCCCAAACTAAGACAGAAACCACCGCCAGCACGATGTGGAGCAGCTGCATGGATTTTCGGAGGCTTAAATAGCAATTCTGATTTTGTCACACAAACCACAGATTTCACAAGTTGAGGCACTTTTGTGATTGTAAGTGATTTTGACGAGATGCCGATCGATTTTGAGTGGATCAATGTTGAATCCTAGGCTGCTTTTAGCAATGTGAGCGATGGCTTGCAAACACATATTTCATGTGCTTGAGATAATGACCCGGAGGGTGTCAAAAATGCGTCCCTCTATTTTCAGGGTGCTGAATTTTAATTCAAGTGCTATCGTATCCCAAAAGTATATTTTTTGGGGGGGCTCCGACTTGCGTGTCCCTCGCAAGTGCTTGACCGGAATGTTCGTGAGGCGCAATCCTGGGGTACTTTGGAGCACATGGGGTCCTCCCCGATTGCAATGTACAACCATCGCCAGCATGTTCCCCCCAACAAAGGCATGTGTATACACGTCCACATTGTCCTGTGCGAGGGGTTGGATGCACTCTTGGGGCGGGGAGACGGACTGGGACACAGTCAATGACTCTGCAAAGATGACATACCAGAGCTGCAACAATGGGTGCAATCCGAGGGTACTTTGGAGCACATGGGGTTCTTTCTAAATACCCATGTAGAACAATCGCCAGTATGTTTCCCCCAACTGCACCCACGTTTCTCCCCCATGCGTTCTCACCACTTAAATGAAAGCCCTCTTCGAGGGCGATCCGAGTATCGTTTCGAAATCCCGGGCTGAAATTGTGTACAAAATGCAAACTGCGCATCTTGTATGCATATTCATCCATTGGTGCTGTGGATATTGCCTTTCAAACCTAGTTCCCACCCGAATGTGGCACAAAGATACCCTCATATCTCCGCACCCGTGTTTCTCCCCCATGCATAACCACCCCTTAAATAAAAGCCCTCTTGAGGGCGATCTGAGTATCGTTTCCAAATCCCAAGCTGAAAGTTTGTACAATATGCAAACTGTCACCATGATTGCTTCTCTCGATGAAAGCCGGACAAAACGAACCATTGCCTTGACTCTTGCTTACCCTTCCTGTTTTCTCTTTTAAAGTCTCGCTGGAATGGCTGAAAGCGGTCCAAGAATGGGCGCAGCGTGTGCTTTTGAACAACGTTGTTGTTGGAGAATCTGAACTTCGTCCTTGGCAAACAACTGCAGACTGGATGACGACACTGGGTGCAACGTCTTGCTCACTGTTAACTTGCACAACCGTTTGATGGAGAAAGACAGGGAAGCAAGCAACTAGAAGGGTGCTTCAAAAAGTTTACGCACAGGTGGGGTCCTAAACCTAAAAGAAAGGTCAGCAGTATCCTCTTGTACTTTCCCTATGCGAAGCACTCGCATCACGTCTCAAACTTGCCCGTACCAGGCTGCTTTCTCTGTGTCCGCTGGGGGCGTGTGTGGCATCTTTGGTGGTTGGAACGTACAGGGGGGAGGGGGGATTTTGCACGAGAAAATTTCACACCGGGTTTATTTCGCACAGTGGCCTGAAAACCCAGGCCCCAAGCCCACGTTCCTTTTGGTTGCTGTGCAGCCAGAGTATTCAAATTTCGAAGGAAAAAATCCGTCCTTCCGTCTGTAAATGGTCCTTGAGCTGGCATGTGTCAGTGACAGGTATCATACTCTCGTGGGTTTGTTTTTTGAACATCCGCCGGTCCAATGCACAGCCCCTTCTGTAGAGCGGTATCATGGCTATGCGACGGTCCGTAATGATCTGACGTGCCGGTCTGTCCGGGGGCGTGCACAAACACTCCCTCCGGTCTTTCAGCAGAGACTTGTGTTTCATGCACAAAACAATGCCGCAAGAAGGCCAATGCATCCCCCCCCCCCCTTTGCGCAAGCACCAGGAAAGTCAGGAAAACGACGGTCGGATTGGGTCCCGGTGCTGAGACAAAGCGCTGCTAGCGCGCGACGCGCGGTACCAAAAAGAGTGTATGTCACCGAAAACCTGCCCATACCCCACCCGAAGCACAATTGTCGTGACAGGGCACTAGAACACAATGTGCAGCATTTTTCAGCAAGTTCTGGAGGTCCTCACTGCCCATCAGGGGCATCAGCAGCTGTGGAATAGAAGCCCTTTCCAACCTTGCGCCTCATCTTGAACAAGTGCACATGCTTGCCCTTTGGGGCAGGCTTTGGGGCAGGCTTGGCTTCAGGTTTTGGAATGGGTTTGGGCTTCCTATTCCTTGGGACAAAACTGTCATCAACAATATCTTTGGTGGAGTAAAGCTTGCCACGCTTCAGAAACGCACACACATTGTGCATGTGAAGGGTGAACCAGGCGATGGATGGCTGCATTCAAGAAAACGAAAGGGAGGAGAGACACCTCGACTCATGTGCGCCAAAAACCTGAAAAGGGAAGGAAACACGAGATCAAATGTGTCATCTGGAAATCTGAAATGTGCAGAGCACCGGCCTTGCCCCGGTCCCAACACCCGTTGTGTCCCGTGGAACCTGCAAACAAAACACTCAAAAGTACAAGTCTGTAAGGCGATGCCATGAGGTTCCTCTTCTCCACCGGCGGTCGACCAAACGGCCCCTGAGGGAACAGCGGCTCTTTTTTTTTTTTTGGTAAACACAGTTCCTTGGGTCCGCAGTACATTGTTCCGGAAAGGAAGGGCCAGCCCATCATACACCAGATACCCACATCCCGTCAGGGGTCAGGGGTCAGTGCGTCGGGGGGCTGGTTTGCGGGTCAGGACAACTGCTGTGATGCGACGGAAGTAGACATGTGGATGCATGTGGGTGCTCCAGGGGCCATGTAACCGTGTGGGGGTACCATGCATGGGGCAGCGTCCGGCGCTGTGATTCCCTCTCATAAAACGGAAATGGGAAGGGAGGAAAGGGTGACATATATCTGGCGTCGCCTCAGTACATCGGCAGCCACCTCGGCAGGGCAGCTTGGCGCTGTAGTGTGTGCTGACAACAGGCAGGCGCATGAACGCCGTGAAACAAAAGCGAGGTGCATGTAGATTGATGATCCTGAAGGATTAACGTGGGTGTGGCGCAAACGAAAGCACAGTAGTGCAGACAGGTGGCAAGTCATGTCCAGGGAGGGGAGGGGGGTCCAGCTCACGGTGTGGTATCGGGGGTGCCGATGTCAGAAAAGCTGCATGGGCTGGTCCAAGTCGGAAGACTCGGAGGGATTGGGCTTGTTCTGACGTTTGGTAGGGATAGCGTGCGCCAAGGAGGCGGTGACAGCATCGATAACAGAGGCCTGAGACTGTCGCACTTCCTTGCGCACAGCACAGAGCCCTCCAAGCCTCCCCCTGAGGAAATGGTACAGGGACTTTGGTATAGCTAGGCAGCCTGTTATGCGAAGGTCGTTGCGATGGGCGGTCTGCCGCCACGTCAAAACCTCGGGCACGGCACTCCGGGCCGACAACCAGGCGTTTCCCAGGGGGTGTGTTCTGGAGCAGAAAGCGAGGGTGCCGTGCACGCTTTGATTGTGTCGGCGGTGGCAGTGCGGGCATTCGTGCTTTGCGGGGGAGTCGGACCAGGATGTGGCGTAATGGGCGTAGCCAAGACGGTGTCATGGTGTCATGGTGTCAACGCCAGGTCCCACCTCCCGCAGGAGGCAGTTGCCCGCCGTCCCGGCCGGGCAAGAGTGGCACAATACCGCAGCAAGTGCAACACCCTGTGCGACGCTCCGCGAAGCCCCTCCCCCCTTCCCCGCACTGTCATTGCCCACGCCACACGGCATGGGCAGCTACAGGGCCGACCACACAGCCGCGCCCCCATGCAGGTCCCTTTGCACACAGGGCCACCAATGTATTCAATTCTGTCAAAAGTAATAAATTTTGCATGGGCACACACCCAATGCCTTCAGTTCTGCGAAAAGCAATAAATTCTGCATGGGCACACACCCAATGCCTTCAGTTCTGCGAAAAGTAATAAATTTTGCATGGGCACACACCCAATGCCTTCAGTTCAGCCGAAGTATTAAATTCTGCATGGGCACACACCCAATGCCTTCAGTTCAGCCGAAATAATAAATTTTGCATGGGCACACACCCAATGCCTCCGGTTCTGCCAGAAGTATTAAATTTTGCATGGGCACACACCCAATGCCTTCAGTTCAGCCAAAAGTAATAAATTCTGCATGGGCACACACCCAATGCCTTCAGTTCTGCGAAAAGCAATAAATTCTGCATGGGCACACACCCAATGCCTTCAGTTCTGCGAAAAGTAATAAATTTTGCATGGGCACACACCCAATGCCTTCAGTTCTGCCAAAAGTAATAAATTTTGCATGGGCACACACCCAATGCCTTCAGTTCTGCCAAAAGTAATAAATTCTGCATGGGCACACACCCAATGCCTCCGGTTCTGCCAAAAGTAATAAATTTTGCATGGGCACACACCCAATGCCTTCAGTTCTGCGAAAAGTAATAAATTCTGCATGGGCACACACCCAATGCCTTCAGTTCAGCCAAAAGTAATAAATTTTGCATGGGCACACACCCAATGCCTTCAGTTCTGCCAAAAATAATAAATTCTGCATGGGCACACACCCAATGCCTCCGGTTCTGCCAAAAGTAATAAATTTTGCATGGGCACACACCCAATGCCTCCGGTTCTGCCAGAAGTATTAAATTCTGCATGGGCACACACCCAATGCCTTCAGTTCTGCGAACAGCAATAAATTCTGCATGGGCACACACCCAATGCCTTCAGTTCAGCCAAAAGTAATAAATTCTGCATGGGCACACACCCAATTACTTCAGTTCTGCCAAAAGCAATAAATTCTGCATGGGCACACACCCAATTACTTCAGTTCTGCCAAAAGTAATAAATTCTGCATGGGCACACACCCAATGCCTTCAGTTCAGCCAAAAGTAACAAATTCTGCATGGGCACACACCCAATGCCTTCAGTTCTGCCAAAAGTAATAAATTTTGCATGGGCACACACCCAATGCCTTCAGTTCAGCCAAAAGTAACAAATTCTGCATGGGCACACACCCAATGCCTTCAGTTCTGCCAAAAGGAATAAATTTTGCATGGGCACACACCCAATGCCTTCAGTTCTGCGAACAGCAATAAATTCTGCATGGGCACACACCCAATGCCTTCAGTTCAGCCAAAAGTAACAAATTTTGCATGGGCACACACCCAATGCCTTCAGTTCTGCCAAAAGTAATAAATTCTGCATGGGCACACACCCGATGCCTTCAGTTCAGCCAAAAGTAACAAATTCTGCATGGGCACACACCCAATGCCTTCAGTTCTGCGAACAGCAATAAATTCTGCATGGGCACACACCCAATTACTTCAGTTCTGCCAAAAGCAATAAATTCTGCATGGGGACACACCCAATTACTTCAGTTCTGCCAAAAGTAATAAATTCTGCATGGGCACACACCCAATGCCTTCAGTTCTGCCAAAAGTAATAAATTTTGCATGGGCACACACCCAATGCCTTCAGTTCAGCCAAAAGTAACAAATTCTGCATGGGCACACACCCAATGCCTTCAGTTCTGCCAAAAGGAATAAATTCTGCATGGGCACACACCCAATGCCTTCAGTTCTGCGAACAGCAATAAATTCTGCATGGGCACACACCCAATGCCTTCAGTTCAGCCAAAAGTAACAAATTCTGCATGGGCACACACCCAATGCCTTCAGTTCTGCCAAAAGTAATAAATTTTGCATGGGCACACACCCAATGCCTCCGGTTCTGCCGAAAGGAATAAATTCTGCATGGGCACACACCCAATGCCTTCAGTTCTGCCAAAAGGAATAAATTTTGCATGGGCACACACCCAATGCCTTCAGTTCTGCGAACAGCAATAAATTCTGCATGGGCACACACCCAATGCCTTCAGTTCAGCCAAAAGTAACAAAATCTGCATGGGCACACACCCAATGCCTTCAGTTCTGCCAAAAGTAATAAATTTTGCATGGGCACACACCCAATGCCTTCAGTTCAGCCAAAAGCAATAAATTCTGCATGGGCACACACCCAATGCCTTCAGATCTGCCAAAAGTAATAAATTCTGCATGGGCACACACCCAATGCCTTCAGTTCAGCCAAAAGTAACAAATTCTGCATGGGCACACACCCAATGCCTTCAGTTCTGCCAAAAGTAATAAATTTTGCATGGGCACACACCCAATGCCTTCAGTTCTGCCAAAAGTAATAAATTTTGCATGGGCACACACCCAATGCCTTCAGTTCAGCCAAAAGTAACAAATTCTGCATGGGCACACACCCAATGCCTTCAGATCTGCCAAAAGTAATAAATTCTGCATGGGCACACACCCAATGCCTTCAGTTCAGCCAAAAGTAACAAATTCTGCATGGGCACACACCCAATGCCTTCAGTTCTGCCAAAAGTAATAAATTTTGCATGGGCACACACCCAATGCCTTCAGTTCTGCCAAAAGTAACAAATTCTGCATGGGCACACACGCCTTCAGATCTGCCAAAAGTAATAAATTCTGCATGGGCACACACCCAATGCCTCCGGTTCTGCCAGAAGTAATAAATTCTGCATGGGCACACACCCAATGCCTCCGGTTCTGCCAGAAGTAATAAATTCTGCATGGGCACACACCCAATGCCTTCAGATCTGCCAGAAGTAATAAATTCTGCATGGGCACACACCCAACGCCTTCAGTTCTGCCAAAAGCAATAAATTCTGCATGGGCACACACCCAACGCATTCAGTTCTGCCAAAAGCAATAAATTCTGCATGGGCACACACCCAATGCCTTCAGTTCTGCCAAAAGGAATAAATTTTGCATGGGCACACACCCAACGCATTCAGTTCTGCCAAAAGCAATAAATTCTGCATGGGCACACACCCAATTACTTCAGTTCTGCCAAAAGTAATAAATTTTGCATGGGCACACACCCAACGCCTTCAGTTCTGCCAAAAGCAATAAATTCTGCATGGGCACACACCCAATGCCTTCAGTTCTGCCAAAAATAATAAATTTTGCATGGGCACACACCCAATGCCTTCAGTTCTGCCAAAAGTAATAAATTTTGCATGGGCACACACCCAATGCCTTCAGTTCTGCCAAAAGTTATAAATTCTGCATGGGCACACACCCAATTACTTCAGTTCTGCCAAAAGTAATAAATTCTGCATGGGCACACACCCAATGCCTTCAGTTCTGCCAAAAGTAATAAATTTTGCATGGGCACACACCCAATGCCTTCAGTTCTGCCAAAAGTAATAAATTTTGCATGGGCACACACCCAACGCATTCAGTTCTGCCAAAAATAATAAATTTTGCATGGGCACACACCCAATGCCTTCAGTTCTGCCAAAAGTAATAAATTCTGCATGGGCACACACCCAATGCCTTCAGTTCTGCCAAAAGTAATAAATTCTGCATGGGCACACACCCAATTACTTCAGTTCTGCCAAAAGTAATAAATTTTGCATGGGCACACACCCAATGCCTTCAGTTCTGCCAAAAGTAACAAATTCTGCATGGGCACACACCCAATGCCTTCAGTTCTGCCAAAAGTAATAAATTTTGCATGGGCACACACCCAACGCATTCAGTTCTGCCAAAAATAATAAATTTTGCATGGGCACACACCCAATGCCTTCAGTTCTGCCAAAAGTAATAAATTTTGCATGGGCACACACCCAATGCCTTCAGTTCTGCCAAAAGTAATAAATTCTGCATGGGCACACACCCAATTACTTCAGTTCTGCCAAAAGTAATAAATTCTGCATGGGCACACACCCAATGCCTTCAGTTCTGCCAAAAGTAATATATTCTGCATGGGCACACACCCAACGCCTTCAGTTCTGCGAAAAGTAATAAATTCTGCATGGGGACACACCCAGGGCCTTTAGTTCTGCCAAAAGTAATAAATTCTGCATGGGGACACACCCAGGGCCTTCAGTTCTGCCAAAAAGCGGCGCGGAGGGTGGACGCACGTCAATCCCCACCTCAGCTGCCACAAGTCCTGTAGCCGCAGCCGTTACACGGCAGCTCGACGCAGCCAGCCCCCGTCCCGTTACCAATCCAGGGACTATGGGGAGGAGGTGCAACCCGCACCTCACCTGCCACATGGAAAGAGCCCAGGCCGCAGCGGTGGCGCGTTTGCTTGACGCAGCCAGCCCCCATCCTGTTACCAATCCAGGGACTATGGGGGGTGCTGCACCGGTTCCGCAAGCACTGCAGCACTCCTTCTCAGCTGCTGCAAGTATTGCAGCTCTCCTTCGCTGCCGCACGGTAGCAGTCCTGGAGCTCCAGCTGCTGCACTGCAGCTTGCGACAGTCAGCCCCCGTCCCGTTACCAATCCAAGGACTATGGGGGGGGTGCTGCCTCCCACTGCACCCGCCGCACGGCGGGGCCCAGGGCCGCAGAGCTGTCCATAGCCGACCGGCGTCACAGATGCGGTGTGCCTGGGCTCAGCGTCGTCGCAGCAGGGGCCAAGTCTCGTCACCACCGAGGCGCGGCCCAGGAAGGGCAGTACACAGGGGTTGTAGGGGGTCAGCCGCACGGCTGTCCCAAGCAGCAGCCGCCGCACGGCGGGTCCCAGGGCCGCAGAGCTGTCCATAGCCAACCGGCGTCACAGCTGCGGGGCTCCCAGGCTCAGGCTGACCACACAGCCTGCCAAAAAAAAACTCACGCTGGGCACCCAGCCATGGGGACTTGAAACGGGCCATGTCGATTCATGGCCATGAGGCAGGGGGGATGGGCCCCTGGTCTCACCGGACGTTATTTCAGCTTGCCCCCGCCCATTTTCCCCCACCCCTTGCCGAAGCCGCCGCACGGCGGGACGGTCCTCTGCATGGTAGCCGCACGGCCCATGAGAGAAGCCACTAAGTGAGGTGGCTGTTTTTGCATCCCAAGTGCCCCGGCCGCACCGCCCTTGGGTAACGTCCGCTGCGTAGCCAAGACGGGACTGGGTCCCGAAAAGCCACTTGTGCCAAGCTAGTCGTTTGTGGCGAAGGGGGCGCCAGGAGAGGGGGTGGAATCCTGCGTGTGTGTGTGTGAGGGGAAAAGGCTGTGTGTCCAGACCATATGGGGGGGGAGGATGCATTCTCCATGCCTCATCACGTCCCATGGCGTATTTTTGATGGCCGGCGGCGGCGGAGGTAAGACGGTGCCGATTTTAGCGTACTTGTCTGAGACCTCGTTGTGTGTATCGCCAGTGTGACCTTCGACCCACTCGAGGGTTTGCCCCTTGCAGAGTACAGAGGCACGCACCTCTTGTACCCAGTGAGCCTGGCGAACAGGTCTGGGCGTGCCAGTGGCGGAGGCGATGGCCCCCTAGCAGTCTAATCGGAGCACCTCACCATCAGCAGAAAAGTGGAGCCCCAATAGAATCCCGACTAACGCTGCTTTGTAAGGCGATGCCATGAGGTTCCTCTTCTCCAGCGGCGGTCAACCAAAAGGCCCCTGAAGGAACAGCGGCTCTTCCATCGTGCGGCTCAACTTCGTGTGGGCTCTTTCTTTTGGTTCGGACCTCTGTCCCCACCATCGGTCTGTTGCAGCAAGGCACTCCGAAAAAGAGGGGCCGCGGCCTCTACAACAGCACTTTGGCCCTGGACACTCGCTGCATATGGCAGATCCGTTGCTCGAGAACACTGGTCAGCGAGAGGGGGTGGACAGGTCTAGAATCTGATGCATGGGATTGCAGCGGACCGCAACAAAATCAAGAAGATCGTCATCTCAACTGGAAACCTCATCTCAGCAACAACAACATCGGGGATTCAGAAGCACAGGGGACCGTGCAACAACCCAAAAAAGGGTGCATTATCAACTCGGCAGACAAGCAATATACTTGGTGCAACACAATAGCAGACTAATCCCCAATGAAGACTGGCTTATCAATGGGGGAAGAATTCATCTGCCAGGCCGGGGGGCGCGTCCCTTCGTCTGCCGTTCCGGGGCGCGCGTCCCTTCGTCTGCCGTGCTGGGGCGCGCGTCCCTTCGTCTGCCGGGCCGTGGCGCGCGTCCCTTCGTCTGCCGGGCCGGGGCACGCGTCCCTTCGTCTGCCAGGCCGTGGCGCACGTCCCTTCGTCTTCCAGGCGGGGGACGCGCTACCACCTCCGGGTGGATCTGGCACGGCAAAGACACACGAGACGCCTTTTTTTGAAACAAAAAATCAGGCCTGTGCTGAGTAGCAGTAAGGCGCTCAGGCTGACTGCCCTGCCTCTACACCAGTGCTGCAGGGCACGGTGCAGTTACGCGATGAATTGTGTGCCCCGTGCAGAGAACATGGACCTGTGCCTCTAAGTTACTCTAGTGCATGGTAGTGCAGTGGGAACTGCCACACCGAAGCAACCCAACATCAATCTGTTGCATATATAGTCAAGAAAACTATATGTCACAGTTGTAGTGGAAATGTTGTGTCAGATCCAGCGTAAAAAGATGTGCAAAGTCAGGTAGTGTGGCTAACTGGTACGTCTCCTACAGAGGTGTGGCGTGCATGCACGTATGCTATGTGTGACGTTGTTGTGCTTGCATCATCAGAGACCGCACAGGTCATATGCGCCAAAAACCTGAAAAGGGAAGGAAACACGACATCAAATGTGTCATCTGGAAATCTGAAATGTGCAGAGCACCGGCCTTGCCCCGGTCCCAACACCCGTTGTGTCCCGTTGATCCTGCAAACAAAAACACTCAAAAGTACAAGTCTGTAAGGCGATGCCATGAGGTTCCTCTTCTCCAGCGGCGGTCAACCAAAAGGCCCCTGAAGGAACAGCGGCTCTTCCATCGTGCGGCTCAACTTCGTGTGGGCTCTTTCTTTTGGTTCGGACCTCTGTCCCCACCATCGGTCTGTTGCAGCAAGGCACTCCGAAAAAGAGGGGCCGCGGCCTCTACAACAGCACTTTGGCCCTGGACACTCGCTGCATATGGCAGATCCGTTGCTCAAGAACACTGGTCAGCGAGAGGGGGTGGACAGGTCTAGAATCTGATGCATGGGATTGCAGCGGACCGCAACAAAATCAAGAAGAACCTCATCTGAACTGGTAACCTCATCTCAGCAACAACAACATCGGGGAGTCAGAAGCACAGGGGACCGTGCAACAACCCAAAAAAAGGGTGCATCATCAACTCGGCAGACAAGCAATATACTTGGTGCAACACAATAGCAGACTAATCCCCAATGAAGATTGGCTTATCAATGGGGGAAGAATTCATCACAATCAGAAAGAAACTGGTTGATACCTCCGGTGCAAAACACTTGTTCCTGTGCTGTGGAGGCCATCCTTCATCTCTGATGTTGGCCCGGGCAACAAAATCAAGAAGAACATCACTCAACTGGTGACCTCATCTCATGAACAACAACATCAGGTAGTCAGAAGCACAGGAAGCACAGGCAGCGATGATTGGGTGGTGTCATGGTGTCATGGTGTCATATGCCAGGTCCCGCCCCCTCAGGAGCGGTTGCCCGCGGGCTCGGCGAGGCCACCGATGATCGCGGTGGGATGGGGTCCTCGCACTCCTCATGGGTTGTACACCCTGGCAATGCTTGGCTGGGCAGGAGGTCGTCAATGCCCCTGGGGTGCGCGCTGGCAATGCTGGTGCAGAAGGACAGAAGGACAGAAGGAGAGCTGCCGGATGGGGATATCAGTGATAGAGGGAATGGCGAACTTGCAGAAAATGGGCGTGAGGGGGAACTTACAGAAGCAGTTGCCGATGGGGACACCGGTGGCGAGGAGGAACTTGTGGCCTCCGGCTGCAGGGGTTGCAGCGGCAGCTGCGGCTGCCTGGCGACGTAGGATTCTGCGATCTCCTTCACCATCTGTGGCATGCGCAATTCCTTGCCGAGAACGCAGTGCGCGCCAGCGCGGAGGTACAGGTCTCGGTCGGAGGGTGACGTATTGCCGGACCGGATGCAGAGCAGGCCGGTGAAGCCCCGCTGCAGGAGGTCTGTCACGATGGAGGAGCCCAAACGGGTCTCCTCCTCGAACTCCAGGTTCTCGTCGAGGATGGCCACGTCGCATCCCTCGAGCACCGCTTGCGTGAACAGCCCGACCTGAGGAGATGGACGTACGGAGTGTGGGGCATTCATCCGGCGGGACAGGTCACCAGAACAGAGGTCGCCAGAGATCAACAAGGGTTTGGTCATGAGGGCGGAAATCAATGATCGATCATGACAACACGGCCTTGTTTGTGTCCGCCCGAGGGCATGTAGTAGGACGACACATGTGGCGAAGATTTTGGCGGAGGGTGGGTGTTGTCGGGGCCTGATAGAGGGGGGCTGGTGTCGCGCTGCCCGAATGGAGACATCCGCGATAGTCTCCAGGTGTGGCTCCCGCTGCTGACGGAGGGGGTTGGTCGCAAATTCTCGATCACGCTCCCCACAAGCGGCAGGCAGGGGTGCGGGAGAGTGGGTGTTTGCAGTCTAAACCAGAGGAAGAGCGCATCAATATCAACCGCCCCGGATACTGTGCGCACCACGTATGCCCCTCAGGTAGGAACTTCAAACTGCGGAGCAAGAACCCCTTTCAAGCTGCTTGAGGTGCTTGCGGAGCTCTAGCGTTGCAAGCGCCATATGCTCGAGCTTGCGATGCTCAAGCGTATTAAAACGATGCAAGTCGAATTTTAAACAATGAACAACACCTTTTCCATGGCTCGTCTAATCAGACAGACAATGGCATTGTGTTGATCATTGGATACTTTGCCGTTGATGTCTTATATCAGCGTCCAGCCCCCGTGGTGCCCACTAGCGACTCCAGCAGGCCTCCATGTGCCCAGCCTGTACAGGGCCTTCCAATGAGGACCCTTTTGCTGGGGCAATCGTGCAACGCCCCTGTGCGGTGCGCGCACGGTGCACGAATCCCCCCTCCGGGACTGGAGGCGCGTGAAGCCTCCACAAGCGCTGGCAGGACAACAAACCAAAGGTTGTGTACACACAATTTGTGGCCTTTTGCCCCACGGGGGAGGGGACCCTCGCCCCCCTTGAAATCCAAAGCTCCAAGTGCCATCCGCCCAAATGACTGCAATCACACAACAAGACATGCCCCAGGCAGAGCCTCCAAAATGGCAACACATCGCCACAACGAAGAGGGCCAGTCCCTCCAGCGCCAGTCAGCGGATCGGCAGCACCAGATTTCATACACCTGCACAAGAAACGGTTGGCTCAGGCGCGTTCGTAAGCGCATGGCTCTTCTTAGAAAACACAATCCCTCTGCAGCGCTGGCGGAAGATGAAAAACTTCGCCGGGGGAAAATCGTCGCCACTTTTCTGAACCGCGGAACTCCCCCCACGGAATTCTCCCCCGGCACAACCCCCCCCCCCCCCCGTACCAACCGCATGCATTACCCTCTAAAGCAACGGAACCGATTCATGCAACAACTCCGGCGCCCGCGTGCGCGCGTCCAGTCCTCCCTCCCAAGGCCATGACGCTGGGACGGGGCAGTGAGGGGGGGGGGGGGGGGTTGACGGTGGAGTCCAGCGCCGGATCCCTCCCTCAGAGTGTGCGGCAGGACCTCGTCCACATGGGTCCCGAAGATCTGCACGGCGCCCGGGCGGCAGTGGGTCTTGATGGCGTGCTCCAGGACGCGCCGCTGGCCGGCGGAGTCATCGATGCAGCAGAACCGCAGGCCCGTGGGGACCGCGGGGGTGGCGGCGCTGCGTTCGGGGGCCGAGGCGGAGGTCCGCCGCACCCGCGTGCACAGGGGCACGGGGAGGTACGCCTCGAAGGTGACCTGAGGGTGGGACGCAGCGGTGGAAGTGGTCTGAGGGTTGAGCAGAGTAGCCAGCCCACGGGGCCTACGGGAAGTGGTTTCACGCCGTGGCATTGCCGCATGGTGCAGCGTGCTCCATGATCGGCGGTGGTGGGAGGGGGAGGGGGAGGGGGATGGGGAGGCCGGGTTTTCGTTTGCGGGGCGGCGGGGGGGGGGGTCGATAGAGCCCTCCGGCCGGAACCCCCCTTCAAAAGGGCTCAATTGACAGGACCCCCAAAATCCTACCGAGACTGACCCTGTCAAGGAATTTCGAGTGAATGAGTTGTGTAACAATTGCGAAGGCCATGGGCATTGGGGAGAAGGAACGCAGGGGCAAGACCATCCGAGTGATTCTACATTTGTCCTGCACCAACTTCAAGGGCCAAGGTTCGACCGTGATTGCGGTAATTTCAAACTGCACATTGTGAATGCCTTTTTCGAAATGCTCAAGACAACCTTGCTCCATACCCCCCCCCCCCCCCCCGCCGCCGAGTCGGCGAGGGGCCCAACGAGTCGGCAAAATTCGGCGAAGTTGCCAAAAACCAAAATTCTGGGTGCAGCACCGATTGAGGAGTGCCATGCAACATGGAATGATATCTGCACCGCTCGCACTGCATTATGGGCTTTATTTTGTGCCAACCTCCAAAATTTTGAGCCCGCCCCCCAAGTCGGGTAAAACGCGCCGCCGACTTGTTGGCCGCCAGGTTTGCCAACTTCGGGGGGGGGGGGGGTGCATACCCTTTTACACCCCTCAACTGACGCACCACAACTGAGCAAGGCTGTTCAGTAAGTGTTTGCCGGGTGGGCAATGTGTCTGTCAACAAGCTGGACAAATGGGTTGCCCGTTTCTACAGATGCAACCAAATTTTTGTGCGTAGCATGGGACTTTGGACATGCTACGGGTGTTCTGAACCATGGCATGTCGGGTTTTCGCTTGCGGGGTGGGTGGCTGGGGTCAGTAGAGCCCCAAAAACGGGGGGGGGGGGGGCGGGAAAAGGGCTCAATTGACAGGCACCATTAATCAGTTATCATGAACTCTGGCGCCGATGGTGCCGAGATTTTTTTGAGCATTAGAATTGGTCAATTTTTTTCACCGAATATATTCTAAATGGTGACTTTTCTGGGCCCCCTCGATGCGCTGATTCCAAAAATCCCACTTTCATTTTTTGCCGATTTTTGGGTCCGGGTCACCTCCGAGGCCCGAGACTGTCTGGGTCTGCATCCCGTGGCTGTCGTGGCGCTGTGGCGATACGGCGCACGGAATGTCTCCGCGTAGGCACAGAGCCACGCGGACGTGTGACGTACCACTCGCATGCCGCATGCTTTCCACATCATCCCCTGGCTGCCTGTGTGCCCAGTCCTATGTGCAGCTCTGTGTTGAGTAGTGTGAGCACCTGACCCCCCCCACCCTCACCTACACATTCCGTCTGGTTGTTGCTCCTTTACGGGGCCCTGGACAGTCACCCGTTCTTCCCTTCGCTTGTTGCGTCGGGTTGCTGCGTTCTGTCAGCCGCTGCGGCCGGTGCTCCTGCTGGTGTCGTTGCCGCGTTTGCGGAGCCCAATGGTTGGTGTGCTGGGGCTGTGCTGGATGTGGCATGGTGTGCCGTTTGCGCATCAGCGAAGCCCAATAATTGGCGTATTGAGGATGTGCTGGTTGTTGCCGGCGTCCTTTGACTGTTTTTGCTGTCCACGCGCCTCTATCCACAGGCCATCCGTAGCCTGCCTCGCTGTGTTTCTCCACGCGCTGTCCCGGCCGTCCACCGTATGTCCTTTTCCCCCTCACGGCTGGTCTGCTGCTGATGGGCTCCCGCTCCTGTTGTGCAAACAGCCCATCTGGGCTGCGGGAGACACCCCCCACCTGATGCCGGTTGAGCAGGGGTTGCCCTGGCACCCGGTAGCGACGGGGCTGGCTAGCCAAGCCATCCCCTTTATT